>CAJQZP010000150.1:4467500-4812500 GCA_907164705.1 Parnassius apollo | reverse complement strand
CAATGCTGGTTACCTATTTGGAAGCCAGCCGGGACCTTTGCGAGACGGACTCAATTCTTTTTGGCGCCGCGCTGGCAGTCTGCCGTATCATAGGCGCCAAGGTTGCCACGGCTGGACTCGCTACTGGCCATAGTAGCGCTATCCCAGCATGGAGAAGAAGAATTGAGGAACGTATCGCAAAGGCTAGAGCTCTCATCGGCAGACTGATATGCTTCAGATCAGGCAACAACAGGCCAAGAATTGTGCGCACCGTCAGGATGGCGTTTGCTGGGACAAATGTCAGTTTGTCCCAGCCGGATATAACGCAAAAACTGACGGAGCGCATAGATGATCTGAAGCAGAGAATCGCTGCTTGGGGAAAGCGGATTCGGCGATATACCGAGAGGTCGACACGGTTCAACCAGAATCGTCTCTTCCAGAGTGATCAGAAGAGGCTCTATGAATCATTGGAGCGACCAATGGTAAGTGGAACGGGTCCAGCACCGAATCAGGCCGACACTGTAGCATTCTGGTGCGGCCTGTGGTCAGAGCCCGTAAACCATAGCGAGGGTGGACGGAAGTTGTGGCGAGTCAGTATGCGGGTATTACGGCCATGGACCCCGTCATCATAACGCCGGATGACGTAGCTGAGGCGGTCCGTAGGGCCCCGAACTGGAAAAGTCCGGGGCTTGACGGGCTGCATCACTACTGGCTGAAGGGGTTCATGGTGTGTCACTCTGTGCTCGCCCGACAGTTTCAAGAGGCTCTCAACCAGAAGTCGCTCCCGAGCCTCTTCACTACTGGGATCACCCATTTGGTTCCTAAAGGCCAGGGTACCACAGACCCGAGCAAATACCGCCCCATCACGTGGCTACCGACCATATACAAGACACTAACATCCATTTTGAGCGCGAGAATCACTTGTCACCTGGACTCAAATCAGGTGATGTCGCGCGCTCAAAATGGATGTCGGGGCGGTGGTCGTGGAACCAAGGAACCACTCCTCATCGACGCGGTCATTGGCAAAGTGGTGAAACGCAACCGTCGGAACTTCTCCGCCGCCTGGATAGACTACAGAAAGGCATTCGACTCGGTGCCCCATACATGGCTAAAGAGAGTCCTCGAGCTGTACAAGATAGACTGTACAGTTAGAGACTTCCTTGAGCAGTGTATGGGGCAGTGGAGTACGATCCTTTGTCATCTGGGCGAGCGGATGATGGCTGCGGAGAACCACATAAGGATAAGAAGGGGTATCTTCCAGGGCGATTGTCTGAGTCCAATCTGGTTCTGCCTCTCTCCTGAACCCTCTCAGTACCTTACTGGAGGGCTCCGGGAGGGGATTTCAGCTACGGAAAGGAGGGACAAAAGTGACCCACCTTTTCTATATGGATGACCTCAAGTTATTCGCCTCCAGTCGCTCCCATCTTATGGAATTGCTAAACATCACTTGTGAATTTAGCAATTCCATTGGAATGGAGCTGGGGACGGATAAGTGTGCGGTCCTCCATGTTGAAAGGGGAAGGGTTGCTAACTCTGAGGGCGTAGACTTATCTATGCCCGTCAACTTAAGGACCCTTTCCGAGGCTGAAACATACCGATACCTGGGTATGTCACAAAACATCGGTATCGATGAGACTGGTATGAAACAGTCAGTTTGCGACGTGTTTTATGCACGCTTGACCAAAGTGCTTAACAGCCTTTTTGTCCGGTGTGAATAAGGCACACGCATATAACGGCTGGGTCATGCCTGTCCTCATGTATACCTTTGGCATACTCAGGTGGACTCAGACTGAACTTAACGCCCTGGATAGAAAAGTCCGCACTACCAATGACGTCCCATAGGATGCATCATCCGAGATCGTCGGTAATGAGGCTGTACTTGTCGCGGAAGCATGGTGGTCGTGGCTTCTTGAGCGCGCTCACCATGCATAATCGCGAAGTGTGCAGCCTCCGTGATTACTTCCTGGCGAGATCGGATGATCCATGCTATATGGACGTCATTTCTTGTGATAAAGGACTTACCCCTCTATCCTTAGCCAACGAGCAATGGCAAGACCCGGCAGTGCAGAGCATTTCCGACCGGGAGACCGTATGGAAGGAGAAAGAGCTCCACGGTAGGTTCTACAAGGCTCTACATGAGCCTTTCGTAGACACAGTAGCCTCCCTCCACTGGCTACGCTTTGGTGATCTCTTCGGGGAAACCGAGGGTTTTGTCTGTGCAATACAGGATCAGGTTATTAAGACCAACAACTATCGGAGATACATCCTAAAGGATGGCACCGTCGACATCTGTCGAGCTTGTCGCCATCCCGGTGAGTCACTTAGGCATGTTATCTCCGGTTGTTCGGCGCTTTCTAACTCTGAGTACTTGCACAGGCACAACCTAGTAGCCAGAATTCTACACCAGGAGCTTGCTCTGAAATACGGTCTCGTGGATCGGAAATTGTCGTATTACAAGTACTTGCCGGAAGCCGTGCTCGAAAATGATCGCGCCAGGCTCTATTGGGACCGGGCCATCATCACAGACAGGACTATTCTTGCGAATAAGCCTGATATTGTGCTGATGGACCGGGCACAGTCAAGGATATTTTTGGTCGACATTACCATTCCGTATGACGAGAACCTCGTGAAAGCCGAAACAGACAAGCAAACAAAATATCTGGACCTGGCTCACGAGGTGACCGACATGTGGGGTGGTCTGCCGACCGAAATTATTCCTGTAGTCGTCTCTGCAAACGGGCTAATCCCAGTCAGCCTCTGGGGTCATCTGAGGCGGCTGGGACTACGTGGCGGACAGGTTCAAATGCAGAAGGCGGTGCTCCTCGATACCGCCCGCATCGTCCGCCGGTTTCTTTCCCTTTCCCCCTAACCCTCGGCCGTTTGGTCTCCCCTGCCGAGGGCCTCCATCTGGTTGGGCTTTTATTTATTTATGTACTTTTATATTTATTTTATGTTATTGATATTTATGTATATTTATCTTTTCATTTTCATTTATAATTATATATTTATAGAACCCAACCAGATGAGAAAACTATATAGATACCCCATAATAATAATAATCTGCATCACACATCACAGGGGTTCGTATTGTGTCACGCTGTGCTCGCCCGACAGTTTCAAGAGACTCTCGACCAGAAGTCGCTCCCAAGCCTCTTCACTACTGGGATCACTCACTTGGTTAAAAGATCAGGATACCACAGACCCGAGCAAATACCGCCCCATCACGTGTCTAGCAACCATATATAGGACTCTGACATCCATTTTGAGCGCGATAATCATTCGTCATCTGGTCATCAGGTAATGTCATGCGTTCAAAACGGATGTCGGGGCGGTGGTCGTGGAACCAATGAACCACTCCTTGTTTTCGCGGTCATTGACAAAGTGGTTCAGCCCAACCGGCGAAACTTCTCCGACGCATGAATAGACCACAGAAAGGCATTCGACTCGGTGGCTAAAGAAGGTCCTCGAGCTGTACAAGATTGACTGTATAGTTAGGGACCTCCTCGAGCAGTGTATCGGGCAGTGGAGAACGATCCTTTGTCATCTGGGTGAGCGGATGACGGCTGCGAAGAACCACATAAGGATAAGTAGTGGTATTTTCCAGGCAGATTGTCTAAGTCCAATCTGATTCTTCCTCTCTCTCAACCCTCTCAGTACCTTACTGGAGGGCTCCAAGAGGGGACTTCAGCTTTGAAAGGGAGGGCAAAAAGTGGCCCACCTTTTCTATACGGATGATTTCAAATTGTTCGCCTCCAGTCGCTCCCATCTTATGGAATTGCTGAATATCACTTGTGAATTCAGTAATTCCATTAGCATTGAGCTGAGGCCGGATAAGTGTGCGGTGCTTCATGTTGAAGGGGAAGGGTTGCTAATTCTGAGGGCATAGACTTATCTATGCCTATTAACTTAAAGACCCTTTCTGTGGATGAAACATATCAATACGTGGGTATGTCACAGAACATCGGTTTCAATGAGGCTGGTATGAAACAGTCAATTTGTGACGTGTTCTATGCACACTTGACCTAAGTGCTTAACAGCCTTTTGTCCGATGTGAATAAGTCACACGCATATAACGGTTGGATCATATCTGTTCTATTGTGTACCTTTTTCATACTCACGTGGACTCAAACTGAACTTAATGCCCTGGATAGAAAACTCTGCACCACCATGACATCCATAGAATGCATCATCCGTGATCGTTGGTAATAAGACTCTACTTGTCGCGGATCGACTCTATAATGACGTCATTTCTTGTAATAAAGAGCTTACCTCTCTATTCTTAGCCAACGAGCAATGGTAGGACCTGGCAGTACATAGCGTTTTTGACCGCAAGACCGTATGGTAGGAGAAGGAGCTTCATGGGAGGTCACCTACCTCAACTGGCTAGGTTTCTATGACCTCTTCGAGGAAACCGAGGGTTTTGTTTGTGCAATACAGGACCAGGTTATTAAGAACAAAAACTATCGAAAATAAAGGATGGCACCGTCACCATCTGTCGAGCTTGTCGCCATCCCGGTGAATTACTTAGGCATATTATTACTGGTTGTTCGGCACTTTCTAACTCGGAGTACTTGCACAGGCACATCCTAGTAGCCAGGATTCTATACCAGGAGCTCGCTCTGAAATACGGTCTCGTGGATTAGAAACTGCCTTATTATAAGTACTTTCCGGAAGCCGTGCTCGATAATGAACGCTACTGGGACCCATCATTACAGACAGGACTATTCTTGTGAATAAACCTGATATTGTGCTGATGGACCGGGCCCAGTCCAGGATACTTTTGGTCGGCATTGCCATTCCATATGTCTAAAACCTAGTGAAAGCCGAATCAGATAAGAAAACAAAATATCTGGACCTGGATCACGAGGTGACCGACATTTAGGGTGGTCTGCCGACCGAAATTATTCATGTAGTTGTCTCTGCGAATGGGCTAATCTCTGTTAACCTCACGGGTCATCTGTGGTGACCACTCCGAGCTCAAATGCGGAAGGCGGTGCTCTCGATGCCACCCGCATCGTCCGCCGGTTTCTTTCGCTTTCCCCCTAACCCTCGACCGTTTGGTCTCCCCTACCGAGGGATTCCATCTGTTTGGGTTCTTATTTATTTATCTTTTTTATCAAAGAGCAGGCAAACGAGCATGCGTCTCACCTGATGGTAAGTGACTACCGCCGCCTATGAACAACCGCAACATCAGCGGAATTGTAGGTGCGTTGCCGTCCTTTTAAAAAGGAGTAAGCTCTTTTCTTATTTTTTATTATTTATGTTACTGTGTTTAATATATATTTATGTATATTTATTTATTATATCGTTTATGTATTTATTCGGCCAAACCAGATGAGAATACTTTATAAGTACCCCAATAATCATAATAACAATATTTATTGTTAATCAAATAACTTATGCAAACAAATCATATTGAAGCTCTGTAGCCTGTAGCAGTTGAAAACCGTGCTACAGACTACATTTTTTTAAATAGTAATATTTATACCGAAAGTGTATGCTGTTGGCCCTGCGGCCTTTACGGTCTCATCGAAATAGACTCGTGAGTGAGGACCCACGAGCTATTAAGTGCAACGATACTGCCGTCGGCGAGTACAGTCCCGAGGCACCCCGACTCCTGCTTTTGGAGTGAGGCTCTTCAAGTTAGGAGGGGTCTCGATGTGATTCAAGGGTCACTCTGAAGGAGGTACGAACCTTGGCTTGAACCACTATCGTAATGAGTGTAAACGGGTTGCATCTAAAAACGGCCCTTAACGCGGTTGTTAAACCTCGTTTACGGAGTGTGTATATGACCTCGCGCTTACCGGCGAATGCGTTGTGTCCTAGTGTTCTGTACTAGTGTAATGTCTGAATGAATGTGTGCTGTGTTACTACGGGTTCCCTCTCCTAAGGAGAGGGGGACGGGAATAACCTATTCATGGATGTGATCTCGTCATCGGGATCTAGAAAAACGTTCTTGGCACGTCTCCTGGTGGGGGCAGCATCTCTCTCTGGGGAGTATGAACCCACCTCCACCACCAACGGATTTTGGTGCTTTAAATAATGTTTACTGTTTTTCAATCAAATCAAATTACAGTGATGTTTAAATAAAGAAAACGATACGGTCTCTGTCCGCATTCTTATTAACATATTGCATAATGTTGTTGTAGAAAACTTGTTGCTAATTCGTAGTTGCCGAACCAACGAATGTAATTATGGCTTTCTAGGAACCTTAATTTTCTTTTAAAATACCTTTCATAATATAACCTAAATAACCTATCAATTGTTAACCTAAATAATTAAAAATGCACAAGAAAAGTTAAACTTCCACTTTTACTAGATTATGATAGAACTGTGGAATTTAGTACAACTACATCTTAAAAACATTTGAGTCACCATACCAACCATAACTATAAAATAGTCCTGTCTACAGGACTATTTTATAGTTATGGTTTTGTCCAGTAGTTACGTGATTCAATTTTTTAGTTTTATGTTATTTTTTTCTGTAATTCCCTTTTCTAAATTTTGAAATTTTAGTTTTCTTCTTTACATTTTAAATTCTTATAGGCTAGCAAAAGTAACGATCGACTTGGTTATATATATATATATATATATATATATATTTTATTTTGTGGACACTTTAAGTTTATCGTTTTTTCTGTATATAGGGTAGTAACCAAGCATCCAGTCATAAAAAGCAACAGCATGAGGCAATCCTTAAGGCTAAGTTTAAGAGGAACAGAATAACATGCATTAAATTACAACTAATATATGAATATAAAAAATTGATATTCACCATACCATACCACAGTAAATCAATAGTAATAGTAATGGATTATTTATTTCCAACTGTTGTGTAAAATAACAAGAATTTACATTGACGAACTTTTTAAGACATTTATTATATAAAAAGCGACTTATCCGGTTAAAACTTAAAAGAAATAGCATTAGTATAGACATTTACATACAGAATCTTAAAAAGTGCTCCTAAAAGATGATTTGCGAGGAAAAATCAAATGCATAATGAACTTTGTCGCGTAAAGTTTAAGGTATATTTTCCTTTGAATCAATGGTAACGCAGTCAAAAGGAATGTGTCTCTTCTTGTTTCAAGAGCTCTTTAGTTGTATAAGGCTCTTTTTGTCAATGCTTAATGGTTACACTGTTCGCTTAACGTAAGAAGTGGATGAAAAGTACAAGGAACATTTCCGTCTCATCAGTATACAATGACAAAAGGTCTTGTTACGTTGTGTTGAAACAGAAGAATAAATAACAATTGTTTAGCATATGTCTATTTCTTACAGCCTCTCTAAAGTCCATTGCTTAACATAGGCCTCCCGTGATAGAGTTGTTCATATTTTAAGGCTATTTATTTAATTTGCCACGCGTCTATTTCAAGTATCGTATTACCGACGGTGATGGGAATAGTGGCGCTTAGATTAGTGGTGACGGGAATAGTGCACGCAATTGTGGAAGGGCGAAAGGTGCTCTTCAAACTAGGTAAGAAACAATATTTTATTTTATTAAGCGGATTATTACGCTTAGCTAACAAATTTTTAATATCTTAAATATTTTTCTTGAATTTTTATCAGAAAGATGCTGCTGACTGTCGCCTGTTTAATTTCCCTATGTTGCTTTGTAGGACACTCAAGCGATGACATTTAAAGGTGAGTTCTTTTAAGCCACTTCGACATGGCAATTGGTTTTATTTTTTATGGCATCGGGTGACAAACGAGCACACAGTTCACCTGATGGTAAGTAGTTGTGGTGGTCCATAGATATCTACATCTATCCTCAATTACGAATAAAAATGCAGATGCTTTGTCACCCGTGAGGACTAAGATGGAATGCCTCGTTTCCAGTAAAAAACATCATCTACTCTACACTCACATACGAAACAAAGCAGAATTAAGCTACTATTTTACGCTGGTGTTCTGTAAGAACGTGATCCTTTCCCGTTCGAGCTGACCCATTTGTGCTACAACTATACTTCTAAAATAACTGCAGCATGGCTCTACCACGAATATTATTTCTATAATTAAAACATAAAACATCGTTTTATATTATATTGTCAACTTGTATAGAGTAATTGTGTAGAGCAACGTAGCAGTTATATTAAAGTTGCAGCACGGATTCGTCGACTCGACATTGGAAGAACTACCCACGCACAGAATACCAGCCTAAAAAAAACAGTATGTTATTGTGTTTCATATGTGAAGTGACGAGAATCGGAGACGATTTTTACCAGTACCGATCCATTACATTTTAGTCGTCATGGGTGACAATTCAGCTGCATTTTGATTCGTAATCGACTACTTACCACAAGGTGTTACTGTGTGCTCGTTTCTCACCTTTACTTCCCACAAAAAAAAGAAAACTTGTCATTTCAAACGCGTAAACTTTTAAGTGGTTCTTTCACAACTGTTATTCTGACGTTCTGGGGTATTTGTGTTTTTTTTTTCTTTTCGATATTTGCAAGACATAATCATAGCATTAATTTTAAAACTTCTGAATAATTATTACATTTCACAATGATCGTGGTGATTTTTAAATTTTACAAGCAAATTAACACACCTTTGAACGACGATATCTATCAAAAGTACCAACGAATCATGTCAGTTTTATACTGTGCGTATAGCTTCTGAGCATAGTATTATATTATTATCCTTGAATCAGTTATTCTAATGATCGATTAGTTTACTAAACCATGACATGTGTATCAACGGCTGCCAAACTTATCAAACCAAACGTACCACCATCATGCAGGCAGACCTGCTCCATCCCATTCATGCTTTTGATACTAAATTAGCCATCCTAACCGCAGTTTAGTCAATCCATTATCGCATCTATGACTAACCGTACTATGTGGTCACCATCACTGGATACTCCAATCGCAAATGTAGAGCTCATTTTAGTATTAAGCGTTGTAAGTAAAGAATTTTGGTCACAGATCGTTACGAATAATGGTTTACGTCAATTTTTATAGTAAATAAAACTGAGAGAGAGTTAACACATACGTTTGATTAGAATTTATACATTATTTTGTGCGTTTTGTTACAATATCCGTGACAAATAAAAAAAAACATAATAATACTCTCTATACAAATGTTGGTGATGAATGATTTTGACCAACAATTTTAGGTACCTGTGGATTACTTACCATATCTCACATCATTAAATAGCACTATATGTTTAAACTTACTTTACATAAAAATAACAAAAATAAAGGTGTTAGTTTTATAAAACTAAGTTATATTTTATATAAAAAAAATTTAAGTATAAAAACATCTTTTAAAAATCTATACTATGTAGTAAGATTTTTGCATTTTATTATTTATATATATATATATATATATATATTTTATATGACTGCCTCTTTAGTCTAGTAGTCATAAACGCAATTGCTGATCATGAAGTCCCAAGTTCGAATCCCGGGGTGGGTCAATAGTAGCTATTGGTTTTTCTGTAAAAAAAATTTTCAATAGCAGCCCGGAATCAGGAGTTCGGCAGTGTTTTATACACCCCCATACTTCGCAGAGCCTTCCAGAGGGAATAAAAAGTGTACCTGTGCTAGCGCATACACTTGGGCACTATAATTGCGTCCTGCGCAGATGGCTAGTCTCCGTTGAAGACTGGTCGCCGTGACTGAACCTTTCTAATCAAACAGTTTACATTAAACAAGTATTTAATGCAACTTGAATGGATCGTTTTATGAAGCTCAAAGTCGATCAGAGAGCTATGAAAAAGAGCAATACACGGAGTTTTTTGAGCTGAGAAAAAAAAACTTCCATGAATGCAGCGAAGGTGGGACACCAAGGGATTTTAGTCGGTACGAGTCTGATATAACACCGGTAGACCGGTAGGGCAGGAACACGCTCTCACAGAATACCAGCGTAAAATAGCAGCTTGGTACTGCTGTGTTTCCTATGATGAGTGTAGAGAACCGGAGACGTTTTTTAATGGAATCGAGGCATTCCATCTTAGTCCTCAGGGGTGATAACGCATCTGCTTAACATTTCTACGAAGCATCAAACATTTACATTTTATTACGGTGTTTTCTTCACCGACGCGCACTTAGTAAATATTATGTAGTTAAAATTGTTATTAATTGCAGGTATTGAAGCCGGGTCACTCCCACACTATGAAATGAACGGCGATCACGTAGCCCCTGAGCTACTACGGCTCCTATGAGAAGAATTAAAACATCTTTGAATATTTACTGTAAAACATATACTCCAACCAAATCACTGCCTTAATATTTCAACTATAAACAAACACACACAACTGCTAGTTTATTTCAAAGGTGCTCCGCAAATCATAAATAAAAAAAACAAAAATACAAATCTCGGTCAAACTTCTGGCACTGCAGGAAAGGAAACCCTGCCTACACGAGGCTCTTAAAACTAGACAGTAATGAGAGCGCGTGGAGTATTCACATTTCGCTAAAGAGCAAAGGAAAAATGGCGACCTTAGTATTCTTTTCACTTTTTATGATACTAACTGTACTAATTTAGCGTTTGCTTTTGTTTATAAATTAAATAAGGACAACGCCGTCATAAATACTACTGTTACTAATGTTAATACCAGTATAGCTGCTGTCGTTTATTTCTCGATGAAACTACTGGATGAGTTTTTTTACCGACTGGGAATAAACAGGATGTAACATGTGAACAGAGTAGAAGCCTATGGCATGATATTTTGCAAAAAATAAAAACAAAAATTTTGAATTAAAGTAATTAATTAATGAAATCTATCGAAATTCAAATCATATCCAACCTAGTCTGCGACCCTGCGAAGTGACAAGGTCATAGACGCCTACAAAATTTATTGTTTTATTGCCGTTCGTAAAGTAGGGTGGATATGATTTTAATTTCGATATTTTTTTATTTATTTATTTAATTAATTCAATTTTTTTATATTTTTTTGTAAAATATCAGTTACAGCGTTTACATCTTACACCCTATTTTTTCCAGACGGTAAAAAGGTCACCCAGTATATAATTGTTTTTGAAATTACGTTTTTTGAATAAAAAGATAAAAAAAATATTTAAATGTCGTTTTTGTCATGAAATTTTACGTAAAACGAAAAACATATCACCGTAAAAAGAGGCCGCGATAATACTTATGTTTAAAGTTGTTAGTAATAAAACAATAGAAAAAATGACGTTTGAATTTATAAAGCAAAATATTATTATTTTTAAAGATATTATTTATTATGAAGAACAAAAACTAAAAACATTAAGCATTACCCCAAGAAAATCAATGAGATAGAATAATAGGAAGTTTTAGCCAAGCAAGCTTAAGCCAAAGTATAAAATTGAATCGATAAAGAACACAGAAGAAAATTAGAGATTACATCGCACCATCTCTTTGAATATATATTTGATTTTAAGATAAGTACAGAAGTAGTACAGTCTGAATAAGCACCTAGTATCAGCAATACGTCTCTCATTGAAACCCTTAACATTACAATCACATAAAATCAAGTAAAGGCAAAGTAGAATAAAAAATAAGATAAAAATATTAAGTGAATTGATTTTTATTACGAGATGGAGAAAGTGTACGCGTTTGGTGTGAGAGATTGTTTGTGTGTGCAAACAAATGTTCCCATTTATCCACAAAACAGTTTTAGTAAAGGTGTAGTGACAACTCATCAGTGGGCGCTAAATATTTTTAGCTCGTTGAAATAACTTTTAGCGCATTTTTCCCTGAGACTGCTTAAACGATTTAGATGCGGTTTTTTGTGAAGTGTTTGATATTTATTTACAATGATTCTTCGATAGGCTTGATGTTAACAATCCAGTGACTATTTTACCAGTAGTTGATGCATTTTTGTGTATTGTTTGAGATTTCAGTTTCTCTTGATGCAAAGTGAGTAGCATCTGCACATGCATGCAACTGCTAAGATTCTAATGATGAAGGAGAGCAACACTGTGGGGAACTTTGCAAAGGCACATATCTATAAGACCGTTTTTGGGCTCTTTTCATTTTCATTTATTTCTCGGCGCTTCTATAAAATACCGGTTGGATCAAGAATGAGCAAGAGGTTGCTCAACTCTAGTGAAGCGTCATATCAATGGTGGCGAGGTGGAACTGAGGGTATATCGAGAATCCCCGCACTAGTTTGTGCAGTAGAAACGTCACCGTAGGCGTCGTGCGCCTAAGTCATACTACGAGTTAAGTCATGCTACGAGTACTAAGATTCATAAAATGTCAGTTCGTGGTTTTGTTCGTTGTAGAGGCTGCTCTATGTACAATGAGATGGGTAGTATTGGGTCCAGTGTTGGTGTCCATACCTTGGTGTTACCATATAATTACGTCCCTCACGTTACACTACTGTATAATTCTGACGGAGACATATTGCGATATGGTCAAACTGTCGTTGATCTATATCTGTCCTGATCGTATAGGGCAGTATGCTGTTTTATTACCAATAACGATGAATTGGGTAAGCAGGAGAATAAGTTGAACATCCGCTCTCACACTTTCATTATTTTTAACAATTAACTTTATGATGTATGCCAGTAATTCCAACATATTTAATCTTTATTGTACCTTACAAATAGGATATAGGAGAGGCAGACTTAATGCTAAAAGCATTCTCTACCAGTCAACCTTAGTGATAACAGTACAAAAGTGTTAACAGAAAACATATATAAAAAGTTATCTTATACACGCATATGTAAATATAGTAAATACCAAAGAATTATTCTCTTGAATGAATAACGATACATAAACATAATAAAAAAAAATTCAAATATATTGCAAGACAATATAATATAAGATACAATCTTTATATGTTGTTTAGTGAGTAGGTTCTATATGTGAACCGCTAAGGGTGTGATAATAGAACACAAAAAGTTCGCCGGAAATCAGTACGCAGTTTTAAATGTCTTTCAGCAGTTTTAAAGTTCTTTTTAATAGGGTTATCAATGTCACATAGTATACTAATAGTAATCATAACGTTAATACCATTACAATGCAATAAATCAAACAAACAAAAACACAGTTATTAACTTAATTTAAATTAATAATTAAAGTAATAATTAAAAAAATTAACAGACCCCACGTCGGATTTACACTTGTTAATTAAAAAAATTAAATACATGTTTTATATATCCCAAACAAACGAAATGAAAGTAAATAACGAAACAAAAATAATCATTTTAGTAACTTAATTTTAACCATCTAAGTAACTGCATTTTTAGACCACCTTAACTCAGCAAACTTTATAATAGAATTAACAATGGACTTAGAGGCAAATAATTCTTTAAATTTGCTAGATTTTTTAGACATCCAAAATCCTGATATCCTATAAGTATAATAATAAAGCTAAGAAAACCAGAAATTGAAATAAAATTTTCAGTTTTATGAGTTTAATTGGCAAATTGAAATTACGTTAGCTATGTAAGTAAATATATTCACTAATTAATATAAATTGCTGCGTCACTACGAGACACATAATAACTTTACTGTATAGCTAAGTTTAAATTAAATTTGGAACAGAGAAGGCCAATTTAAAGACCCTCAGGAAGCTGAAAATCAGTATCAAAGAATGTATCTTTATCTTTATTCTGTGATATTAGCGCTGTTAACCTATGCGGTTTTTACAGCTTCTATGCGTAATAAAAGTTTTAACGAGGGTATTCGCAGAAAATAATAACTGTCGTCTATCTCGTATAACTCAATTCCGATGAGGAAAGACAGGTACTCGGGCATGGCAGCGTATTACCAAGCGCAGCAGCCCCCAACCAGGATTTTCTGGTAACCTGATGAAACATGCAGGATCAAACATGTCGATAAATTCGTCGAAGTACAGATCGACTTAATAAATCGATTCGATAGATTAATCCATTTCATCAATTCTTGTCATCACATATGACGAGGATGAAATCTCTTTTACGAAATACTAAAATATATTGTTGTACGATAATTAATTTCAGAACACTGTACTGCGGCCTAAAATGGATATTAATTAATCTACAAACGTGTTGCGAATATTCTCTTTCAGAACGTTACTGACGGTACTTCCAAATAACGCAACATTCCGGGGAAATACTCATCATATAGAAATGCCAGACGGAATTTTCCCCGTCGCAGAAATATTCGCAATTAATGACGATATCAATGCAGAATTGTATACAATTCGTGATACTCCGTGCAAATTATACCTACATTGTTAATTCCAAGAGGCTCTGGAGAATTAAGAAACAAAAAACGTTTACAATATTCAATGAAGTGTTTTTTTTATTCTTCATAAGACTCCTCGTATTCAAAATACAAAATGCCTTACAGTACTGTCTACCAGTCAAATCATAGAGTGGAGTAGTTCAGTGCAAATATAGCAATCTTGTGAGAGACGTAGGAAATAATATATCAATGTTCTGAATTAAAAAAAAATGATTAATATTTATAATATTGACTTATTAATATTTACTAAATATTATATTGATATTATATATAGGCACTTTTAAGTTAATATAACTTTTAAGTTAATATATACCGACTATGGTAACGGCGGGGCAGGGGGTGTTAAGAATCTCCGGTGGAGGTTCGGTTGCCACCTACGACGACTCGACCTGGCAACGTATAACGCACGCACCCTGAGGACTGACGAGAAGATACTGGAGCTGGAGAAGAGGTAGACAAGTTGCGCTGGCATATTATTGGATTATCTGAGGTCCGAAGAGAGGGGGAGGACACGGTAATCATCGAGTCCGGCAACTTGTTCTATCACCGGGAGGGCGACCATCTGTCCCAAGGAGGTGTCGGATTTATCGTCCACAAGTCTCTCGTCAACAACGTTGTAAAGGTTGGGAGTGTGTCGACGAGGGTCGCGTACCTAATACTCAGAATCACCAAACGGTATTTGCTGAAGGTCATATAGGTCTACACACCAACCTCGGCACATCCCGATGAGGAGGTGGAGGAAATGTATGAGGATATTTCTAGAGCCATGCATTCCTCCAAAACCCACTACACGGTGTTGATGGGAGACTTCAACGCAAAACTAGGCACAAGAGAAGGCGGTGAGCTGAAGTTAGGGAATTTTGGAGTAGGGCAACGGAACTGTAGGTTACTCCATAAAGTCAGCCAGCAGCTGGCTGACTTTATGGAGAAAGAGGGACTCTTTATGATGAACTCTTTCTGCCAGAAGCGGCCCCACAGAAAGTGGACCTGGTCGAGCCCCGACGGTTCGACAAAAAATGAGATTGACGAGAACTGATTCAGTGATCGAAGGGTGAAACCGGCAGCGATCACCGAATGGTTAGAGGCACACTGAACCTAAACGTTAAGTTTGAGAGGTGTCGTCTAATGAAGTCAACGCTCCGTCCCCCTCTTGCTCTAATCCAGAATCCCGAAAACTTTCAGCTCGAGTTACGTAACCGCTTTCAGTGCCTACAAGATTGCAATGCAGTGGACGATATGAATGACAAGCTCGTGGAAACTGTCCATGCGGTCGGAGCTAAGTTCTGCAAGACCCGCCGCAGAAGAACACAAAAACTCTCCGATCTCACTCTTAATCTCATGGCTGTTAGACGGGAGATGAGGCTGCAATCTTCAACAGATTTGACAGCATACAGACAACTGAACAGACAGATCTCCAAATGCATGCGTCAAGACTTACGCAACTTTAATACTGCTCGTATTAAAGAAGCGATCGATCGGAACCAGGGCTCCAAAGTCTTTGCCAGAGATCTGTCTGCCAGAAAGAGCCAACTGTCAAAGCTGAAGACTGAGTGTGGCAGCATCGTTTCCGGGACACCTGAGATTTTGAGTGAGATTGAGAGGTTCTATGGGCAGCTGTACACATCATCGTTGGAGCCACACGCAAGTGTGAGTAACGATACACGTGGCAAGTCTTATCCGACACTATATCGATGATATCCCGGACGTCAGTCTGAGCGAGATTAGAATGGATCTCCAGCGCCTTAAAAACGGCAGGGCCCCAGGTGAGGATGGAATTACTGCGGAGCTTCTGAAAGCGGGTGGAACACCGGTACTTGAAGTCTTTCAGAAGCTCTTCAATTCCGTCCTTTATGGTGGCACTACTCCGGAGGCGTGGAGCAGAAGTGCGGTGGTCTTGTTCTTTAAGAAAGGCGACAACGCTCTCTTGAAGAACTACAGACCGATTTCCCTTCTGAGCCGCGATTACGTGCTGGCTGTTTTCGAGAGTCATTACGAATCGTCTCGCACGCAGACTCGACGACTTCCAGCCTCCCGAACAAGCCGGTTTCCGAAAAGGCTTCAGTACCATAGACCACATACATACCCTGCGGCAGATTGTACAGAAGACTGAAGAGTACAATCTGCCACTTTGCCTGGCGTATGTGGACTATGAGAAAGCCTTTGATTCCGTCGAAATTTGGGCGGTGCTACAGTCCCTTCAGCGGTGCCAAGTTGACTGTCGGTATATCGAGGTGCTGAAGTGTTTGTACAGTAGGGCTGCGATGGCTATCCGAGTACAGAACCAGAGTTCGAAACCTATCCAACTGCAGAGAGGTGTAAGACAGGGTGACGTTATATCCCCGAAACTCTTCACCGCTGCGTTGGAAGACGTTTTCAAGCTATTGGACTGGAAAGGATACGGTATTAACATCAATGGCGAGTACATCACTCACCTTCGATTTGCTGACGATATAATCCTTATGGCAGAATCGCTGGAGGACCTTAGCACTATGCTCAATGACCTCAATGGTGTCTCCCAACGGATAGGTCTTAAGATGAACATGGACAAAACAAAGATTATGTTTAATGTCCATGTCACACCTATGCCGGTAGTTGTGGGGAGCATTGTGCTCGAAGTTGTTGACGAGTACGTTTACCTGGGACAAATAGTCCGACTAGGTAAGTCCAACTTCGACCGAGAGGTCAATCGACGGATTCAACTCGGCTGGGCAGCGTTCGGGAAATTACGACACATCTTCTCGTCAGGTATACCTCAATCTCTGAAAACTAAAGTGTGCAACCAGTGCGTGTTGCCAGTGATGACTTACGGATCAGAGACGTGGTCCTTCACTGCTGGCCGTTTGAGGATGCTCAAGGTCGCTCAGCGAGCTATGGAGAGGGCTATGCTCGGAGTTTCTCTGCTTGATAGACTCAGAAATGAGGATATCCGCAGTAAAACCAGAGTGACCGACATAGCCCAACGGATTAGTAAGCTGAAGTAATGGCCGGCACGAACATGCAGGAAGTCGATGGATGCAGGTGGCTCAGGACCGTGCTTTGTGGCATTACTTGGGGGAGGCCTATGTTCAGCAGTGGACTTGTGAAGGGCTGTAATGATGATGATGATGATGATGAGTTAATATAAATTAATAATATTGACTTAAAAGTGCCTACCTAGTGGTAGGAACTTTTAAGGGGAGATCTATGTTTGTGAGCAGATTTGTGATGCGCTGTAACTATGATAGAATTACTTAGAACAGTGACAGTAGTACCAAAGGTATGAAACATCTGGTGCTGATATCGCCAATTCGCCTGCCTCGAGTGACAATGATGACAAGTCCTATAATAGCAATGGATCTGAATCAGAACTTTGGCCAGCAATGGGCTGTTAAAGGCTAGTAAAGGAGAACAGAGAGAAGTAAGAACTTATGTTCGCCATGTGGTGACATCGTAAGCAATTCCATCACTTTATTTCGTATATTGTTAAAGGCGACTATTGGATATTAACACATTTCGTTCCGTAAGTGTCGTAAAATAAATGATATGCCACAAAGATATTATTGCTTCCGATAGATGGCGATATAATCTTGTATACGCTAGACGTAAAATATAACAATAGTGTCAAAGGTCCGAAGTAGTGTCTAGATCCGAATGCCATGCCGGCTGCCAAACGTAGCGATAAATCCACATTAGAAGAAGAAACGGAGACCCCATGTCCACGACCAGAACTAGACTGAGTATGTAGTGACTTGCTAATGTAGAAGAAGATATAGCAGAATGACAATTCTTTTTAAAAGAATACAAACTAAAGTATATATATACTTTTTTTATTATATACCTGATAACTTTTTCTTACTTCCTTTAACACTTATAACTTATATTAAAGGGAATATAACAGACAAGTATATAACACAGGGCCTTTTTATATTTTTTTTTATAAATTAAGGTTGACAAACGAATACGCAGTCCACCTGATGGCAAGTGACTGCTGTGGCCTATACACATGTACATTTATCTTCAATTAAAAATCAAAATACGGATGCGTAGTCACCCTCGAAGGCCAAGGTGGAACATCACATTTCCAGTAAAAAGTGACTTCGGTTTTGTATGTTGAGTGACTACACTCTCCATACAAAATAAAGCACTATGCTGCTATTTTACACTTGTTTTCTGTGTGATAGTATAGAGTATACAATCACTACGTTTTATAAAAAGTCTTTGATGATCAACATTTTTATTTTACAACTAGTTATTTTAAAGGCCAACGACATAAATAAATACAGACAAATTTATTGTCCATGTTTTTCCATCTGTGCGCAGTTTGCGGCGAACTCAAATACTACCAATTAGTTTAATCCCGTTTCACCGCAATGTTTGCCTATGTATATAAAATAACTACCCGTTGATTAAGTGGTCAACCAGACTTGATGTAGGAAAAAAATGAAATTAATTTATTATAATCATACATGATATCAGTTATTAAATCCCTTATCAAACTGATACAAGCTAGTACTTGACTTCTATCCTAACTGATGGAAAGTGATAATGTAGCCGAAAATGGAACAGTGCAATGATTTAGCTTACAAAAACCTATTCTGAGACAAGCAAGATTGTAGCTAGTAAATTATTCCACATGATTGCTGTACATATTACGAATAACCAACAATTCAGTTCGAGTGCGTATTAATGCGACAACAAAATGGTAGAGACTGGCCAAGAGTTTAGAAGCCTCATAGTAGAAACGATAATAACGAAATACGTAAGGTCATTCCTGCGCACACTCTCAATAATGTATCATGTACGGCACCGAAAGGCTACCTATTTTGTTGTTTTTTTTTTAATTATCTTATAGACACTGTTGGCTCGGAAGTGTGAACTGTTCCTGTGTCGAACATTTATGTGTACAATAGCCCCAAGTCATCCCATGGGTGTCGTGAAAGCCGACAGAGGGAAACCGAAACTGGAAATGCGCAAAATAGGATTCCCAACTTAAGGGTTTTCCCTCTAAATTTAGGGGGTAAATAAGAGGG
Organism: Parnassius apollo; assembly: GCA_907164705.1. Taxonomy (NCBI): domain Eukaryota; kingdom Metazoa; phylum Arthropoda; class Insecta; order Lepidoptera; family Papilionidae; genus Parnassius; species Parnassius apollo. Next base: position 4,793,346 of record CAJQZP010000150.1, on the reverse strand, counting down.
ATGGGATTTTTGGAGGGTTTATATTTTTAGTGACTTTTATATTCTTTCTACTATAACTACTTTTTGTTTAGAAGTTTGTGTGTGCGGCGCAACTGATTGTAAACCTTTTAAAAATGTCTCAAAATTCGGGTTATAGGTTTTACATTAATTATAGCGGTTGTGTACGTGCTGCAGCCTGTACATTTTTGTAGCGTTATAGCGTAAACTACCGACGCCACAAAAATGTACGTGCTGCAGCCCGTAGAGCGAGATTAGAATGGCTCTCCAGCACCTTAAAAACGGCGGGGCCCCAGTCGAGGATGGCATTACAGCGGAGCTTCTGAAAGCGGATGGAAAACCGGTACTTGAATTCCTTCAGATGCTCTTTAATTCCGTCCTCCATGGTGATACTACTTCGGAGGCGTGGAGCAGAAGTGCGGTGGTCTTATTCTTCAAGAAAGGTGATAACGCCCTCTTGAAGAAGTACAGACCGATATCCCTTCTGAGCCGCGTCTACGTGTCGTTTTCGAGAGTCATTACGAATCGTCTCGCACGCAGACTTCCAGCCTCCCGAACAAGCCGTTATCCACATACATATTACATAGTACACGTTGCAATTTTTTGTTATCCATTGAAATGCTACCAAGTGTGATAATGATCTGATATACATTGCAATGAATTAACCCATCATTTATAACATTTAATCCATTTACAAAAATGAATATTTTTTTTTCCAAATGTATGATATTAAAATGTCGGAAGCATCAAAATAAAATGAAATAATATTTGAAATATTAATTAATGGAACGACGAGATACGTGTGGAAGAAGAGCAAAGGGAGGATGGCTAGATTTACTATCAACTAAGGCTGGTAACTCTGAAGGTACGAATGGATCGTGCCAAATGGAAGTCTGTAGTCTCTGTCTACCCCTCTTGCTGACAGACGTGAGTATAAATAAGGAAAATATGATACGATAGAATCATTTTTTGGGAAAAAGCGTTAATTTACACTTGTATTACTTTACTAAAATGTCCATGAAATTCGTTTTTGAAAAGAAACTATTTGAAAGCTTTTTCAGTTGCTTACGACACACACAGGTAAAATTTGTAATTGTTGACGAAGTGACGGTATCGAACTGACCTATAGCATTTAATCTCTATTTTTCAACTTATTTTTCCCCTTTGGCAGAATGCTAGTTGCTAACTATTATTTTTTATCGTTACTATTATCATCATCATCACCATTACAGCCCTTCACAAGCTTATTGCTAAACATGGGATCCTCTGAGTAATGCCACAAAGCTCGGATTTAGGCTAACTGAATTCATCGAGATGTCTTACCACATCGAGGCTGCCACTCACGAATCTTTCTTCCCCGTGGGTTATTAGATTTTTTAAATATATTATAAGATAAGTTAGTATTTGATAGCTATCCCACCTGACGGTAAGTGTTTTTATAGTCGAAAATGGTAGTAGCGCACTAAATTAGTTTAACAAAAGCTTATTCACTTTTGCCTAGAAGTAACCAAATGTAAGTACCATATGGCTGATTATTGATAGTTTTGCTTTCTGAGCTATTGGGCTATGTTGATTTATCTGGTTCTGCTAAGGATATAAACGTTACGTATTCCATCACGCAGATACTCCAAGCATAGTTCGCTCCAGCTGTTGTTGTAGCTAATTTACAAATCGACTTTAAAGTTTTGTTTGATTTAACCTTAACACTATACAAAGTTATAAAAATGGATAAAAAAGATATTTTTCATACTTTCAAAATAAAAATTATACGAAATGTGTGCATACATGAAGTTTTCATACACTGTAATTACCTTATCAATAATACAATTACGTGGGCATAAAATTTTGATTCGTTCCCAATTAACATGTAAAGAAATTAAAAATCAAATCACATTACACAGAAAACAAAATATGACGCCATTTATGAGTCTATAAAAACAACGGTCGAACGATCAGCTTTTTATTTTTAAAATGGCTTACTTTAATACTTTAGCCACAGTTATCATATTAACAACAGTGTCCGCCGTAATTAATGGTATTAGATTAATAACCATTTTTTCTGATTTCACTAACCAAAATGACTTAATATTCTTTCAATGTATATTTCCATGGATTGTTGAAAACATTGGATCGGACATAAAGGTCGATTATCAATTTAAAGATAGTGGAGTGGCATCGGGACCCAGAAAGTGTGTTCTTTCACAAATGAGTGGAAACACTTTCCTGCAAGCAGCCTATTTAAAGCACGAAGCAGAAGGAAGACCGAGAGAAAATTTTCTCTACAAAAATCCAATTGATTCTAAAAGATTTTCGAGTTGCTTGTTACATACTGTTAACTATTATATAAAGAGTGCCCAAAAAAAATTTAGCAAATTAAAATCTACCCAGACTCCAGTAGTTCTTCTACCAAGATCTAACGAAATAAGCGGTATGACACCGGACTTTCTTCTGTATGCTTTGTGCCAAGAATTTGGTAGAATAAAACCTGAAGGTTGCAATAATCCTCAGCCTTTTAAGGTGAAATACTTCGTTTGAGCAAACCTGCATCCAGACAAATTCATAATAAAGATTAAAAACATTGTCATGGAAAAGAAACAACTGTAACAATTACCCAAAAAGACCAAAGAATCTATTTCAATTTTAAATCCAAGGGAAAAGTATTTTTATGGATCGTAAATTATCCAGCTTCTAAATTTCTTATTCCGTTGGTTCATATTTCTGTACGATTTACAATACCAATCAATAGTTAATATTCTCATGTAATTTTTTTTTGTTTGGGTCCACTGTCGAAGAAAATATCGTATGATAATTTTTTCTGTGAGGAAAAATATAGGCGAACATAGTAACAGACAGTGGCATAGATATTTTTCAAATGTATTGTTTTTTTTTTAATTTTTCAATTATTTTTGACAATGTATGAAAATGAAGCTATCAATAAGTACTACTACTTTGGAATGAACTTTTTAGTAGGGCTGGTTGAAGGTCAAGGACGTTACAAATTCATCAATACTCGCCACGTGTTAAATAGTGTAAATAATATGATTCCAATTACTTCATTTTTATTCGCTTTAATGTTTTAATGTTTTAAAATTAAAAGTTTTACCTCCAAAATAAAATTTAAAAAAATAAAGGCTTATGTTTTTTTCTTTGTTCATTTAATGTACTCTATTTCTTCATCATGACAAAAAAGTTTGCGGTTCTGTTCTGCCCGACTTAATTTATTTCTTCATGAACAAATAAGGTAAAAACTCCCTAAAAGAGCCGTGATAGCTCAGATGGTTAGCGCTCGCTGTAAATTTCACAGTACGCGTGCAACCCAGGTTCGGTCCCGGCCGGCACCAATAAAAGAGTTCATTGCAATTTTAAGTACTGATTTACCACGTGCTAAGCAGTGAAGGAAATCATCGTGAGACAATCATGTCTGAGAAATAAGAAAAAATATTTTAAGGACGGAAGGAAGGAAGAATTCCCGACATTCCATATTTAATTGAATATCTATCTACAGAAAAGAGTTTTAATAATATTTTGCTTATTTCAACGATGTAAAATTATTTAGAAATTATCGCAAAAAGATATTAGAGCTACGGGTCTCGTCAACATTATTTACTGATTGTAATAATCATCAGCATTTTTAACTCCACTGCTAGAGTTACTCGTAGATCTTAATTGGAGTGCATTCCTAGAAAGATTTGGGCAAACTCATGCGCACATAGCCGGGTTGGAATCTACAACATACAGTCTACCTGATTTACTTACACCATGGAATCGAAAACATACACTCTACTTGATTTACTTACACCAAGTGTGCATGGTGTAAGTAACGGTAAGTAAATACGGACGAGTCCGTAGTTACATAATTTAAAAAAAAAGGTTACTTATGTCTTAATAACGTGCAAACCCTCTGAGCTTAATAGAAATCAGTCATTACAATATTACAGAGTACAGATAGACATTTCAAATTTCTATTTTTTTTATTTTAATTATCAAGTATAATTGAGTGTTGTAAAGTGACCGCCCGATAGAAAAAAAAACTAGTTAATCGATAACGACTGGATCAACTGTATGCTAATCACTAAAAGCCAAACCATTTAATCGTTATTAAATCGTCACAAGCATACGACTCGACTTAACAATTTGATCGATTTAACAATTAGGTTGGTAGGTCTTGGCTGATATCGCTTATACCAACATAAAACTATTTAAAAAGGTTTCCTCCATAATATTTAATAGAATGAATACAATTTTAAATATAACATTCTTTTCCAACCCTTTTGTAAAATAGTAGAAGTTATTATAACCACACACGCAAGGAAGGAATAAATTATACCTCCACATGAAATAACTTTTACCTGACAGTCTAACTAATGCAAGTTCGCATAATTCGTTTATATATTTGAGGATGAAGTAGACCCTTGTGAAAATAGTTATAAATAATACCCTTTAGGGCACGAAGATCATTTCAAGAGGTAGTAACCGTAATCTACTACGAATATTACAAATGCGAAAGTATGTCATTGCTTTCTCCTACATGAATAGAAAAAAAACAGAATTTTTTTCTATTTAATACTACCTAACCGCCCTAGCTTCGCACGGTTCACTTCTCTCTAAAACAGTGGCACCTACGGGGTCTATTTGTGAATCTTAACCATCTAGGGACATAACCAAACACACATAAAAAATTTCATTAAAAAATCAATCAAGCCATTTTCCAGTATCAACCAGACTAGCGGATAGCAATTGATTTCATAAAAAGAGATAGATTATAATTAATTCTTATTGAAATCGCGAGTGGCATAATGTATTTTAAGCCAAAAAAAAAACAGTTTTTATGGAATAGCTCTGAAGCGCAATTCTGCAATAAATGCTTTATTCTGCTGAGTTTCGAAGGAATGATGTTTCAGATTGTAAAAGCTAAAACAATGCCGCAGGAAATTATGTACCTCACGATTATAGTATACATATAAATTTGAAATTCTTATTCGTTATATTACACGAGGACTCAAAAGTTTGTAAGAATATCTCAATGAAGAATACCCAAACAGAATGGATAGGGCGGTCTGGTACAATGTCATGGCCAGCCCGTTCACCTAATTTGACTCCATTAGATTTTTTTACTGGGGGGCCGTCAAAAAAATCATTTAAAACCGATTGAAAATGTAGCCGAACTACAAAGACTAACAGAGGCGGATAAATTTGTAAATAATTTAAGATTCGCGTATCTGATAACCTTTTAACCTTCTGAAACTTTTTAAGAAGATGTCAAGCGTGCATCGAGTGAAGGAAGGCAGTTTAAGCATGTAAATATTCTTAATTTTAGACATTTTGTGAGTTTAATACATTGTAGCATTCAAATAATCGATGTTTAATTTATTAATTTATGATTTTTCTAAAAAAGAATGATAATCCTAATGTTAAAGCAATTTCACTGTATCAATATTACTATGGCTCATGGTGATTTTGAAATACCTGAAAAGAGAATCTCTGTCTCGCTCGTTCTCTCCATTTCACTCATACTGTAATATTCAGTAACGGTCTTGAGGAAAGTCAAAATCATTTTAAACAGATAAGGAAATTAATTTACAACTGGGTTTCTTTAGAAAAATATTTTTTTCCATAATTTAACGAATAATCTTGTAAGTGTTTTACTATTTTGGAATCCTTATTAAATATGCCAACTTTTAAAATTACTTGCCAAACTCATGTAGTAATTTTTTCAGTACAGTGACTTAAAACTAATCAAAGTACTAATTTTGAATACTTGGTTGGAAAAAAATACATTTCCTTCTGAACTGGAGCAGTTGGCTTTAAATTTAAGTAACAGTTTTCAGAAGCATTTTTTTATAGAATATAGGTAACAAAACAAACACACAGTCCATCTTTATCCTCGATTAAGAATCAAATGCAGATACGTTGTCACCTCTGAGGACTAAGGTGGAATGCCTCGTTTTCAGTAAAAAAAGGTCTCCGAATCTCTTCACTCACCATATGAAACACGCAGCATTAGGCTGCTATTTTACGTTGGTATTCTGAGAGAGCGTGGTCTTACCCCGGTCGAGTCGACCCATTCGTGCTACAACTATAATATAGCTGAAGTGTGCCTCTACCACGTACAGATTAAGTCAGGAAAACATAATAAAAATAAAATTAAATAATTTTGATTTGTAGCAAAAGGAGTCACAACACAGTGTAGATTTTCATGATTTTTCATAAATATCTGTATTTTTTAAAATACATAGCAAATTTATTTTTATATTTTTCGTATAACAATTATGACCCATCACCCGATTCCGGCTTGACGTCGACTTCTGGGACAACCTGTATAACTAAGTATTGAACTTTTACAACAACAAATTATATAAAAAAATTGAGCCGTAAGTTTGCGGAGGAAGAGTTTTACCCCTTTCATCCGTATATACATAGCAAGAAAGACGACTTAAGTAGGTACTCGAAATACCTTGCAACTTTCGTAAAATGGTAATATAACCATCTCATATTCATACCAGATGTAAAATGCTTAGCCAAGCGATAGAAAAAACGTCAAAAGTGCGAGACTCCTGTGTACTCTTAAGCCCATAGACGGCAGTAAGTAGACTAAACAGCAGTAGAACATAAATTAAAAAACTTTTTCGGTATAGATTTTTATGTGAAAAAACATACGTTCCAAACTATTCAGAATAGTGCTAACAATATGTGAAACAAATATCGTAGACAATGAGGTTAATTGGATTTTCGGTTCCCTAACCTTTTCCAAAACGGTCTAATGGTTTCACTTTACGTTAGTGCCGTACGATAATGTAGAAACGTCGAAAAAATTTATTTATTCAATATATAATAATAGCTATGTGTGTGGATTGTTATTTGTATTAGAAAAAGAGAAAGCTCTTAAGGAAACTCTTAATTTCCTTCCTGGTCTCCTTTTTATATTATATATAGTGATAAATTGGCTTTTGTACATAACAATTACATTTTATTTGTAAATTTATAGTTTATGTTCATCAGTAAATTTATATTGTGCTGTAGTAAGTTGAATTAATTAATAAATGAAATATACTCTATCATACACCAAAAAACATAAAATAAAAAAGACAACAGATAATTTTAAAGTACAATTGGATGCCGCTTTGAAGTGATCTCTACCAGGCAACCACATTGCAGAAGATAATAAATAAATATAATGACCTGTGAGAAAGGGTAAGGATGTACGTAAATTGTTAGAAAATACATACGATATAAACATAATTATATACTCGATAAATACATACGTAATGTAATAAATGAATGGATTTCAATTACAAAAATATAGAAATACATATTTATACAGAAAGGAGTAAGTGAAATAAAAGCCTTAACGTAAGGAAAAATAAGTAGTAATTTCTAAATGAACGATGTCAAAGAGAGATAGAGGAATAACTATTAAAGTAGGAAAGAAGTGCGCTTTGACAAGTTTTTTAAACTTTTCAGTAGATTACGCACTTCTAAAATGCAAAACGGTAAGGAGTTACAGAGCCGAACGGAGAAAGAAAGTATTACGGGATATAATTTTTAAGATAAGGTTTATTTATAGAACGAAGAGACCGACAGTGAGTGTCACCAAGAAACTCATACCACTCTTTAATGTAAGCAGGGGAAGTTGGATTGAATATAACACAATATAAGAAAAATAATGTGTATTCCTGCGGAGGCAGATTGGAAGCCACTTGATTTTATCGCAAAATTCTAAAACATGGTCATATTTTCGAAGTTTAAATATGAACCGTATGCAAACGTTCTGAATGCACTCAAGTTTATCGAGAAACTCCTTATTTAAATTGTGAAAGCACGTGTAAACATGATCCAGAATCAGTAAAAGGTGTGATTGTGCAAGCGCAATTTTGGTTGGTATAATATAATAAGGTTTATATGTTATAAAATTGGATATTGGCCGTTTCAAGAAATTAAGAATTTTCAAAGCAATTTACTATGTAACTTAATGGCTTGAAGTGATTTCAAATGTTAGCTACAACAATTTACCAAAGTTTATGAAAAAATAAGTTTCGTTATATTTTAAAGTCTAGATCATATTTCATAGAATGTTTGAGACGTTAGGGGTTTCATCGGTAATCATATTAGATAAGGAACTCTATCGGTTCCGGAAGATAAATGGATCGTACTCGCTCCAATAGAGATGAATTTGCTGAAATGACTGTTCGAAAATACGGAGCAATTGATAGCTCCCCAGATAAGCTTTGAATTCAATTTCCTAATATTTGATTTCCTTCCTTTTATTAAAAACAAGCCAGCATAGCATTTTAAATATCTTTCCGTCACAAGTCACAGTGAGAGTTCTCTAAAACTACTTGATCTTTGAATTTCTAAACGTGATTATTTAAAATTTGATATTGTAAAACAATACAGTAGAGGTACGGTAGAGGGTATAAAATTTCTGGTATTGCCATAGTCAATCTCCCGGTCAAGTTTGATGAAGGCAAATTCAAGCAAACAAAACACAATGTATCTCACAATAACTTGCGTAATTTTAATGGGTAATCTGTGCAAGTAATACATATTACTATATTATATTAAATTGCTTAGTGCGATGGCCAAGTCAATCTATATATTTAAAACATAAAAGATTTTTAACATTGATATGGTCACTATAAAATGTTGTTAGGTTAGCTAATTACGTAATAACTTAAAACAGAAGGATCCTTAAGTAGGGACTGAATAAATTAACCGACTTGGTATTACATGGATCTCACAACTGTTTACGGGAAGAGCTGAGTTGCGAGACTTGGTTTTTTTACAAGTTATGTTTTGATGGCATCTCATTTCTTTTTGTAGATAAGATAGTCCTACTTTTTTACCTTTCCGTTACCTTTACTTCTTGAATACCAACAACGTACCTATCTACACCTATTATACACATACATACACAAGTACACATATACAAGCACACTGATTCATTTACTGCAAAATTTAACTTAGTAATTCTACATATTCATATAGGATTACAAAGTTATTTATGCAGTTAGTGCATCTAGAAAACTGCACAGAAATTAAAAAATATTTTAGTTTTTCCCTGATCTATATATTAAACACTAATTGCATTCTAAATTTGAAGTTTCTATGTCTGCTAGAAGTGTCTTAGAGTTTTGATGATCGGTCAGTCAGTGAGTGACAAAATTAAGAAACTTTGACTAGTTATAATTCTTAAACTACTGGTTCAAATTGGATTAAATTTGAAATATGTCATATTTATATAATGCCTACTTGGTTACTGAAAATTCAGGCTTCTAGTTTAATCCACTACGAAGTTATAGGGGGTTGAAAATGGCCTGAATTGCTTCGAGAAAAGTATAGTACGGCCGTGCCGCTTTTTTTGCTCACCTTGGCGGGGGCACTGCCGTGCCCCCAGATTATTCAATATATTTAAAGAAACAAAAAATACAATGATTATAATAAATATAGTATTTCATGCTATTTTTTCTTCGGTCAGAGTAACCTTAAAAAATTTGGAAAAGAAAAGTTTTTTTAAGATTACTCTGACCGAAGAAGTTGCATAGATTTTTTTATTAACGAGCTTCTTTTTATTGACGTTTAACATAAAATTATCGAAAAATTAGAAGTAATAGTATTAAGGTTCTTTGTGAAAACTGGTGTGTATTTAAAAAAAAAAACTTTAAAAACTGCAAATTTTGCCGGTTTTTGCAAAGTAACCCTGTAGTGTATATGTTTTATACACCGTTTATTTTTACTTACATAGGCTCACTTACAATCTCTTATGAATAGTAAATTACAGAAAAAAATATTATTATATCATTTTAACAAATAACAAAAAAAATCATTTAAATATTCATTTATATACTTTTATTTATTGGGTTTTGTAAGTCCCATAACATTTATTCAGCGGCCTCTTCGAAATTAGATTTCGTCGTAATGTAACTCGAGAAGCTCCTTAAAACACCCTAAAACAACTTTACTGTGATCAGTCTTATTTCTTTCGCAATTGTATTTCGTTTATCATGTGCAGGTGTTACCCAAAGGAACTCACGCAAATTTCTCGGAAACGTATTGTTGTGGGAAATGAGTTAAGATGTCGACATTTTTACATATCGTGTAATAAATACATAATTTTTTATATTTTTATACTTAAATATAAAAACATTAATGTATTTTATAAAGAAGTGTGTAACTATACTTTTATTAAACAAGTGCTTGTTGTGAGAGTGATTTACAATAGCAGTCGAATGGAGGATTTCTGCCTTGAAATTTTGTGGCCCCTTTAAAAATTATGCTACTTGTTTTCCATATCTGTCTTTATTTATTTGAAATAAATACCATTACAGTACCAATTACCTATTTTATAAAAGACTTATTATACTACTGCCATAAAAGAACACCAATCAAGTTGACAGTAAGCTCGATTGTCTTAAAAATGAAATATTTATAAGTAAATACATCATGTACAGATTATACATATATACAGAAAATAACAGAAGAATACTAAGTAAACTATACGGGAAGAACTATATATTTGCAGTATTTTAAAAGAATCCTGAATAGAACCGAAATGTAAGTAGAGTATGTTTTATGGATAAAAAGTAAACACATCATGTACAGATTATACATATACACAGAAAATAACAGAAGAAGACTAAGTTAACCATACGGGAAGAACTATATATTTGCAGTATTTTAAAAGAATCTTGAATAGCACCGAAATGTAAGTAGAGTATGTTTTATGGATAAAAATATCGTTTTCATATTAACCGTACCCACTGCATGAAATAATTTTATGGTAGTAAAACACGCGAAAAGATAATAATTTATTATTCAATATGGAATAAGTTGTACTTAGACGACTGATTAATGTCTAGAATAACGATATGTTAAGTGAAGAAACCTAATGGGCAGCGTGTTGCGTTAATGCAAGCTTGAGTAAAGTTTGTCATACTCTGCCATTTATAACAATATTTTTGTTGGGTTAAATATGTCACACATGCTGAAATATATTATACTAACTCAAAAACTATTACTTGTATACAACAAATATTATTTATATAAAAATGTAATACAAAACTTATTAACAAATATATTTCAACTACCGAATTTTAGGAAAGACAGCATGACATGACAAATTAATGATTAGCATTATCCTATACCCATACATATATATACCCATACATATATATATATATATATATATATATATATATATATATATATATATATATATATATATATATATATATATATATTTCGGAATCTCGGAAACGGCTTCAACTATTTTCATAAAATTTAGTGTCCAGGGGGTTTCGGAGGCAATAAATCGATCTAGCTAGGATTCATTTTTAGAAAAAGTCGTTTTGTCCGTGTTTTTAGGCAATGAAAAACTGCTACAATACAAGAAGGTAAATTTTGGCAGAGTATTAATGATCGTAAGTAGCTCGTGTGTGAAATCAAGGTGCTCTGGTTCGCGTCCTTTCTTCGGTCCGACTTTTTTTTCAAGTTCCTTTTTTTGTGACAAAATCTATTATTTCAAGCACTTTTTTCGGTATTTTTTTAAAAACACGAAAATTTAAATTAAACTAATTGCACTCATGATTATTGATTCAAATAACCAGTTCAGTTTTTTCTATTATGTCACTAAGATCGAAAAATATTATTCATGTTTCATCAGTAACAGGAACAGAAACAGAAACAGAAACTTTTTTATTCAATGTAGATTATAACAATACTTATTGAAAGTCACTTTTTTCATTTACCACTGGTTCGCAAAAAAAACCTCTGTCCTGGGAAGAACCAGCAAGAAACCCAGCGGGACTATTTTTTTTTTTCAATAATAGCTTACAATAATGTTTACAATTAACAACACAAGACAAATTAGAAATAGCTTGGTAGCGATCACCCTTCCCAGGGGTTATTATCATCCATAAATTCCTTAATATTATATTAACCCTTTTTATACAAACTTAGTTTAATAACATTTTTGAACTTCGTTAATGACAAATTTTGTATATTTTCTGGGATTTTGTTGTAAAAGCGTATACATCGCCCCAAGAATGAATTACTGACTCGGTGGAGTCGAGTAACTGGTACTACTAGCTTGTGTCTGTTCCTAGTATTTACAGAATGTTATCACTTATTTTCGCAAAACTACTTTTATTTTTGTGTACGTACATTACATTTTCATAAATGTATTGAGAGGCCAGAGTTAATATATTAATTTCCTTAAATTTTTGTCTCAGTGACTCTTTTGGTTTTAAATTATTTATTGGTCTAATGGCCCTCTTCTGTAAAATAAATATAATTTCAGTGTCAGTCGCGTGTCCCCATAGCAAAATACCATACGACATAATACTATGGAAATAACTAAATTAAACTATTCTAGCTTTTTTAACACTGGTAAGAGTTCTAATCTTTTTCACAACATATGCTACAGAACTAAGTCTGCTAGCTAGTTTTGATATATGGGGGAGCCATTGAAGCTTTGCGTTCAGTGTGTGATTCCAAGAAAAATGGTGGTATCAACAAGACTCAATTGCCCCCATTATAATTACATTAGTATTGACATTTTTAACATTAGGAGTTACAAATTTCATACATTTAGTTTTAGTTCCATTCAAATGCAAATTATTAACATTAAACCAATTGACTAACTTAGCTATTGCATTATTTACTTCGTCGTAATTTAATAACTGTCGTTTTAATTTGAAAATTAATGAAGTATCATCAGCGAATAATACTATATCATGGTTATCCCCTACTATGTAAGGTAAGTCATTAATATATACTAGAAATAGAAAAGGGCCGAGAATTGAGCCCTGAGGCACGCCCATTTGTACAATCGACCCGGAAGAAGTCGTACTATTAATGACCACTTTTTGCGTTCTGTCACTTAAATATGAAATAATCAATTTAAGAGCATCGCTTCTTACACCGTAGTGTTGAAGTTTCCTGATTAATGTTCCATAGTGAACACAATCGAAGGCTTTGGATATGTCACAGAATACACCCAAAGCATCCTGTGAATTCTCCCATGCATCAAATATATATTTAATTAGCTCAACACCAGCATCAGTTGTCGAGCGACCCCTTGTGAAACCAAATTGATTTTTATGAAGTAAATTACTTACATTAAAAAAATTTAGCATTTGATCAAGAATAATTTTTTTTTAAATGTTACTAAGTGTTGGCAGTACACAAATAAAGGTATTACTTTACTATGCTTCATTAAATCGATTAAAAAGTATTAAAAATAATAGATAGTTGAGGTGCGATCGCATCTATTATAGACGCAATAACTTTAACAGAAATCCCCCACTAATCGGAGGTTCTCTTAATATCAATAGTCTTAAAATATTTTACAATATCTTTTGATGACACTTTATGAAATGTAAAATTCTTTGTACACACATTTACATTTTGTTTATGTAATGATTCGGCGACGGCAGGAGAAGAATTCAGTGACTTAGTGGTTAAGATCGGAATATCACAAAAATATTTCTCAAAAACCATTGCAACGTCCCGATCTGATTTAGTTAATTTATTGTTAAAACTTAACTGGTGGTTTGAATTGCGAGAGTTGACCTTACCAGTTTCACTATTAATTATACTCCATGTCATTTTAATTTTATTAGAAGCAGTCTTCATTTTGCTGCTCAAATACAATGACTTGGCTAAGGAGCACACTCTTTTAAATATTTTGGAATATATTAAAAATTGACCTTTCATTGTAAAGTTCATATAACCTTTGTCTACTCTTATGGACTCCTACTATCGCCCATTCATTAAATGCTTTGCGATTGTTCAAGGAGAATGTTTTAGAAGTAAAATTTTATTAAATTCATTGCAAATAAGCTTAAATAATGTTCCATACAAAACATTTGGATTATTTTGGTACGAAAGTAATGGAAGTTTTTTTACTATGTTACTTCTAAACTTCTCCAAGCGACGTGCATTTACTGGAACAAACACTACTTTTTTATCTACTTGCTTTTTTGTGAACATAAGGTAATGAAACAAATTGTCCACAGTGGTCAGAGCTCAATTTTTGAATTATACATTTATTGAACGGCTTAACATTTGTAAAAATGTTATCTATACATGTTGCACTAGATTCAGCAATACGTGTTGGCTCCAAAAATAAATTAAAAAACCGTGAGATTTAAACAATGATCTAAATTTAATATTGGTGGAGAAAGCTTCTAGGAGATTGATATTAAAGTCTCCATATATTACAACAGATTTATTCTGTTTATTAAGCTTAGCGAAAACTTCCTCCATAATTTTTTCGAAAGTATCATATAAAGAACATGGGGATCTATAAACGCTTACAATAATGATGTGCTCAAACTCAACACATGCCATTTCTACAGTTCGCTCAACAGAGAGGCTCACAATATCTTTACGTTCTTTACATGATAATAATTTACTAGCTAAAATTAAGGAGCCACCTCTTAAAACCGTTTCTCTATTGAAAGAACTGACCACCTGGTGATTAATAAAGTTAAACATTAAATTATCAGCTTTTAACCAATGTTCTGTTATACATATAATATGAATATTGTTGCTATTTAAGAACAATTGAATTTCTAGTTCTTTGCCTATCATGCCTTGTATATTCTGATGCACCAGGTGTAAACAATTTTTATTATCATTTTGTGGAGTTATACAATTGCAACTATTCAGGATTTGTAAGCTACATTCTAAATTATTTAAAATATTATAACTGCTAGATATTACCTCTATTGTCTCATTTTCTAATTTAAATTACTTGGAACGGATTCCAAATTACATGTCAAATCATTATGCTGCTAAATGGGAGCAGATGTCTGGGTAGCCAAGTCCTTGGCTGAGTTAATATATAAATAATAAGATAGCACATTTGCTATCTGTCTTAAATTATATTTGGATAGGTAATACCTATCTGTAGTCAAAAATATATAATTTGTATCTAAATATAATTTCCAAAACACACGATTTAAAAAAATACCGAGGAAAGCTGGGTTATACAGGTACTTGTACTAATTAACGGAAAAATAACTAGTGAAGACTTACAACTTGACTGTGCTAGTGATATTACCTGTTAGTAGCCGCCGGAACGATATGGCTCACTTGGATAGTTGGTATTCTGTGAGGGCATATTATTATCCCGGTCGGCTCAACCGGTATTATATGAGAGTGTAGCCTTTCTCACTTGATTACACTCTTACAGGATACCAGCGTGTAACAACAGCATATTAACGTTGCTTTAGCTATGTGTTAACCATGTAGTGGCGCGGTGCCAGAATATACCACACCTTCACGTTTCGTGAGTAACGTAAGAAGCGACAGAAGGAAACAAAAACAAAAGGTGAGCAGGAGCATCTTCCTGATAACAATTCCAAAAGTTTGAAATAAACTGAGGTTGCCGACCCGCCTGCACAGCCTGGCAACTATGACCTATGGAGAACTATGACTATATGATGGTAATGGTGGAACTATGTATTTTATCTTCGTCCTCGTGGGTAAGAACTCATTTACATTTTGATTCTTAATTGACAAAAGATCAATCGGCCATGGCATACACTTACCATAAGGTGGACTGTTTGCTCGTTTGTCACCTTTATTACATTGTTGAGTCACGCTGCAGCTATATTATAGTTGTAGCTCGACCGGGGAAGGACCATACTCTTACAGAATATCAGCGTAAAACAGGAGCTTAATGCTGCTGTTTCGTATGCTGGGGGTAAAGAACCTGAGACTCTTTTTACTGGAAACGAGGCATTCTATCGTAGTCCTCAGGGGTGACAACGCATCTGCATTTTGATTCGTAATCGAAGATTAACGTAGATGTTTATGGCCCACAGCAACCACATAATATATAATATAATATAAAATATAATATAATATAAAATGTAACTACTTTTGTAAATGTAATTACCAGCTGATTAGTGACCACCAACACGGTTTTCGTCGGAGTCGATCAGCTGGTGATCTTCTGGCCTACTTGACTCATAGATGACTGGCCGTTAGTTTGGACATTGCAAAGGCCTTCGATCGGGTTTGGCACAAAGCGCTTCTTTTGAACTCGAATTTTTCGGTTGTACGAGAAATTGTACAATTGAATCACCAGCTTTCTTGCAGATCGGAACACTAAGGTCGTGTAGTGGCGGTTAAGAATATCCACTACCCCATATCTTCCCGTGGGTGTCGTAAAAGGCGACAGAGGGAGACAGGCAGGAGATGGGCAGCAGCATCTTCCTGATAACAGCAAATGTACGACAAAAAAAAACTGTGGTTGCCAACCCGCTCGCCAAGCGTGGCAACTATGGCAATATACCCCCCATGAACAATTACAGAATTAGACGGCCAGTCCCCGGCGGCCCCGCTATTCCTGGCTACGGTGGCGACCATGGTAACGGCGGGGCAGGGGGTGCTAAGAATCTCCGGTGGAGGTTCGGTTGCCACCTACGACGACTCGACCTGGCAACATTTAACGCACGCACCCTGAGGACTGACGAGAAGATCCTGGAGCTGGAAGAAGAGATAGACAAGTTGCGCTGGAGTATTATAGGATTATCCGAGGTCCGAAGAGAGGGGGAGGACACGGTGATTCTCGAATCCGGCAACTTGTTCTATCACCGGGAGGGCGACCATCTGTCCCAAGGAGGTGTCGGATTTATCGTCCACAAGTCTCTCGTCAACAACGTTGTAAAGATTGGGAGTGTGTCGACGAGGGTCGCGTACCTGATACTCAGAATCACCAAACGGTATTCGCTGAAGGTCATACAGGTTTACGCACCAACCTCGGCACATTCCGATGAGGAGGTGGAGGAAATGTATGGGGATATTTCCAAAGCCATGCATTCCTCCAAAACCCACTACACGGTGTTGATGGGAGACTTCAACGCAAAACTGGGCACAAGAGAAAACGGTGAGCTGAAGTTAGGGAAATTTGGAGTAGGGCAACGGAACCGAAGGGGCCAGCAGCTGGCCGACTTTATGGAGAAAGAGGGACTCTTTATGATGAACTCTTTCTTCCAGAAGCGGCCCCACAGGAAGTGGACCTGGTCGAGCCCCGACGGTTCGACAAAAAATGAGATTGACTTCATTATGACGACCAGACGCCAACTGTTCAGTGATGTCTCAGTGATCGCAAGGGTGAAAACTGGCAGCGATCACCGAATGGTTAGAGGCACACTGAACCTAAACGTTAAGTTGGAGAGGTCTCGTCTAATGAAGTCAACGCTCCGTCCCCCTCGTGCTCTAATCCAAAATCCCGAAAACTTTCAGCTCGAGTTACACAACCGCTTTCAGTGCCTACAAGATTGCAATGCAGTGGACGATATGAATGACAAGCTCGTGGAAACTGTCCATGCGGTCGGAGCTAAGTTCTGCAAGACCCGCCGCAGATGAACACAAAAACTCTCCGATCACACACTTAATCTCATGGCTGTTAGACGGGAGATGAGGCTGCAATCGTCAACAGATTTGACAGCATACAGGCAACTGAACAGACAGATCTCCAAATGCATGCGGCGAGACTTACGCAACTTTAATACTGCTCGTATTAAAGAAGCGATCGAGCGGAACCAGGGCTCCAAAGTCTTTGCCAGAGATCTGTCTGCCCGTAAGAGCCAACTGTCAAGGCTGAAGACTGAGTGTGGCAGCATCGTTTCCGGGACACCTGAGATTTTGAGTGAGATTGAGAGGTTCTATGGGCAGCTGTACACTTCATCGTTGGAGCCACACGCAAGTGTGAGTAACGATCCAAGAGCAAGTCTTATCCGACACTATTCCGATGATATCCCGGACGTCAGTCTAAGCGAGATTAGAATGGCTCTCCAGCACCTTAAAAACGGCAGGGCCCCAGGCGAGGATGGAATTACAGCGGAGCTTCTGAAAGCGGGTGGAACACCGGTACTTGAAGTCCTTCAGAAGCTCTTCAATTCCGTCCTCCATGGTGGCACTACTCCAGAGGCGTGGAGCAGAAGTGCGGTGGTCTTGTTCTTTAAGAAAGGCGACAACGCTCTCTTGAAGAACTACAGACTGATTTCCCTTCTGAGCCGCGTCTACGTGCTGTTTTCGAGAGTCATTACGAATCGTCTCGCACGCAGACTCGACGACTTCCAGCCTCCCGAACAAGCCGGTTTCCGAAAAGGCTTCAGTACCATAGACCACATACATACCCTGCGGCAGATTGTACAGAAGACTGAAGAGTACAAATTGCCACTTTGCCTGGCGTATGTGGACTATGAGAAAGCCTTTGATTCCGTCGAAATTTGGGCGGTGCTGCAGTCCCTTCAGCGGTGCCAAGTTGACTGTCGGTATATCGAAGTGCTGAAGTGTTTGTACAGTAGGGCTACGATGGCTATCCGAGTACAGAACCAGAGCTCGAAACCTATCCAACTGCAGAGAGGTGTAAGACAGGGTGACGTTATATCCCCGAAACTCTTCACCGCTGCTTTGGAAGACGTTTTCGAGCTACTGGACTGGAAAGGATACGGTATTAACATCAATGGCGAGTACATCACTCACCTTCGATTTGCCGACGATATAGTCCTTATGGCAGAATCGCTGGAGGACTTAAGCACTATGCTCAATGACCTCAATAGTGCCTCCCAACGGATAGGTCTTAAGATGAACATGGACAAAACAAAGATCATGTTTAATGTCCATGTCACACCTATGCCGGTAGTTGTTGGGAGCACTATGCTCGAAGTTGTTGACGATACGTTTACCTGGGACAAATAGTCCGACTAGGTAAGTCCAACTTCGACCGAGAGGTCAATCGACGGATTCAACTCGGCTGGGCAGCGTTCGGGAAATTACGACACATCTTCTCGTCACGTATACCTCAATCTCTGAAAACTAAAGTGTACAACCAGTGCGTGTTTCCAGTGATGACTTACGGATCAGAGACGTGGTCCTTCACTGCTGGCCGTATGAGGACGCTCAAGGTCGCTCAGCGAGCTATGGAGAGGGCTATGCTTGGAGTTTCTCTGCGTGATAGACTCAGAAATGAGGATATCCGCAGTAGAACCAGAGTGACCGACATAGCACAACGGATTAGTAAGCTGAAGTGGCAATGAGCCGGCCATATAGCTCGAAGAACCGATAACCGATGGGGAAGAAAGGTTCTCGAGTGGCAGCCTCGTACCGGTAGGCATAGTGTAGGGTGACCCCCCACTAGATGGAGTGACGACCTGGTAAGATATGCAGGAAGTCGATGGATGCAGGTGGCTCAGGACCGTGCTTTGTGGCATTACTTGGGGGAGGCCTATGTTCAGCAGTGGACTTGTGAAGGGCTGTGATGATGATGATGATGATGATAAAATGTAACAATTATTAAAAATGTAATAATTGTTACATTTTATATAAAATTTTAAATGCATTTTGTCTATGAATTCAGATATTTAACTAGAGAGATTCAGATAACTAAAGGTAAAGATTTGCCTTGATATATCTATATACTTTTTGGTAACTGCGTAAAATACGAATATAGATAAGTAGAAATCCGCAAGGGAGGTAACATAAGTAAGAACAGATGTATACCGACATTTTGGCTATCAACCTCAATTCTAAGTAATATCCTTGCCGTATTTTTTATACATATAAGAAAACAATCGTACAGTAACTCAATATAATGAAATATATTAAATTTCATTTATCTAATGTTTTTGCCGCTATTTTTCTCTACTTTCAATTTATTTAAAAAATACTTTTACGATCATTCTGATTCGAGATATAATTGCTATCCAATATAATATATATTGATATTTAAATCATCATGGAACAAGCCTACAGCCTCGAGTACCAAGATGGAATACAATGTTTTCAGTAAAAAGGATTTCTGGTTCTCCACATATATTATAAGAAACACGGCAGAATCGAACTGCTAACTAACTTTTTACTTTTTACGCTGGTATTCTGCGAGAGTGTGGTTCTTCCTTAGTCGAGCCATCCCATTCGTGCTACAACCATAATATAACTGCAGCGTGGCTCTACACTATTCATTCTTGTCTTGTGAACACTCACGTTGTAATCGAATGGAAAAAAAAAAAAATATATATATATATATATATATATATATATATATATATATATATATATATATATATATATAAAACCTTACACATTTCATACTTATTAAAATCTTAATCACTTAAGTTACTTAAAGAAATCCAGCTGAAAAGCAAAAGATAATTTCAAACTATTAAATGTTAAATTAAATATGAAATGTTGCTATTAATTAGTAATTTAGCAGCTTAATGCTACGTACTTTCAAGATGGATATACGGCCCTGGCCGCAAGCCCATTCTCCTGCCACAAGTGACAACTTTCAAAATTAAATGATGTTCCAGATGGATTATGTCGCCAGTATAAAGGACGACAATCACCATACCGACTTAGGACCAAAATAGGCCGATACACACAGCGTTACACTATTATAAAAAGGTCTAATATATGACAGTCGATTATAAATTAGATATTCCCAAAAACAACATTTATTACATTCGAGAAATATTAAGTATTCCAATAAAATTGTATACCCGTATAAGAAACCAATAGATCAAGAAAAATAATTCCTAATAAAACGCTCATATTCCTTACATTCCTATAATCATATTTCCGTCTTTAATAGAGTAGTATCATGTGTAACGCCTAACGCGATCGTAAATAAAATGCATTAAGGTATCAGGTAAGGCTAATACGTTTTGGAAGCCGCTGTGGAATTAAATATTGAGTAAAGCTATTTCCAAGGGAGCTGCGTTCCCTTTATCCTCCCGTTCTGCCCTGATCGAATCATCTAAAAGAGCTTTGCGAAAATTTATTTTCTTTTTCTTTATTAAATCTTATAGTCTAAAAATCTAAACTCTAAAACTGATGAGATTGGAATAATCAACGGGAAAATTTATTTTATAATTTTTTCTTAATTGCAGTGTCTTTAAACACATAAATGTTTCAAACTTAAAATACTAAATTTCTTTCATTTTAATGAAAATAAATACATTTTTAAGTAAATTTAGATCCCTTAGGAAAAGGGTATTCAATTGTGAGCTACGTGGAAAAAAAAGAAACTTAGAATTCTATTTCCATTCACTAGTCAGTACAGCAACGTCATGCTTCAAAATCAACCTCTTCTACCCGTGATGTTAAAGCGATGTATTTTTTATTTAAAGCTTTTAAGCCCCTTAAGTGTAAATCCAAAACAAACAATGATAGATAAATAAATCATGTATCATAAATTACCCCGAAAAAGCAAAACGATTTACAATGTTATATTAAAGAAAACGGCATCGGTATCAAAACTTACTTTCAACGTACACATCTGAGCATTTATTGTAATTGAAGTCTCCGCTGTACACTGTTGACTTTCGCTTGCATTTTTCAAACCGCGACAAAAAACTTCATAACAAATATTTCAATGTACATTCAACATGAGACCGGATCGCTAAGCTATTCCATTCATATAAAACTTCATAATACGTGGACTTAGGGTCTTTACATTACTTTATTTTATATATATATTTTTTTTGCGATGTACTTTAAACTTTTCTTCTATTATTGTAGTATTTTCAACAAAACTGCCTATAAAGGTAGTGCTACAGTAGAGCAGTAGAGTACATAAAAATGTAGGTATAGCTTTAATCGTTAAGAGCAGTCCGTAAACAGTTTTCCGAGACACCTAGACCTCTCTCACAATTGGAAGGATATTCAGAGTCGCCTCGCAGTCACAATAAATGTCGAACACATACTTTTTGAAATGAAAGCTCATATCAAGATTGTTGTCATCAAAATTATTTTTAAACACAAATTGCAAATGTCTAAACACAAAACCTCGTTATAATTATTTGTAGGCCATATAAACACCAGTTCTAGAAGAAGATTTTAAACCTGCGGCCCCGAGTGCCGAAAACAATAGTCATTGCGTAACTGAGCCGTTACGTATTATTTATTTAGACAATCACAGAGCGGATCAGAGCACACAAAAAAGCCTGTTTTTGGATTGCATGTTTTGCGTTTCTTTTTTTGTATGTAGCAGAAATGCTGTAAGAATCAGCAAGGGATGGAGGTAGCCCTTGAATAGCAGCTCGGAATTTCTGACTGCCTGAAATTAACACTACCATCGCACTGTAGCGTTGTATGCTATTTATGGTATAATAAAAATATTTAATATTGTTAATTACAATAAACTACTGTGTATTCTAAAATCATTCACTTTTGGATCTATCGAATGCACATTATAGCTCATTTACAGTATAGTACGTAACTTATTGGTTTAGGTCTTTGATTTAATAAAACTGAGTGAGATTTATAATACGAGTATTATGTAACGTTTATTTCTACTTAGTTTTTTATGAGCTGTCAGTACGAACTCATTAACTGACAACTGAATATGTATAGGACATAGATAACAATACATAAGAGAGTTGTACTCTAGCATTAAAATTGGAATCACAACTTAACCATAACCGTTTATGGTTTGTATACAAAGAACATCTTTAAATTTATTATTATCTAACAACACTGACTAATTTAATCTGTACACTCTCATGCCATCGCTAAACTGTTCAACAATAGTCTCTGTTCCTACCTACTTTTGGATGGCTTTTATACCTATATAAGCCAGCCAGAATGCCCTGTCATTCCTTTTATTTATTTATTTATTTACTCTTTATTGTACACCAAAATACAGAACATCGAGTGGAGTTAAATCTAAAGTAGAATATGTACAACAGGCGGTCTGACTACATCGCCACACCATTTTAGCCGCCGGGCTTGACTAGCAGTCCTACGCCAGACCATCCCTCTAGGACTACCTAGACCAGGCTGCTACTGGTACTTACCTCCATTACCAACTGCGTACTATAAGTGCAGACTCCAGCGCGAGTGAGGCGTAGGCCTGTAACCCCAACCTAGCCGTGGTCGTTTGTAATTCTAACTTAACAAATCTACTTTTCTGTGACACTTTTAAAAATACTTATTTATTTATCTACCTAAACCTTGTCACAGCGCCTATTAATCGTGATTTACAAGGAATTTCGTACTGGTCACAGCACTTTGGTGTAAAGGTAAATCTCAATAAATGCCAGGCTATCGTCACTAGTAGTCGCCAGTTTCTGTCACAACTTAACATATCTAAACAACTATCTATTCAGTTCGAATATTGTTTAACATATAATGTTAGTTAATTACATGTTGTTTATATATATATATATATATATTGTTAATAAAATTAAAAAAAAAACATAACTTGAATAGAAAAGATGGATGGTTGCTGCCATCGTGGGATTTTAACTTAAATCCAAACCCAAGCATATCACTGCATGACTTCAAGATACTGTAAGCTCGTTTTGCGTAGATCAGAGCAAAAATTAATATTAAATAACTGAAAGTAGCCGGGCTGTGACATTGGGACGTCAAACATCTCAGTCAACTAATTAAACAAAACGCTATAAAATCCGTATAAATTTTTTTTTCGATGTGTAAAGTTCGCGTAAATATAAGTAATCATTACATGAGTAACTGACGGACCCCATCGATTCAGTACGCTGTAGTGGCTATGGACCGACTATAATTATACGTGGTAGAGCCATGCTGCAGTTATACGAGTATTAGTAGTATAGTTGTAGCACGAATGGGTCGGCTCAACCGGGGAAGGACCACAATCTTACAGAATACCAGCGTAAAATAGTAGCTTAATGCTGCTGTGTTTCGTATAGTGAGTGTAGAGAACCGGTGACCCTTTTCGAACGAGGCATTCCATCTTGGTCCTCAAAGGTGACAACGTATCTGCATTTTTATTCGTAATCGAGAACACATGTAGATGTCTATAGGCCACAACAACCACTTACCATCAGGTGGACTGTGTGTTAGTTTGTCACCCTATCCTATAAAAAATTAGTTCTAAGAACCGACAAGTGATGGAGAAGAGTTCTCGAGTTGCAGTCTCGTGCCAGCAAGTGCAGTGTTTAGCGCACCGTCAGGCAGTTGATAAATTTAGTTTTAACCTCCTACACACATACACACACTATCACTCTAAACACAAGGAGGCTTACCTACACTCTAGAACTATAAATTAATTATTTTTGATCTTTTTATATACAGTGAAATGTAAATCTTAAAGGGAAGAGCGCTGCTGTCTGAAACACAGATATTAAGTTATCTAGTTCAGACACAGATGTTCACTAAATTGTATTTATTGTTAAGCTGTATCTTAAAGTGTTTGTATCCTAGAAATTAAGATATTCTTTGTTTGCTTTGAATAAATAAATAAAGTAAATAAATTATTAACATTAAATCAATCTACTAATTTAGATATAGCATTATTTTCGTCATATTTTAATAACTGTCGTTTTAATTTGAAAATTAATGAAATGTCATCAGCAACTAATACTATATCATGGTTATCCCATATTATTTAAGGTAAATCATTAATATACAAGAAACAGAAAGGAGCCAAGAATTGAGCCCTGAGGGGCGGCCATTTGTAATATCGACCAGGAAAAGCTCGTACTATTAATGATAATTTTTTATGTTCTGTTACTTAAATATAAAATACTTAAGAGCATCACTTCTTACACCTTAGTGTTGAAATTGTAGATGCGTTATTACTCCTGAGAATAAAGACAGAATGGCAATAAACCAGTGCAAAGTGTCGTTTATTTGAACCAATGTTGAATTTTAATATATTCATAAACCGCTCAAAGTGATTTTTTCATAACACTATCTAATAATTTGCGTTTCTAGTCGTTTGAGGAGTTATATCAATTGTCCCGAGAACGACCTTTAATATACTACATAATTCAAAGGATTTTCAGCGTCCTTTATTCAGTGGTCGTTGATTTCACAAAAATAATAACTTTCCACGCCATTTCCTTAGAATATCAATCTTTACAGATTGCCTGGAAATAATTGTATTAATTATTTAATATAAAACGGAAACTGCGTTGTTTAAACTGTTAATTTCAATTTTAAGTGCTCCTTAACCAAGTAGCACGTGAAAGCATCGTGACGAAACCTACTGTATGTCAGATATGTAATATTGTATTAAATATTATGGCAAGCTAAAACGCTGCAATTGCACAAGTCTCATAAAAATGATGGACCTAAGCCCAACAATGGAACTTTTACACGTTCCACTGCTGGGCTCACTTCGTCTTACTTTATTTCTTATTATGAATATATTATACTGAGCGGTAGTAAATCACACTTTCAATTTAATATTAAACGAGCTTTAAATTTTATTTTTTTTTTTTTTATAGGATAGGGTAACAAACGAGCACACAGTCCACCTGATGGTAAGTGGTTGCTGTGGCCCATAGACATCTACATCTATCCTCGATTACGAATCAAAATGCAGATGCGTTGTCACCCGTGAGGACTAAGATGGAATGCCTCGTTTCCAGTAAAAAGGGTCTCCGGTTCTCTGCACTCACCATACAAAACACAGCAGCATTAAGCTACTATTTCACGCTGGTATTCTGTGAGAGCGTGGTCCTTCCCCGGTCGAGCCGACCCATTCGTGCTACAACTATACTACTAATATAACTGCAGCATGGCTCTACCACGTAAAAAAATATAAAAAAAAATGTAAAAAAATATATTACTCGAGTAACCTACGTTCGACTCCATGACGATGCGGCTTAATATTTTAGACTCTAACTTACAACTTGCGCACCAGAGAAGGAAAATAACGTAACCTATCTTAGGTTAGCCCCGGCATAGTGTATCAAAGACTGAATATTAAAAGGAAACATGTGCCCAACGGTGAAACCTTTATAGTATGCTTCTCTACTTCGTTTAAATCAAAAATATTATTAAAAAGACATTTTCGTTCTGAAATAAATTTATACAAAATACTAATTACAAAACTTATTACCTGCTTCCGTCATGTTATAATTAATAACCGACAAATTGCTACGGAGTATTTTCAGCTTTGCAACCAGTTTTTGACATCCCTCCGCATTTGTACAAAGCGTTTTGCTCCCTCATTTTATTGCAGACTACAAAGGGACGTGAATTCTCTGCAAGCGTGCTCATTCGCCGACCAAAAAAAGGAGTGTATGTTTTTAAAGAAAAACGTAAAAAAAAAACAAATGTGATGTCATTTTTAAGCCAAAATTAAATACTAAAATAAATATTATGTACGACGTCTGAAAAGTAAAAGGACAATCTACCTGATGGTATGTGACTCTTAAGCCCATGTGGGGCTGTGGTGTTTGGCACAATACCTTCAGCAACTTGCTATTTTTGTTATACTTTGGTTTTCAACATTAACGACCGATTTTCATGCCATTTTTAGTCTCGAAAAAATTTGTTTAGTCGTGTGATTCAACTTGTCGTACAATGTTCGTACTGTTAATCAAAGAGAATATAATCTTTTTCCAATCAACAGCTGTGGTAACCCACGAATTATTACTCACTTAGACATTAGACCTTCTTATTCGCACAAACAGCCGCCTTTACACAACATGTTCTTTCACTCACAATCGGAGTGTGCATGAGTAATTGTTTTTACACTTTCGCGCGGTACTTACTTTTCTGTTTTTTTTTTATTCAGGGAGGAAAGAGCGTCGCGTAAAGGCTAAGTACGGATAATAAAATCACGAAAAAGTATTAAAAGCTGACAAAAACTCTCTCCCCATTATCTTAGTATTTTTATAGATTATATTTATTAAACTACTATGAACTACGTAAATATCAACTATTTAAACTGCAACTGTGTAGTTGTTGATTCTCAACTACACTAGTCACCAAAGATATTCAATTTTTAAACTCAGCACTCTTCACTCCGTTTACAACTGCTAAATTCGTATCATTTCCTCTTGTTACGCTAGCACAATTTTAATGCATTCTTGAACTATAATTATCTGCTTACAGCTGGGCATTTTTTCAACTTCCCCCACTTAAAATGGTCCTCCTTACCTTAACCATCGATAACACGGAAGAATTAATGCGGAAATTCACAAAGCAAATTTATACAGATGTAAGTAACAGAGTCGGCTAGAGCCGTCCTAGACAGAAGTTCATCGATCAAACTGACCAAATTATATCGAAAGTAGGGCCAAATTAGGCGTACTCTTAAACAATCGAGCATGTGCGCGTAGATATAAGAATGTAAAAAAATTGGGTGAAGTGTGTGTGAAGTGTATACATAAATATAAATTCTTACGCCCCTAGTTAACGCATGCCTTAGGAGGCGAAATAATTTATGTTTCTATAAAGAGTAACAAACGAGCACAAAATCTACCTAATTTGTAAGTGGATGCTGTGACACATACATACATGGATTTTTTCACTATAACCTTTTACGCTTGTGATGATGATGTTATTATGGGAGTGTTGAAACTCTCCCGTTGAAACATATTCATTCATACAATAGTAAGGCTGAAGGCGTTGCTCTATCATGTTAAGTGAAAACATAAAAACTATGAGCAAAACTCAAATAACTATTAACAATTCTGCGGATAAAACTAACCCAAGCCACCTCAGTTGCAACTGACAACCGCATCCGAATACTTATTAATTAAGAGTGGACGCATAACGTGCAGTGTGGTGGCCGTGAAAGACGAGCTATCAGTCCCCCTTTCACTATGTTCATTAAGACTCAGTACCGAACTGTCGATACTCGCAAATAAACAACATTATGTAGCCCTTAAAATAGGGATAATCTGATGACAGAGGATTTAAAATAAAGAGTAATCTTATGTTTAAAATGGCGAATGTGAGGAACGATTAGAAATTTAAAAAAAAAAACAAAGTTCAGTCTGTCTCATTTTGACTTTTTGACGTGAGGGAGTCGCGCTCTAGCTATTCTATAGTTGTAACATGAATAAGTCGGTACGCCTGTGGTAGCACCATGCACTCACAGAACACCAGCGTAAAGTAGCTACTTAATGTTGCCGTGTTTCGTATGGTGAGTGTAGAGGACCGGAGACCCTCTTTACTGAAAACGAGGTATTCTATCTTAGTTTTTTTTTATAGAAGAGGGGGCAAACGAGCATGCGGCTCACCTGATGTTAAGTGACTACCGCCGCTTATGATCAACCGCAACACCAGGGGAATCGCAGGTGCGTTGCCGGCCCTTTAGAAAGGAGTAAGCTCTTTTCTTGAAGGTCCCCAGGTCATATCGGTCCGGAAAAATCGCCGGTGGTAAACTATTCCACAGAGAGGTGGTACGCGAAAGAAAACTCCTTTTGAAACGTACAGTGGTGGACCGCCAAGCATCCAGATGGTGTGGATGGTATTGGGACGTTTGCTGCGTAGTGCGTTCACGAAATTTGGCGGCTGGAATTAATCCGAACAATTCCTCAGAGCACTCCCCATGATATATGCGAAAGAAAATGCAAAGAGATGCAACATCTCTTCGCAGCGCCAGTGAATCGAGAAACACTCGACCGTCGACGACTCGAGCCGCTCTGCGCTGGATACGGTCAAGTGGAGGGAGCTGGTACTGGGAAGCCCCAGCCCAGAGATGGGAACAGTATTCCATGTGTGGCCGAACTTGCGCCTTGCAAGTTGCGCGGTGTGCCGGCATGAAATACTGTCTCGCTCTTCTGAGCACGCCAAGCTTTTTAGAGGCCGATTTGGCCTTCTTTTTCAAGTGACTACGAAACTGCACGTCACTCGATATGTCGACGCCGATTATTCTGATACTGGCTGAGGCAACAAGGGAAGTGCCTTGAAACTGAGGAAATACGACAAAGGGGTTCTTTTTAGCGGTTAAGGCGCAAACTTGTGTCTTCTGGGGGTTAAACTGGACTAGATTTAATCGCCCCCAATCCGAGACTGTGTTCAGCAGAGACTCGACTTCAGACACTAGTTTGTCCCAGTACTCGGAGACGTTTTCCCGAGAAATATTGGACCGGCCGGTATACAGAGCATCACCAGTGATTTCATCTGCATAGCAATGAATGTTGCGGGTTTGCAACATATCATTGATATGCAAAAGAAACAGCGTTGGCGATAGCACGCAGCCTTGTGGAACACCAGCATTATTGGGCTTGTAATCCGAGCTTGCACCGTCTACAACGAACTTGATGCTCCGATCTGCAAGAAATCTGGTGATCCAATCGTACAATTTCTCGGGACGCCCATAGGAAGGGAGCTTCGAAAGAAGCGCTTTATGCCAAACTCGATCGAAGGCCTTCGCAATGTCGAAACTAACGGCCAATGTCTCCCCCTTGGACTCTGCTGCCTTCGCCCATCTGTGAGTTAAGTAGACCAGAAGATCACCAGCTGACCGACCACGGCGAAAACCGTATTGGCGATCACTAATCAGCTGGTGATCCTCAAGGCGCCTAATGAGCTGAAAGTTAACAATAGACTCCATTGTTTTGGAGAACAAGGAGGTGTTGGCGATAGGCCGGTAGTTGGACGGGTCTGAGCGGTCGCCTTTTTTAGGGATCGGGTGGACGAAAGCCGTCTTCCATGCTTTCATGGGAAACGAAAAGACGCGTTAAAACCGGTGCCAACTCTGGAGCACATGTCCTCAGCATAACTGGGGGATTTCGTCAGGCCCATTAGACTTGTGGATGTCCAAGGAAAGGAGTGCTTTGCGAACCGAGCGCTGTGTGAACTGCACTTCCGGCATGGAGCACTCACACCGCGGGATGGTCGGCGGCGTACTCCCCCCGTCATCGAGAGTCGAGTTGGATGCAAAGAAAGAGCCTAGCAGATCAGCTTTCTCCTTTGTGGAATGGGCCATTAAGTCATCCCCCCTGTGCAGAGATGTAAGAGATGGCTGACAGAAATTCCCCTGGACAGCCTTGGCGAGAGACCAGAATGCACGGGTTGCAGAAGGAAGGCGAACTAGTTTCTCGCTAATTCTGCCTATGTGCTCTGACTTTGCCGTGGCAATGACTCTTTTGAAGGACCTAGAGGCGGAATTATACTTCTTTTTTAGAGCGCTGGTGTTTACATCTCGGGACGCTGATGCGTCAGCCCAGGCTTGGTAGCACTCCTGCTTATAGCATGATGCTATTTTACAGGAGCGACCAAACCATGGCTGAGATTTGCCTCCAATGGGCACCACAGAGGAAGGAATAAAAAGTTCCATACCCTGAAGTACCATATCAGCGACAGAATCCACAACAACATTGGGATCGTCCGGCGAGAACAAACCTGCCCCCAATGGTAGGATGCAAAGAAAGTACCGCATCTCATCCCAATCGGCTGACCTATAGTGCCAAACACGGTGGCAGCCTGCAAAATGCAACTGCGACTTCAGCGTGAGTGGCACCCCACTCCGAACAAGACAATGGTCCGAGAAGCCTCAAGGGGCGTCGACGGAAATCTGATATCCGTCCGGGTGAAAGGTCAGCAGAAGGTCCAACAGGGAAGGTGCATGATCCTTCACATCTTTAATCCGCGAAGGTGAAGTAACCGGTTTTATCAGATCATATGCCAAGACAAAATCATGAACAGATCTCCCCGCATGATCGGTTAAACGTGAACCAAGCCATTTGGCGTGATGGGCGTTAAAGTCGCCGAGGATCACGATCTCTGCGGAGGGGGTCTGCTGTAGCAATGAATCTGTAGCCATTGGACGTGGTTGAAGAGTCGGTCTGTTTCAGCATTATCGCTATGGAAAAAGAGCACCCGTAGAAGCGCGGATGGTCGTCGCTGTCTACGCGTAGCCAAGGGATGGACAGGTCCGACTCTCTCAACTCCAGCCGGAGGCACAAAGGAGTGTTCCAGTTTGTACCCCGGGTAGGAGAGACACGAGACATCAGCCGGAGAGAACAACTGCGTCTCGATCAGTAAGAACAGAGCCGGCCTCGCCGTCTCGAGATGGTAGTGGACGGCGTTTAGGTTAGAGTGAAGTCCCCTGATATTGCAGAAATTCACGGATAGCGTGGCAGGGGTCGCCTTGGTCTTGTTGCTCGGTTTGCCCCGAGCAGTTGTAGTCTTGAGCGGAATTTTGCCCCCCCCCCCCCCCAGATTACGCGGGGCAGCCTGAGCACCCACGCTCAGGAGTGGAGAAACATGGTCGTGGGTGCTCAGCGAGGGGTAGTCTATCATTTAATTCCGCTACCATGTTAATGAGGGGGGAGATTTGGGTCTCCGGTCACCTGCACTCACTAGACGAAACGCGGAAGCAGAGTTTCCACTTCACGCCGGTATTCTGTGAGGTCGTGGTACCACCCCGGTTTGAGCCGGCCCATTCGTGCAACAGCAAAGCTGCCGCGTGGCTCTACCACTGTTTTCAAGGATAACAACAAATCTTTGTTTAAATTCATAAACGAAGCTTGAAACGAGAATAGATGTAGATACGTAACTGCTGTGCGATTGTGGAACTCCTTACCTCTCCATATTCGTCGTGCTAAATCTCTTCACTCTTTCAAAATTCTTGTTAAATCGTATTATTTAGAACGCTATTAGATAAATTACTTTACCTTTCTCGTACTTTTTTCATTTAATCTACTATATGATATTTTATATATAACTTTCACTTATTTTTACTTGTATGTATTATTGTATTTTTTTTATTATTATTATTATTGGGGTATCTGTATAGTTTTCTCATCTGGTTGGTTTCTATAAATATATAATTATAAATTAAAATGAAAAGATAAATATACATAAATATCAATAAAATAAAATAAATACAAAAAAATACACAAATAAATAAAGATCCAACCAGATGGAAGCCCTCGGCAGGGGAGACCAAACGGCCGAGGGTTAGGGGGAAAGGGAAAGAAACCGACGGACGATGCGGGCGGTATCGAGGACCACTGCCTTCTGCATTTGAGCCCGGAGCGGTCCGTCACGGAGTCCCAGTCGCCTCAGATGACCCGAGAGGCTGACTGGGATTAGCCCGTTTGCAGAGACGACTACAGGAATAATTTCGGTCGGCAGACCACCCCACATGTCGGTCACCTCGTGAGCCAGGTCCAGATATTTTGTTTGCTTATCTGTTTCGGCTTTCACGAGGTTCTCGTCATACGGAATGGTAATGTCGACCAAAAATATCCTTGACTGTGCCCGGTCCATCAGCACAATATCAGGCTTATTTGCAAGAATAGTCCTGTCTGTGATGATGGCCCGGTCCCAGTAGAGCCTGGCGCGGTCATTTTCGAGCACGGCTTCCGGCAAGTACTTGTAATACGGCAATTTCCGGTCCACGAGACCGTATTTCAGAGCGAGCGCCTGGTGTAGAATTCTGGCTACTAGGTTGTGCCTGTGCAAGTACTCAGAGTTAGAAAGCGCCGAACAACCGGAGATGACATGTCTAAGTGACTCCCCGGGATGGCGACAAGCTCGACAGACGTCGACGGTGCCATCCTTTAGGATGTATCTCCGATAGTTGTTGGTCTTAATAACCTGATCCTGTATTGCACAGACAAAACCCTCGGTTTCCCCCGAAGAGGTCACCGAAACGTAGCCAGTTGAGGGAGGCGACTGTATCTACGAAGGGCTCATGTAGAACCCTGTAGTACCTCCCGTGGAGCTCCTTCTCCTTCCATACGGTCTCCCGGTCGGAAATGCTAAGCACTGCTGGGTCCTGCCATTGCTCGTTGGCCAAGGATAGAGGGGTAAGCCCTTTATCACTAGAAATGACGTCATTATAGAATGGATCATCCGATCTCGCCAGGAAGTAATGACGGAGGCTGCACACTTCACGATTATGCATAGTGAGCGCGCTTAGAAAGCCACGCCCACCATGCTTTCGCGGCAAGTACAGCCTCATTACCGACGATCTCGGATGATGCATCCTATGGGACGTCATGGTAGTGCGGACTTTTCTATCCAGGGCGTTAAGTTCAGTCTGAGTCCACCTGAGTATGCCAAAGGTATACATAAGGACAGGCATGACCCAACCGTTATATGCTTGTGTCTTATTCACACCGGACAAAAGGCTATTAAGCACTTTGGTCAAGCGTGCATAAAACACGTCGCAAACTGACTGTTTCACACCAGCCTCATCGATACCGATGTTCTGTGACATACCCAGGTATCGGTATGTTTCAGCCTCGGAAAGGGTCCTTAAGTTGACGGGCATAGATAAATCTATGCCCTCAGAGTTAGCAACCCTTCCCCTCTCAACATGGAGGACCGCACACTTATCCGTCCCCAGCTCCATTCCAATGGAACTGCTAAACTCACAAGTGATTTTTAGCAATTCCACAAGATGGGAGCGACTGGAGGCGAATAACTTAAGGTCATCCATATAGAAAAGGTGGGTCACTTTTGTCCCTCCTTTCCGTAGCTGAAATCCTCTCCCGGATCCCTCCAGTAAGGTACTGAGAGGGTTCAGGGAGATTATTATTATTATTATTATTATTATTATTATTTTGTATGCCCCCCTCTATTTGTAACGTTTGTTTGCAACATTCCTCTACGCAAAGGTTGTCTGGAAAAAATCACTTTCAGTGATAAGACCGCCTATTGTACATACTTTAATTAGTTTTAACTATATTGATGTTTCTGTATTGTGGTGTACAAAAAAGAATAAATAAATAAATAAATAATATCCATGGGCTACAGTATGCAATTACCATCAGGTCTGTGTATTCCCTCGCCAGATTTATTTCATAAAGAAAGAAAAGAGAACATAAGGACGAACAAGTACTTCATTACTATTGCAGTGATACTCAGAGCCTAAAGTATCTATCTAGCTAGTACAAGTAGTATATAGTCAAATCCTAGCCTAACCCAAAATTTTTGCAAAAACACCAACTGTTAATTTTTCGGAATTGGTGATTCATTATTTTCTTTCTTGCTTCTGACTACTCGGAAGTTATTACCGTAAAAGAAAATCAGCCGGGAAGTCACTATCATTATATATATCCTACATAGGTCAGTGTAGAATTTAAAACAATAACTATTGAGTCGCGTCCGTTCCTTAGGTAAATAATTCTGTTAGTAGATAACCTAATTTTAAAATTTACCAGGATTTTAAAAATTTGTAAATTTTAAGTTAATGAGGCGCTTACAAAATGCATTTTTCCAGTTTTTCGAATATGTAATACATTTTCACTTACTGAATATGTCTTTAAAGTTTTTCATGTAAGTAATAACAGTATGTAGCTTCTATGCGTCCCCTTGATAACCAAAGACCTTCTCTCATTTATGGAGGATTATGGAGAAATTTGTCTCCTGCGTTTCTCCAGTATATGTAAGCAGACTCCACTTGGTTTCTTTAAAATAATTTATCCCTCAAAAATGCAAGTTTTCTCGCGATTATTTCCTTCGCAGACACTTAGTAAATCGGCGCTTAATTTTTTTACTGACGATTTGTTTTGTGCAGGCCTGGGTTGCTCACGTACTGTGAAATGTTCTGTTATATAATTTTTATTTTATAATTTTGTAATTCTTTTAAATCTAAAAGCCCTTTTAATCGATTGTGTCACCTACAAGGTTGTAAAAAGAAATACAAAATATCTGCTAATCTAAACCGAGATTAGTCTCCATCCCAAAGCGATTTATTTGATAACTTCAGGAAACGGCTTCACAATGAAGACCCATTTGTCGTCTCACCCCTATTGAAGTCTTTATAAATGGGAAGATTTGAAGATATAGTATTCGAATAGATACTTCGAGCATTGAAAATCTCGTGAGATTAATGTTTCTAATATCAAAAAAAAGAGGTAAATTTTTCAAGACAATATTTGTTGCGTGATCTATTTATATCTAAATCTATTTATATATCTATCTATTTATATATCTATCTATTTATATATAAAAATTAGTAAATCTTTCGTATGGTTGTCCGTTTTTTACGTGTCAGAAATGAGGGGAGGCCTGTGCCCAGCAGTGGGACGTATATAGGCTGTAACTTTACTTTACTTTACTATTATACCATTCATGCCACTACGATGAAATTTAGGTGAGTTTTTGTGCACGTCCGCAAATATTTCTGGCAATTGCAGCGCATTTTACACAGCTACTTTAGAATAAATATTTTTTAATTATTTAAATTTATTTTCATTCAGGGAATTATAAAATAAATTAAATTAAACGCCACAAAATTCGTAAAAGTAGTTTTAATAAAAATTATAAATATTTTTTATTATTATTATTATCTATTTTATGACAACATATCAAGATGAGAACATAATATCGAAGCTAGACAAATTTGTGCATGCGATCCTTCTCGTCACTTTGAATCCACTGCTTGACATGTACACCGGAATTCATAGTCAAGATAGCGCTGTATAGACAAAAGAAACTGCTAATTTGACAGATCTCAGAAGCTAGTTGCTGACTCTGACTGCCCGAATTTCGTCAACCAAATAATAATTTAACTCTAATCTCAGTGGTTTGAAATTATACGTTAAGGCTTCGTTATAACTCCATAGTATGAAATGAAGATTGAAAAAATTGTGCGAAAAAAAACAACAAAAATGTCAAATCAGCTACAAAATAGCTAGTTTATCAGGGACACTACTTGCATAACTTCTTTTATTCTGCAATCAATTTTATTTTACCAAATGATTCGTATAAGTAGTATCAATATTTTTTTAAATAATTGACACTTTTGCATGAAATTATATTCAGTTATGAGATATTTTAGTAGTTATGATAGACAAAAAATATTGATTCGTCATTAAATCTCTAGATAAATGGGGAATTATGGATTTTGTAAGACTTTGCACTCTTCTATTATAAATTCCAGTATTAATTACAATATGTCTATAATAATTCAGTCTGCCTATCACTAAATTTGTATTTTTCTTAAAAAAGACTGAATAAAATGGTTATTATAATATTAATAAGTATATGATTGATAACAATCCCTGCGAAAGTGGTGGTAGCTGTTTTTAAAATAAAATTTACATTTATGTATTTCATTGTTAAATATTACTTTGAAAAATGTCCCTTTCAATCTCTTACTGATTCTTCTAAGAACAGAGTACCGAACCAATGGCAAAAGTAAGCAACTTACAAACGTTTTATTTATAATCAAAAGCTCCCGCTGCAGAGAGAACCGGCCGCCATTTTGCAAAATTTTAAAATCGAAATTTATGTCGGTAAATGAAGTTCTGTTCTATTAACTGAAGTGTAAACATGATTTAGCACGAATAACGCTTTAATCTGATTGCTATTTTGTCAAATTAAAAAACAAAAAGAAGCCAAACCTGTGGAAGTTGCATAAGTTATAAAGTAATTGAAAAGGGCGTTTCAGTATTACGATCGAAAATGAATTTTCATTTATTTTCTTTTATTTATACGCACAAAAATCGGGACCTAAAAGTACTGTTTAAATATTAAAGTCGGCGCTTTAGCAAATAAATTAAGGGAAGAAAATGGAACGCTCTAATAAAGTACTTTCAAAGTTAATAAAAGTCTAAAGGAGTTTTTTGTTTTTCAAGTGGCAAGTAAGTAATATTTTTTTAATATTTTTTCATATAAAGAAATACAAATAATAGTTAACTTATTTCGAAATTTTCAGTACCTATTTGAGATTCAATTATTATTTAGTTGTTTGCCTGTGGCTTCTCACTGAGCATGCTTGACTCGTGGGTGGGTACCGACCATACGGGTAAGGCATTGCGCATCAGTTTATCATTTACAAAATAGCTCAATTAATATGATGTATTAGCAGTATTTGTATAAATTATGTTTATTTTGATATCAGACGAACCAAATATTATAAAATATCAAAATAAACATTCAAAATTAAATTTTGATATGCCTAGAATCACGCTTGTTTTTTATTTATAGCATTGGGTGACAAACGAGCACACAGTCCACCTGAAGGTAAGAGGATGCTGCGGCCCATAGACATCTACATTTATCCTCAACTTATACGTGGTAGAGCCATGCTGCAGTTATATTAGTAGTATAGTTGTAGCACGAATGGGTCGGCTCGACCGGGGAAGGACCACGCTCTCACAGAATACCAGCGTAAAATAGTAGCTTAATGCTGCTGTGTTTCGTATGGTGAATGTAGAGAACCGGCGACACTTTTTACTGGAAACGAGGCATTTCATCTTACTGCTTACGGGTGACAACGCATCTACATTTTTATTCGTAATCGAGGATAGATGTAGATGTCAATGGGCCACAGCATCCACTTACCATCCGATAATCAAAATTCAAACGAAAAAAATAAATAATAGTATTACGTACCCCTGAGGACAAAGATGGAATGCTTCGATTCCAGTAAAAAATATACGAAACACATTATGCTGGAGTAACGCAGCATTACGCTGGTATTAGACGCTGGTATTCCGTCAGAGCGTGGTCCTACCCCGATCGAGCCGACCCATTAGTGCTACAACTATGATGCTGCAGCGTGACTCTACGGCGTAAATAACTTGCTTGTGGACCCACTACCCCTATCATCCCGTGGGTGTCATAAAAGGTGACAGAGGGAAACAAGTCAGGACAAGACAGAAGATGGTTAGCAGCGTCTTCGTAATAACGACTAAAAATATTTAACTGCAGTTGCCAATCTGTTTCGTGCCTGTTGCCAATATCATCAAAAAGCGTAGCAACTATAGAATACTGCAACACAACAAGCTGTTACGTCGTATCATCACCTCTAGAAACCTAATTCGCACGTTGGTCATACAAATTTTGATAAATACATGTTACAAACGCACTTTAATTTTACATAAAATTAGACCTTATTCCAAGGCAATTAGAACGGATTCACAACGAATCTTCAGAACAAGACAGAAGATGGTTATCAGCGTCTTCGTAATAACGACTAAAAATATTTAACTGCAGTTGCCAATCTGTTTCGTGCCTGTTGCCAATATCATCAAAAAGCGTAGCAACTATAGAATACTGCAACACAACAAGCTGTTACGTCGTATCATCGCTACTAGAAACCTAATTCGCACGTTGGTCATACAAATTTTGATAAATACATGTTACAAACGCATTTTAATTTTACATAAAATTAGACCTTATTCCAAGGCAATTAGAACGGATTCACAACGAATCTTAACGATTAGATAGAAAATGATTTATTTGTTAATAGCACTAATAATCGCTTAAAATAACAATCAATCGCCAGCATATAAGCTGCACTAAGAAGACATAGAGTTGAACCGACACTGATTGGCTCGATAGTAAACATGCTCAGTTCAAGAACAATAAAGATTGCATGTGAATCTCAAACAGTCCAAATAAAGAAAGGGCAGCCTTTCTTTATTTGGACTGCTTGCTAGGGAAGGTTTTTTTCACATCTCCTGTGGAATATGTTCATAAAAGAATTAATCAGCAAATTAAATGCCAATCACTTATATACAATTGGTTATGCAGATGACTTGACAATACTGGTCTCAGGAAGAACAGCAAGCATGGTATGCGACCTGACCAAAGCGGCTTTCCGTATAGTGGAGATTTGGTGCAAGAAATAAGACTTTGCCGTTATACCAGATAAAACAGTTGAAGTAATGTGCACACAAAAATAAATCAATCTTATCTTGGGCAGTGAACTAAATTAGAATAAACACAACAATGAGATTCCGAAATGGATCGCAGCAGACGAACCAGCCAGGAGAGAATCCGGTGTGGTCGTTATAGGGCCGGAACCGAACATACCGATCTCTTTTGGTAAAGTTCGTTCACTGGTACGTAAAAGCTTTACTACTCAACACACTCAGTTTTGGAAAAATCTAGTGGACTGTAGGCAAGTTAGGGAGACCCTGCCACAAACAAATAGTCGTTTAACCATCATTGAATAAGCCACAGATCAGGATAGCAACAAGTGCTATTACTGGACGTGACTCCTTTAACAAAAATATTCGCTATAAGTGGTATATAATAGTCCAAATATAATAATAGTCCAACGTCACTGGTTTATCAGCATAGATCAAAGGCTTCTCATACATATGTAAAGTAATCTAAAGGCGTGAGATCACACGACCGTGGAATCCAGAACATTGAATCTAAAAACTATTAAAAAAATCAACGATACCTATAGAGGAAACCAAAATTACTCGTACAATAATAAATAAAAAATGTTATAACAATTAATTTGTAAATCATTGAATTGATATTTTTCACCGTATTTGATAGCATCTATTTAGTAAATAGTACAGAATTGGTATGTCAACACCGAGCAAGAGCAAAATCTGAAGAAAAAGTATGAAAATACATATTAAGAAATATTTTTTTTACTTTTACCATAAAATGGCTCCACCCTACGTTTTTTGGGTGCTTGGGTGTGTAGTGAACATACAGTATGTATTAATGATACCTAACCAAAAGATTGAATCTAAAACCTATATTGAACATTTTCAATGATACCTATAATTGAGGGAACAAAATTACAATTTAATAAAAAAGTGTTATAAACAAATTGTTCGTAGGTCATTGAACTATTGTTGTTTTTCTATTCGGCCTGTTATTTTACCAGGTACAATTTTAAAAGCGACAATATTTTCCTGTTTACCAGTATCAGTAAAATTTTGTTACATCGCTAGTACTGTTGTTTTTACGCATCAATATTTCGTTATGTTTGATTCTCATCTTATTTACAAAATATAAATAGTTTCAACTTATTGGTAAAAGGATAATACCATTTTTATTCGAATTCGACATCCGGATGCTTACCGGTACGTAATTGTTAAACAAATCACATCACAGCTTGACACAAAAATTGGACGACTGTGACGTCAAAAGATATATGTTGATATTTATAGGTGTGAATTGACATGTTAGTAGCTACGAGGGCACCGCCTACGCCCCCGTTCTATTGTGTATGTATTTTAGTGTTCTATAGTGACAACAATGGCAAATATTAGAATTAATGGGTAAATATATACTTGTAAATAATAATAATAATAATATTTGTTTTGCAACAATATGGTTGTATTGGGGGTTTAAGTATAATTAGTTCTACATATTCTACTATAGTAGTGTGCAAATATTAATGGTCAAGTAACTATAACAATATTTATCGAAATTTTGGCGACACATAAATTATTTAATTAGAAGAGTGTGGTTTGAAGATGATGCGGTGACCAGGATTAAGAAAGGAATGCTTCGGTGGTTTGATCATGTAGAAAGAATGAATGCGGAAAGACTGACAAAGCAAATATATGTTGCAGAAGTGAATGGAACAGTCGGAAAGGGACGTTCTAGGCGGAAGTTTGTCGACCAAATTGGCGATATACTAAAAATGGGCCAAATTAAGAGTACCCTTAACCGACGAGCATGTATTCG
Organism: Parnassius apollo; assembly: GCA_907164705.1. Taxonomy (NCBI): domain Eukaryota; kingdom Metazoa; phylum Arthropoda; class Insecta; order Lepidoptera; family Papilionidae; genus Parnassius; species Parnassius apollo. Next base: position 4,753,251 of record CAJQZP010000150.1, on the reverse strand, counting down.
TAAGTATATGGATGTGGAAGAGGCGAGAGAGGTATGTCAGGATCTAACTAAATCTAAATTTTAACGTGGTAGAGCCATGCTGCAGTTATATTAGTAGTATAGTTGTAGCACGAATGAGTCGGCTCGACCGGGGAAGCACCACGCTCTCACAGAATACCAGCGTGAAATAGTAGCTTAATGCTGCTGTATTTCGTATGGTGAGTGTAGAGAACCGGAGACCCTTTTTACTGGAAACGAGGCATTCCATCTTAATCCTCACCGGTGACAACGCGTCTGCATTTTGATTTATAATCGAGGATAGATGTAGATTTCTATGGGCCGCAGCAACCATTTACCAATAGGTGAACTGTGTGCTCGTTTGTCACCCTATACTATAAAATAAAAAATAAACATTGAACTATTATGTACTACGTACTAGAGGCGACACTGCATTCAGCTACTCTGTTCCACTCAACTGCGGTGCATACACCGCACTTTAATTCAGTCACTCGCTAGGCGCTTGTAGAGTTATCACGTGTTGTGTTGATTTAAAAAAAAATTCTTCATAAAAATATGCCGTCGCGTGTACTTAGATATTGCACAAATAATTCAAAAAATGTCAGTAAAAACCAAGGAATAACTTTTCATCGGTTAATAAGATACTTAATCAATAAAAAAAGTATTATAGGTTAATAATAAAACAAATTATTCCTAAGACGCCATCTCGTGTCATGGAATATAGATTATGAATTTATATGTTCAGATGCGACATTTCTGTGGGTTCTTAAGTATAGCTCGAATATATTATTATACACATTTTTTGTAGAAACATATATAGGTTATTATAGTAAGGCTAAATTTTTCATATTTAAATATGCTTTTATTTTATTTTTAGATTTCACATCAAAGCCAAAGTGGAATAAATTCGTCCATTTTTAACTCTCGCATGCCCGGCATTGAAGAACGACTCTTATTCTAATTTAAAAAATATATTTGTAATTTAAATGTTATGTTAATAAGTTTTGCTAAACATACATTTAGTATGTTTTTTATATTTGACATATATACCTTTTAAAATATTCAGATATAAAAATATCATTAAAATGTAATTGTGGTATAATATTATTTAATATTATATTAAATAAGCAAATATAATATACAAAATAAATGACAAACTTTAAATATTGTTCTGGATACAATTTACCTATTTAAAAATACAATCTACTATTACCTATGGATCATTCTACCTATGTTTATTCTATGATAAAAAAACAACCGTGCGAACACAGATTAGCGCACATTTTTTGTTTGAAATAGCTGTTCTAGTACGTAAGTACAAATTACTTCAATGAAAATAAATAAATAGGATCGTACTAAATGGAAGTCTGTAGTCTCTGCCTACCCCTATGGGTGACAGGCGTGAGTTTTATGTTTTTTTATGTTATGTTTTTTTACATATATTATTCAGTATTATTCAATTAGCCATATTAGACAATCTATGGTGGAGACCTATGTTCAGCAGTGGACTTTAATGGTTTGTAACGGTAACGACAAACTAGATTCGGATAACAAGACGAGAGACGAGACACGAAAATATAAACCCGTGTACGTGATCGTTCCTGCCTTAAACAAATCCAGTTGCTTGTTTGTCGGTCTTCTATAGATTGTACTTCCTAAAGTGTGCCTATGAGCTTCATAAATTTATACCGCTATCTCCATTCTACTATTGGAGTACAGACATTCTGAACATTCACACTAAGTGCTAAAAGTCATCTTTTATAATGCGCACAGCCACGGATGCCTTGCCGACGTCTGTTTTTCCGACTGTGTGTAATCTGAACATTTGAAGAGGTGAGTGCGAATATGGCTTTCTCCTGCGTAGACCTCATCTTTGCTCTCGGGCCAGATGGAGGTCAAGAGAGAACTCATTTCTAATAAAAAAGTCCTCACAAAACTTATACACCCAATACAATTTTTTTTAATTCTTTATTAATGAGCTTATTCACAATATGAATATGTCGCTCCGTTAATTCATCATCAGAAAAAAATTACATTAGGTATACTTAAACTTATTACATTATAAAGTTCTCAAATCAATAATTAATTACAGAAAGTTGAAGAAGATATGCATTTAGTTACAAAAAGTAAAATGAAAAGTTCCCAGATCAATCACATTGAGAAGTGAGTGATCGATCCGAGAATTATATCGTCAGAATGTGGCTGAGCTAAAATTATATTACAATCGGCGAATGTGGTGGCATTTATCAATACGAAAGGCAGCGTTGTGGGCTCAATCCATCAAGACATGCATTAGGTCCTCTGGAACACCGCATTGATCACAGTTCGGTGTCTGGACCTTTTTCATAAGGAATGTAAACTTTATAAGATGGAATGTGTCCAGTACGAAGCCTCATCATCACTACTGCATCCTGTCGCGATAGCTTATGGTTATCAATCCATGGTATTTTAGGCGGATGTGGCTGTACCGTCTTGTACCAAATACCCTATTCTTTTGAACGTAAATCGAAATATTCTTTCCATAGGTTGTAACATAGTCTTTTTTATAATACAAATACAATCAGTGTAATGGGGTAATATGTTGTATTCGATGTCATCCGTAAAAGCCTGTCTAGTCAAGGTATCTACTCGCTCATTATATTCCACGCCGCAATGAGACGGAATCCACTACAACTTTATCACTTTCGACCTGGATGTTAACCCATGTATAGTATCCAGAACGGTGTAGGCTATCGGTGTGCCTCGTGTACCCAAGGTGCACCGAGCCAAGTGTTGGAGTGCGCTTCTTGAGTCTGTCAATATCACAATATTATCTTGTGGTAGTAATGCAGCGTATGACAGTGCTTCACATATTGCTACTAGCTCAGCCTCCATGATGCATATACTACTATCTATCTTAAATTGTAAGCTAAGATTACATTGTGGGTCAAAAAAGGCTGCACCGATTCCGCCTGAATCTTTACAAATATTTTGAAGGCCCTAAAAATACTTATTTTCGGGATTTGAACTCGCTCCCACAGCGATGTTGCCACCCAACCATGACATTTTGTAGGAGTTGTTATCAATGACAAGAATCATTATCGAGACATATTTTCCAGGCAATTTCTCCTAGCGACCGCAATACTAACACAAATAATGTCCCCCTTACCCATACCCTATTATATTATATTATATTATATATATTTTGTATTTATGGTAATCTTACACGTGAGAAATACATATATTTATTTACATAGCAACACCGGTTAGTCGGATAAATTTTACACAAACTTTGTTGCTTGATTTACCAAACAGTTTTTGTATTTACATTCGTGGAGATAACGAAAAAGTTGACGCAATAAACAACATACACTACAAAATGCATTAAACTGATATTGAGCCCATCCTCTGTCTGGTTTTCGAACGTAACGATAATGTAAGGACACAATCAAAAATTGGCAACTTATATTGCGATTTTGCAAAACATAAAACTTAAGTGCTATTCTTGTATGAATGTATAATGTATACCTATAGAGCATATCTACGAGTATGAATCTGTAAATATGATAGAAACCAATTTCTAAAAAATGTTATCTAATTCGTCAGCGATTTAGATAAAATTTTACATTTAGTTAATGTTTTACTTTCCAAGTTTATCTAGATAGTTTTCATCCATGAGAAAGGATCTTTTTATAACGCCAAGCAAAGCCCGTTCGCTTAGCTGTTATTACCGGTATTTACACACATGTCATAATATCGGTGGTTTTAATACAATGTGAGAAACACGATGAAAATCTGTTTACCTTGATTAGGAATTGTTTCCATATAATTTTTTACTAGAGTGTGGTGGCGGTGTAAAAATATCCACTAACGCGTATCATCCTGTGGGTCACGTAAGAGGCGCCAAGGGGAAACAAGACAGGATATGGGCAGTAGAGTTTTACTAATAACAACTAAAAAAATAAAAATCTGCGGCACCTATTACCAACTATGGCAAATATCTAATCTATTGCGGGGACCTATGTTCGAGATTGGACCTTTCATATGTTGTAACGGTAACGGTACATATATTGTTATTTTAATAGATAATTTACCTGAAAAAGTACCCAAGAAATAGTGTTTAATCTTACTTCTTCTCTATTCCAACTGCTCATCTGAGAATCGATGTACGAGTATATTTATAAAACTCTTACTCACTTAACAATTTTTTTTAATATCACTTTACGTTTTATAAAGTAAAACGTGAATAGTAACAACGTTTGCGAACAGTGAAAGTGAAGAATGAAGTGCAAGCAGCAATTTAAATTAAGTCTTTTTCCCAGTTTAAAATTTACGATTTCCAAGTATCAAAACTGAAGGCTCGTGCGCCTTTGGTATTAAAAGAAGGCTTGCTGACAACCTATTATAACCAACATTTATTATAGCTTTGTAATTATTACAAATAAATAAATTAATAAAGAAACAATTTCTTAAATTAGCATTTTAAAACATACTGCTGGATATAAAAATGTATTGAATTATTCTCGACGAGCAAAAAGTCCACCTGAACCTCTTCAACACATAAAGGATGAACACATCAATGTACCCATGCCCCAGCAATAGAAAAGAGTTAGTACCACACCAGTTGGGACTCCTAGAAAGAGAGATTAAACCACTGACTATTGAAAGTTATTGAAATTAAATGAAATTTTTCTCATTTTTCAACAGAAGAAATCAAAATTTCTGTTGTCGACATAAAGCAACTTGGTTCAGCAGAAGTAGCCGTAGCGTTTTTCCCCGATGCAAAACTATCGGTTATTTTTTGCGGGTAGAAATCTGCACATACAAAAACAATCCTCTGTCTCTACAAAACTCACACATGGCAATTAAAACAATAAACTAACATTTTCACACCCACAAAGATACATTATAACAACACGTCTCGGTGACAGCGACAACTCGGATACAGACTGATGAGGGCAAGCGGCCTGTTTCGGTAAACAAATTCGAATCAACACGACCGTTATTATTGTAATTTTTAAGTTTAAAAAGAAGTAAATAGCTATAATGTGATTAAAATTACTTATATATAAAAAGTGAAACCATATTTTTGTACATTTAATGTGGCAGATCTCTATTTGCAGTAAAAAACTGAACAATTCGGAATTTTGAGCAGTGCAATTCGCAACTAGTTTAGTCTAGTGAGCAGTGCAATTCGCAACTAGGTTCAGTCTAGTGAGCAGTATGGCGCAACGAGTTATATTGTTTTTTTACTAACTGGCTTTACGGCTCTGGGTTCTAGCCCTTCTAAGCCTATCATTTTTCTTTCGGAATCTTCATTTTTATATTTGTGAGGTATGCCCCTTGGGAGATTTTGACGACAGCTCAACCTAGCGGACAGTTGATGACGACAGCCACTCAAGTTTATGAGGCGCCCAAGCGATCAAAATAACTTGAGGTTTATATCGACACAAAGCACTTGTTTCGTCTTTTTCTCTAATAGTTTACACGCGCGGACACTTAATTCACAAAATCGCATCACTTTTGCGAATCACAATCTACTTCAAACCATTATTTAAGCGCCAAAACAGGAGTGACAATCCGTCTAAGGCCAAGTTCCCGCGAAAACCTCAAAACAGTTATATTGTACGCATAGGACCGCGTGGACGCATATATACGCATATATGATAGAGGGGAACGCCTGAGTATGGCTACTCCAATTCGATTCGTTATTGACCCGTGTTGATCCATGATTGTCAACGTGAATGTTCTTTAATCTACTAGCTTCAAAATAAGATTCCTCTGACCGGAGAAAAAACGGTGAAACAAATTGCAAGCATCCCTTTTCGCCATTTTTCAAAGATCAATGATACACTATTTTTAATCAAAAATTAAAAGGAATAGACCCATATATATTGATCATAATATATAATGTATGTCCTTTAGACCGAATTTCTATAACGGCGGTCAGCCTCAATGGAGATAGCCATCTGCGCATGACAGAATTATAATACACGAATGTGTAAGCAAGCACAAGTGCACTTTCTATTCTGAGACCATGGTTTGATCACAAACCATCATCTCAGAATACATACCGCAATCAAGCATGACCAGATAAAGATCAGGTGCAGGATCAACTTAATGTGTTTTATGAGTTTTCCGAGACACGGAGGATAAACACCGCTAACTTCTTAACTCCGAGCCGTTACTAAAAATTTCTCGACTTTTTATCAACTCGATTAAAATTAAGATTGTGGTGCGGCCCGAGATTCAAATCAGCACTACCTCAACCACTAGATCAACGACAAAACATGTTCTGTAATAAAGTAACTCATGTAAAATAATACCTAAAAACTTTTTACGTGATAGAGCCAGGCTGCAGCTATACTATGGTTGTGGCATGAAAGGGTAGGCTCAACCTGGGTAGGACCACACTCTCACTGAACAATAGCATAAAATAGTAGCTTAATACTGGTGTATTGCGTATGGTAAGTGTAGAGAACCAGAGACCCATTTTACTGGAAACGAAGCATTTCATTATAGGCCTCAGGGGTGACAATGCATCTGTATTTTGATTCTTAATCGATGTTAAATGTAGATGTCTATTGATCACATTATCCACTTACATGCAGATGGACTCCTTATTCTATCAAAAAATGTTGCGAACCATGGTAAACCATGCCCCACAAACAGCACCTGCACACATATGTAACGTATGTGATAGCCATCGCCCCCCTCCGACCCTTCTAGATGATTTTTAAAGGAAATGGAAAACTCGACCGACAACGTTACCGCAATCAAAAATCTTGACATTCTCTGAGTCTATTATATTCAGATGGACTAGCAATATTAATACCAGCAGATTCACATTTGATGCGTAAGATTTAATTACTTGTATAGTAACTTCTCTTAATCAACTTTTACAATGTACAAGAAAATTACATTTAATACAAAGAAAATATATGATTTATTTTAATATACTAACATACCCCAAAAAGAAAATAAAGGAACTACTCTCTATTTCTTATATTTAAAAAAGCCACGGTATTGTCGATATTATATGATAACCATTTCAGTACACAATTTTCAATAAGGTACGGAGAATATTATAAATCATTTGAATAAATCACGATAACAAACTTTGGAAACCCGTCGTAATTTAATGAAATTCACCAAGTGTATTTGACAGCGGTATTAAAAATTGGTTTATAAAATAAAGTAAGGTATGACAGATCAGATATATGTGGATGTTATTATCATTTGGACAGATGCTAGAATTTCAGAAATGTTATATTCAAGAGTATGATTCAGATTGAATTAATTCTGAACAACAAATTGAAATAATGATTTCTTAAATTTCCGCGAACACTAAACATTGTATAAAACTGTATTTACGTCGACACTCGACGTGAACGTGTGAACGTCGGGAATCAAAGTTAAAATAGTTGTTTTGTTTTTATTCACATTGAAACTTTAACCTACCGCGTCCACTTTTTAGTTTGTAAATCATAATCTTTGATGCGTCTGTTAGTAACCGAATAACTTCAGAACAACTTGATCTATAGAGGTCGAGACGATAGTTCATAGCTATGCTAGGTTCCAAAGGTGGCACTGCAGTCAAGCTATTAACAAGTTCCATATCTGCGGACCAAAATAACTCATATTCACAAAATATCTTCGGTTAGTTCCAGAATCTGGACTCAATAAATGGCGCTGTGGTAGAGTTTTAATAAATTTTATATTTACACTTTAAAAAGGCAGAACAACGTCTGCCGGGTTTTAATTATGTACGTCATACGGACTTGTTTATTAAGTTACAGTTAATATTGGTCCCACTGCTGGGCACAGGCCTCCTCATATTTCTGAAAGGATTTTAGGGCACCGAAATGTTCACCGCGCTGCCCCAATGCTTAACGTTATTTATATGTCCGCGAATTAAATAATATAAAAATATACAATTATGCCACAACATTCCCTTACCATTAGGTGAACTCTGCACTCCTTTGGCATCCTTAGTTCTATTAAAACCTTAGACCTGTTTCACGTTATTCGTCTAGAAAAAAAGATTTCTAATAAATAACTTGAGTGTTTCAATTTATTTCTAACGCCAATTACCTTAACGTTTCTCTTAATCGGATGCTACGACATACATAAAACGAAAATAAAATGATGAATTATTTACCTAGCTAGTCAAAAAATCAGATAGAATGTTTACCCTTTCATCACAATTATTCGATAAAAAAACAGAAGTGTTAGGTGCAGTGCCTTTTTGACTACTTACACAATTACGATACTGTATAATATAACATCATTTTATACAGACGAAAACTTTCGGCAATAATAGGATCTCCGTGCTCAAATTGCTATAAATAAGTAAATCGTAAAGTAACCTCATACAAACCTCCCACTGCCCTTTACTGTTCGCAGACCGCCACTGCATAATTTCTGAATGTATTTTAGGGCAGGGAAGAATCCTTCGCACTATCCTAATGTTAAATGTTGTAAACCTGTGAATTTACAATACACATGATGATACGTAGCTACTGCAGTAAATCAATACTTAAAATTGTGATAACCAATTTTGGAGATGCTGACAAAGATCGGGATCGGACTCGGGTAGTTTGCGAAATTGAAGCAACCAAGCTTAGAAATAATATATATGAAAATATAATTATGATGTATGACAGATCAACACTTAGTAAGTTACAAATTATTAATTGAAGTTCTGCGTTAGATTTACAAAATATAAGACAAAAAGTATGTTGGCCGCCTGATTGCTTAGTCCTACAGATAACGTAAGAGAGTGCTGTTTTTTTTTTTTTTTTTTTTATAGGATAGGGTGGTATAGTGTTTTGAAGTTTGCTACAACTTAATTTTTGCAGTGGTCTTTGCTGGCCAGAAAAATCTTGTGGAGGAATGACAATGGACGGGAAAGGCTTTCGAGGGGCAGCTTCGTATCGGTAAGCGAAGTGAACGTTGGCCTCCTATGGCATGGAGTGATGACTTGGTAAGGCAAGCAGGAAGTCAATGTATGCAGGTGGTTTAGGCCGTGTTTTATGACAATTTTTGGAGGAGGTCTTTGCCTAACAGTAAAGTCGTGAAGGGCCGTAATGATGATGATGATGACGTATAGATATAGTTAGTAGTTAGTTTAGTATTATTGTGGCCTCTGAAAAATTGTGGTATCACCATCTCGTTTACGGCAGATGTAAAATAACGAGATCGACAATAGGCAGTCGAGTTAAAGGTGGGAGGCATCTGGTTTTGCTATCATCACTCCACTTGCCAAGCGTGCCGATTAAGGAAAATGATGAGGCCCGTGTGTGTGTGGACTTTTGCGAGCTGATAAGGAAGAATAACATAAAATAACATGAAGCAGCAGTTAATAATATAACAGAGCTATTATAATAGTAGAGTAATGTAATAATAGAGCAGATTTAATAGTATCCTATACCTTTAAACGAGCAATTCTTGTATATATATATAATTGGAATCGCGGAAACGGCTCCAACGATTTTCATAAAATTTAGTGTCCAGGGAGTTTCGGGTACAATAAATCGATCTAGCTAGGCTTTATTTTTAGAAAATGTAATTTTGAACGTGTTTTTAGGCAATAAAAAAACTGCTACAATATAAGAAGGTAAATTTCGACAGATCACTAATGATCGTTATAGTAGGTGGGATGTCGGTCGGGCGTGATATCGGAGTTCTGTGGTTCGCGTCCTGTCTCTGGTCTAGCTTTTTTCCTTTTTTTTTTCAAGTTCCCTTCTTTTGTGAGAAAATCTATTATTTCACTCCCTTCTTTTTAGTAATTTTTAAAAATACGAAAATTTTAATAAAACTAATTGCACTCATGATTTTTATTCAAATAATCAGTTCAGTTTTTTCTATTCTGTCAATAAGATCAAAAAATATTATTTAAGTTTCATCAGTATTTAATTTATAATTGTAATTTCAAAAAAAAAACCGAGCAAAACTCGGTCATCCGGGTACAAGCAGTTAAAAGAATAACAGACAGTTTTAAAATATTTCCGTATAAGTATGTGAGTTAGGGAAGGCGTAGTAAATCTTCTCGATTAATGATACGTTCAGAGTCTAATAGTTATTGGCACCGCTTGCTGTGTAACGATTTACTACACAACTGAGAAGATTTGAACAGCAGCAGTAAATAAGGTAAATTCCCTTCAAATACTTCTTTTTATGATATTTTTGTTTTTCGTCAAATATTGTATAACATTTACTCACTGTAAGTATTTTATCTTTGAAATAATCATAGTGGGTCGTCGTGAAGAAAAAACAAACCTGAACGGCAAAGAAACTTGGATTAGATTTTAAATGGAAAACTTCCTAAGCAAATATTAGATCCCCCGCATTTATTTTTTTTCTATAGTATGTTAGAACCATTTTTTTTTTTTTGCATTTCATCTAACCATATTGGAATATAGCTCATAAAAGCCCCTTACCAGATCTTACGCCCACATACTTCTAGTTTTTCCAGAATTTAGATAAATGTTTTGGCGGAAAAAAAATTCAATACTCGCGAGGCAGTACAAAATGCCTTTGTAGAATTTGTTGCTTCACGTCTGCTGCCACTGCGTTGGCAAAAATGCGTCAATTGCATGGGTGATTACTTTGATTAATAGAAATAAATAATATAGAAAAACAATTGCGTTAACTTATTTCGTAAAAAATGGCCATTTCATAGATAAAGACCTAGTAGTAAACCTTGAATAAAAGCAAATGATATTATAATTATTACTTAGACTATTAAAATCAACTGGAAAACTAAGTTTTTCATGTACATAAAGTTACTATCGAAGAAAATAAACCAGATATAGGAATAAGGGGTTTATGTATTTTATTGTTTTGCTCATTCTTATAAAATTATAGTCCTTAATAAACATCCAATGGTACAAAATAAACATACAAAAGCTTATCCATGTGACATAAATTTGTCAATAAAATTTGGTAGTTCCTATTTTCTCGTTTCATTTTTCTAATTTCGATCCTAAAGCTATAAACGTTGAACAATAGGATCGATTCAGATTACCCGAGGAACGAACTACTTTGTGAACGGTTGGCTCGGCTTACTATTCCGTTCCTATTTATTGCGTTATATTTGTTTATTTTCATTTCACGCCATCTTAAATTACATATTATTGGAATACCGAAGTAAATTCAACATGTATCATTCCTTTTTTATATAGGGATTTAATAATAATAATAATTTTACAACACTTGCCGTGTCGAGGCGGAGTAAGAGAATTCACTACCCCACCTCCCATATCATCCCGTGGATGTCGTGGTGGAGATCTTATCATCATCTTAATAAAAATCCAAAATAATGAAAAGTGTCGTTGCCAACCCGCTTGCCAGGTATGAAACCAACTATGAAAGAATGAATGAACGAATACTCCTGCAAGGCCTTAAAAAGAAATTTAAATATAAATGTTAATAAATAAGCTATAAGGTTAATAAATAAGCTGTCCACATCTGGATTCGGCAGATTTTAAATAAAGTAAAACGCTATAAACTTGAGTTATTCATATTTTTCCTCCAAAAATTGAGGAACCTCAATCGATGTAGAAGGTTTTCGAGGGGCAGCTTCGTATCGGTAAGCGAAGTGTACGTTGGCATCGTATTGGATGGAGTGACGACCTGGTAAAGCAAGCAGGAAGTCAATGTATGCAGGTGGTTTAGGGCCGTGTTTTATGGTAATTCTTGGTGGTCTTTGCCCAACAGTAAAGTTGTGAAGGGCCGTAATAATGATGATTATGATCAACATTGAGATAATTATTCCATTATTAAGTAGACAGATTTGATGCTACCTTTTCACGTCCGGTCCGTTTCATATTCCAGTAAAATATTGCAGAGTATTTATATTCAATAAGGAAAATTCCTAATTCATTACAGCCTAGAAAAGTGACCACTGGTGAATATAGTCCTCCCCCCCCCATATATTGCGTCATAGGTCGCTTGGCACGCTTGGCAGGCAGGTTGTCACCGCAGTATTGTTATCATGATGCTACTGCCCATCTTCTTTATCAGTTTCTCGGGACTATATGTGGTAATGGATACTATCACTACACGGACCTTTATACCCATTTTTTACATTACATAATGATTGGATATTATTTTATCATGTTTATAAAATTGAATTACTTATTATTTAATTGAACTTAATACTTTTACAGAACACAAAAGAAGCAATAAATGGAGATATAACGAGATGCGTTGCGGCGTCAGCGTCCGTAGAAACGGTAGATTTAATGCTAGGTCTTAAATTTACATTAATGATGTGTCCATACAGGAAACCGGGCCTCTGAGGTCAAGGACAATCGGTATTACCCTGGTATCCCGATTTCCCGCGGGGTTAGGAGCCCTGAATACCATATATATGTTGGAAGAGAGCGTAGTCCGCCATGATACAACAGCAAGGGTAAATATGTAAGCGATGGACGGGTTCCGGGTATACTATCAACTTTTATTTTTATAGAATAAGGGTGTAATGCGAGCACACAGTCTACTACCTACCTGATAATAAATGGATGCTGTAGCCCATAGACAGCTACATCTGTCCTCGATTAAGAACCTAAATGCAGATGCGTTGTCACTCCTGAGGACTAAGATGGAATACCTCGTTACTAGTAAACGGTCTAGTTTCCTGCACTCTACACTCACTATTTCACTATTACTCTGCTATTTCATGCTAGTATGCTGTGTGTGTTGTGTGTCTTCATAGATTTAAAAAAAATCCTCTTTTTACAAATCCGTGGCAAAGGCAATACTTACACACTACGCCTCCCCCGAAATGCACTATTTGGCCATGCTCTAAATGCAAGCCTTTTTCATACAGGTCTATGATACAATTTTACCGTCCACCATTGTAATACAAAAACGTGTACTACTTGTCGTGTCGTGCACGCCGTATCGCTTTCTACTCAAGCATTACCCTTATAAGCATTAATACAATTACAAAAAATTAAATACTTAAATGGAACTCATTAACAAAAGGACTTGTGCGTGACCACGATAAAGGCGACTAAGACTTCACAGAAATAAACTCTGCCTATTAATTTCCTACGACAAATTTGTAATATTATTTACTTGATATATTCATAGGAAGGTAGGAAGTTTATAGCAATTTACAAACCAACAAATTTGGCATTATCAACCTAACGATATCGGTAGTAGCTTTATGTTAAACAGTGCTGGAAATAAGAAACTTTTATTCATTGAATTGCCTAATTGCTTATTTATTCTCAAGTCTCTAACTCATCGATTAGAAATACTTAAGCAACATATTCAAAGACGGACAGATAGACGGCCTTTAGACATTTTCCACTGGTCATCTCGTGAAGTGTTGGACGTAGGTGCTGCATAATAATGCACATAAATTAAATAACAATGACATCACATTGTAAATGCATAAAATAATGTTTATATTAAACTATAAGCAAACGCATATCACCTGCAAATCACTGCCTACTTCCATCTATCCATCTATCCGTTACGGCCTTTAAAAGTCCCCATAAATTGCCTCGTAGGGGATTTTGACATAATTGCCGCGATTGAGCGATGGGTTGGCAACAGAAGCTTCTTTATTATTTTAAGTTGACATCGGCAAGATGCAGTTGTCCATTTCTAGTTTCAGTTTTCTTCTTTTACCTAATAGGACACCCAGTCTTTAAACAGATACAACTGTCTACCAGCTCGTTAGCACCTTCTATAATCTATAGATACGAAAATGCAGATCATCGAAATGCTGATGCGTTATCACCCCTGTAGATTAAGATGAAAAATCCCATGCAGCAATACAAGCTGTATACGAGCTGTATCGAAGTTTGTTTTTATACTAGATGCTGTATTATCTATATAAATGATTTTCCTAATGTAATCAACCATCATATGACTATTTTGGCTGACGATAGTACTGTTTTATTTACTTATGATAATGAGAATAATATAAATATTGACATTAATAATACATTGACATCTTTATTCAAATGGCTGACATTAAATAACCTAACAATTAATTTGACAAAAACACTTGTAATAAACTTTAAACAAAGAAATAATTATCCTTTAAATTTTGACATTAACTACTCTGGGAATTCAATTAAAGAGGTAGACACTACAAAATTTTTGGGTTTGACTATAGATAATAAGCTGACATGGAAACCTCATATTAATAATCTAATTAAAAAACTAAACCAATTCTCTTATGCCCTTTATAAACTAAGGAAGGTTTCCAGTGTTAAAACTCTTCTAACAGCCATCACGGATATGTTGCATCAAACTTAAGGTATGGAATAATATTTTGGGCCAACACAACTGAAAAACAAAGTGTCCTCAAAGCGCAAAAAAAGTGTGTTAGATCGATGTTCGGTCTAAATCAGGATGATTCATGTGAACCGTACTTTCGCAAATATAAAATTCTGACTCTACCGTGTATATATATATATGAGGTTGCAAACTTTGTTCGAAATAACCCAACTTATTTTGAAATGAATACTGCCGGAAGTCGTCGTGAAGGAACATTGAAAGTTAATCACAAATGCAAACCACTTCTTCGAAGAATGTGTGTAAATTGCATGGCACCAAAAATCTATAATAAAATCCCGTTAAATATACGATTAATTAATGATATCAAAAGATTTAAAACTGCGCTCAATGGCTTCCTTGTTGAAAAAGTGTACTATGACATAAGAATATTTTTTGATGACAAAATGTAAAAATATACTGCAATTTTGTTCATATACCTCTAAGGTGAAACATGGCTGTATCTTATAATAATTTTATATGTGACATCCTGTAATACCCATGCTTATGAATTAATAAATGTTTGATTTGATTTGATTTGATTTGATTTGTATTTATGGCTGTATAAAGGTTGTGTAAGCGCTTATACAATTCTCATAAGTAAAAAATTGCCACAAATTATATCACTTTATGCGTTAGTAGGACTGTACATCTTTTTATATATAGGATAGGGTGACAAACGAGCGCACAGTCCGCCTTATGGTAGGTGATTGGTGTGGCCCATAGACATCTACATGTATCCTCGTCACCCGTAAGTACTGAAAATTCACTCCGGTTCTCTACACTCACTATGTGAAACACAGCAGCATTAAGCTACTATTTTATGCTGGTATTCTGTGATAGCGTGGTCCTTCCTTGTGAGAGCGTGGTCGAGCCGACCCATTTGTGCTACAATTATACTAGTAATATAACTGCACCATGGCTCTGCCATGTATAACGTATAACAGTAGCCGTACAAGTATAAAAGAGGATGCGTAACACCTGTATTACGGCTGTTATTTGGTGTACGAGGATACTGGTACACTACAAATATTATCTTATAAGTTACTTTTAAAGATAGTCTATCTAAATGGGTTTTGGTATATAAAACAAAAAGAAATTTATTTTCGATGACTAGATTATATTTAAATACTTTATTAATGATAGTGAAATTTAATGACGGAGTTAAAAATTATATTTGACGTTTTAATATTATATTCGGATCGGGGTTGAGTTTCGACAGTAATAATTGGTGAATTGAAACTGCAAAATTAGATCTTGCGGTAAACTTGTTTATGTTTTATATCAAAAAATTACCGCGCCAGCAAAATAAGTAGGATAAAATTAATATCTAATATATCATAATTATATTTTAAATTTTGTTTTTATAGTTTCTAAAATGGCGCCAATTTGCTTAACAGTCTAAACAGTATTTCGAAAGTCTCATAGTCTTAGGAGCCGTATGATGTATGTTATGGATTCTATCATACAGCCATTGGTTTTTAATCAGTTGAATAATAGAATATTTTATTACTTATTATATATATACGTGACGTATAATTCTCCCTCGAGATACCTACGTAAAAAAGATGAAAAACCTTGTCTTAGGAACAGTGTTGGATAACTTTTATTCCTTCTTCACGTTATCTTATTTTAACATTTTTTGTTCATTCATTCTCTTCTAACAGCACCAAATCTTTTTCTTTTGTCCACATATTTAATACCAATTTAATTTTTTTCACTGGGACAATATAAACACGCAACGTATGCAAAATGGCCATATCCTACTATCACTTAAACATATTTAAGTTGTAAAATGGCTGTTATTTATTTTCATCTTACCGCTTTGAAAATTAAAAATATATATTAATAGTAATATAATTATAGATTTCGCTCTGATTTTGAGAATCCGAGTTTTCATTAGATCTCCACGTTTTGAGGTCCTAGAAAGCTGTTCCGACTATTTCCGGCTGGGCGTTCGGTCATGTGTGTATGTATGTATGTATATGTGTGTATTTGTGCGTGTGTGCGTGTGTGTGTGTGTGTGTGTGTGTGTGTGTGTGTGTGTGTGTGTGTGTGTGTGTGTGTGTGTGTGTGTGTGTGTGTGTGTGTGTGTGTGTGTGTGTGATAATTTTGAAATTCTTTAATAAGATCTAACAAATAATTTAAAAAACTCCGTTGAATCTCATTCGATTCAACGCAGTTTTTCAGGTAAATCAAAATCGAACGAGGCGTTCAAAAATTATAGCCATTTAAAAATTTCTAACTAATCATTTTTTACATAATTTATTGCCTACTGGTCAACCGCTTTTTAAATTTATTAGGTTTAGATTACCGTCATAGACAGAAGTCATAAAGTCACTATATTTATAAGAGTGTATAATGACGACATAAAAATAAGTTTAAGAAAGGAGTTTGCTTACACCATTGTTCAAAAATACGACTTAAGTTATACCTACTATAACAACACTACAACAGTTACATCACTTAGGAATGTAACAATCAAGTGACAGCGTAAAAAAACGGGTTCTATACAGCTTTAATCATAAAATCAGATACAATATACTTAAAGTTGTTTACTAGAATTTTCATATTCTGATTAAGAACCCTAAGCTTACTTAGATCTCATAATACAGATTATATACAGCTTGAGCTGTGTAATAAGTAATAACTCATAAACCACTCTTTTAAGGATACAACCCCTTTTTTAACACTTTTATACGCTTCTAAAAGAACTCTAAGTTCTATGTGGTCTGGTATATTGATGTTCATAACGCTTGTGTGCTGCTTGGTATCTTATAACCTATAACGGTACTGGTTCTCGAACACTTCGAATTCTAATCGATAATCGGTGGATTATTGCTTTGCGGTGAAAAAAGTTAAAGAAAATGGTACCAACCAAAAAGAAGTCCGTGTGCTTCTAGGTAAAACCTTGTTTCACCACCTTGCTTCAACGATAAATAATTCCATTCAATTTAGTTCTACCTGTGGGCACCAAAACATCAAAGTAAAATACTTTACGTCCGGGGTAGGTCAGCTACGTGAGGATTTTATCCAACTTTTTATCAAGTTGTCCTATAGTACAATGGAGATGAAGTGTATTATATATCACATTAAGTATATATGAATACTAAACACACGTCTCAAATAACACTGCATTCGCTAACAGACGAGCAAAGAATAGACAATTAATTGTAACCTCCCAAAATCTGTTCAAACTGCAATTAACAATTTCACTAGCAACGGCATTGCTCGAAATTGGATTGCTCATACACTATGAAATAAAGGAAGTTTCAAACGTTTAAAAAATGCTGAACTCTTTTAAAACTTCGGTTTTGGCTCATCTTTGAAAATTGTATATGTATTCTTTATAAAAGATATAGGTAAATATTTCTAAATTATTATTGCTCAAACCTAGCTGCAATGGTTTTAGAGCGTACACTATATATGGAAAGGTGAATTGGTTGGTGATTGGTTGTTGTATGAAACTAAAAGGCAATACATTTGCGATTTGATTTTTAATCAAAAATAGATATAGATGTATGATGTAGATAGATGACACACAGCCGCTTATGAATATGTGAACTGTGCACTTGTTTGTCATTTTTATTCTATAAAAATTATTTTATTACAAAATTTATCGTAACAGGAGTAAATAAGAATCTTTGTCACGAAAGAAATCCCTTAGCCGCTGCGCTAGTCTTTCGTGATATTTAACATCATGTCAAATTCCATACATGCTTTAAATTTTAGTTCGCATATTTTCACTAAGCTTGTTTATTATATAACTTATTTATTTTTTATAGGATATGGTGACAAATGAGCACACAGTCCACCTGATGGTAAGTGGTCGCTTTGGCCCATAGACATCAACATCTATTCTTGATTACGAATCAAAATGCAGATGCGTTGTCACCCATGAGGACTAAGATGGAATGCCTCGTTTTCAGTAAAAGGGTCTCCGATTCTCTACGCTCACCATACGAAACACAGCAGCATTAAGCTACTATTCTACGCTGGTATTCTGTGAGAGCGTGGTCCTTGCCCGGTCGAGCCGAACTATTCATGTTACAACTATACTACTAATATAACTGCAGCATGGCTCTACCACGTACAATTTATTATAAACTACTTTTTTGTAATAAAAAGGAAATAGTTACAGTTGACTGTCTCATTGATCTAGTTGTCGTAAACACGGTTGCTGATCCTGAGGCCCTGGATTCAAATACCAGATCGGGTCAAAATCAGTTATTGGGTTTTTCTGTCAATAAATCCCAATAGCAGCCCAGAGTCAGGAAATTGGCGGTGTTTTTACCTTTCTGCTTCGGTAAATAGGTGAAACCTTTGTTCCTGCGCCTGATCTTTCTTCGGCCGTGACGGTTAACCGTCCCATCGGTTCATGAGAGTGAGTGCACGTGTGCTTGCGCATACACTCGGCCACTATAATCCAGTCCTGTGCAAATGGCTTATCTCCTTTGAGACAGGCCACCGTGAACGAAATCCGGTCTGGACATTATTATTATTACAGTTGGCAATTTACT
The DNA here is from genome assembly GCA_907164705.1 of Parnassius apollo. Taxonomy (NCBI): domain Eukaryota; kingdom Metazoa; phylum Arthropoda; class Insecta; order Lepidoptera; family Papilionidae; genus Parnassius; species Parnassius apollo. The sequence goes on along the minus strand of CAJQZP010000150.1, from coordinate 4,734,454 downwards.
GTATTGTAAGGACATCATTATAATTCATACAATTTTACAGGTAGCACTTTTACTACTATCAAATTTCATAAAGAAAGACCAACAGGTTCGTAAATAGTCAGTTCAGATTGCAATAGGCTTTGCCTTTTTTTTTTCTAAATACGTCTTTGCTTTAGTTAAGGATGTGTCAGTTTTGAAAGGTAAAGTTGTGTTTTTGTTTAAAAGTGTTATTTATAAATATATCTCCTTATTATTTTAAACTTTATTTACACTATGATGACTTATATCATTATCTGAAAATACTTCTGTTATTGCTTTACTCGTATAATTAAAAGTAATCGTTTATTTGCATAAAATGTTAACTAGTCATGCCAATGAGAACCCCCCCGAACGGGTTCCCGCCTTGTCGTGGCGGGGGCTTAAAGCCGTGGCTTGGTCACCCACGGCGAAACAAAGAGGAACCCATATGGCTGGTCCGAGGTGGAGGGCCGGCCCGAGGTGGCCACTCCGAGTGGGCTTGGGAAGCCCATTTCGGATGTGTGCTGGTGGACTGCGGTGAGAGGTGTGTCCTCCCCACCTACCGCTGCAGCCGAGGTGGAGTCGCGGAGGAAGAGGAGTGTTGGTATGGCGATGCGCCACTCGCCCTATCCTCCGCGACTCAAACGGGGCCGCACCGTTGATGCGGTGGTGATGGGGCTGCGGGGGGAGAGGATTGTCGGTATTGCGAGGCGCCGCTCTCCCTATCCTCCGCAGCCGAATCTTGGTTGGCGGCGGAGCCATAGACCAGATCCGCCGTTGGGGTCGGGAAGGCTAGTACTTCTAAGTGCTCGTTTTCCTGGCCCCATGGCCTTCGCGCATCGGACGCGGGGGCGTCTGTTGCGCAGATGTAATTGGAGGCCGTGGAGGAAGGCGTGCCATGTGTTCTGGTGCGCCTTACTTGGGAAGGAGAACGGGGAGGAATATTCCTCTCCCGATGAGGTGCTGCCATGGGGCGGCAGTCGCTGGTGGGGCCGCGGATGTGTGCGAAAGCGTTCCCGTAGCCCTGCCAATATGCGACGAAGGTGGAACACCATGGGGTTTTAGTCGGTGCGAGTCCGACATAACCCGTCCTTGCCCCCCGCGAGGCGGGTATGCGTAGGCATTTCCCCATGTTAAAAAAAAATGCCAATGAGAACATTCAGATCTTTAGAAAAAAATCACATAAACACTAACATCAAAATACTTAATAATTCGACAATATAACGAAGTTAGTTTTGTCCTTCTATTTTTTATCGTTTAAAATCACAGAAAGAAAAAAATATTAATTAAAACGCCATAAATACCAGCGTCTATCGTTAAATGCATAATATGCATTTCAGTTTCATTCATGTGAACTTCGATCAATTATATTGATCGAAGCATGTGAATAAAGATGAAATGCTTCGTTACGATAAAAAAACAAAACAAGGTTTCAAAAACAAGGTTCTGTATTTGACGAAATATTGAAATCGGTGAACATTTGTATGTTTACCGATTTCTCGGATAATTTGTATTTCGGGGGTAATGAAATAAAAATAAGAATATTTCACTTTTAGATGTAAAAATAGCGAATGGAGTTTTTAATGCATTTAGACTATATTCTAGTCGTCTCTTTAAAATTGTATTCCTTAGTGCACTGAAAACAGTTAAATAATTATAGTTTAATTTTAAATATTCCTCGCGAAATTTGCTCGGTGCAAAAAGGTAATACACCTCAATGAGGTAATAAACTTCCATGACGAAGGCAATTTGCAGGAAACATTCTCTTTGTTTCTTGTAAACTCTTATTCAGAAAACTTTAAATTGTACCATTGTTGTACATAAATATAAAACAAATATGTATTTTTGTACGACAACACCCTCATTATTTCGTCACAAGAGATGAATACAAAAATAAACTAACGAGTCATGTGTATAATCCGATAATGTTAACATCTTTGTAGATCATATTTTATGAAAATAAATAATTTTCAGTTTCATATTTCATACTTTATTTTTATTTTTTCTTTTTTATTTATGTTTATTCGAGTTGAAATGATACAGCTAAAATAAGATATTAAGCTCCTTGTTTTCTGTAACCCGGCTCGATCATAGACTTCCTAGATCTCGAGTGGGATTGCGGCCACTAAATCTTTTCTTAAGAGCTCCTTAACGTGATTATTTAATGTCGCAATTAAGAAAAGGGGCTTATCGACTCTCTAGCTTAAAAAGCTAACACTGGACTAGGCAGAGTATTCTACCGAACTTTCAACACATTAATGCCAAAATACTCAACGCTACTCAATTTTAGCTACTTAATTTTAAGATATTGTTAAGTCTCGTAGCGTCACATTCACTTTGACTTAAAGTGATAAGGACGGCCAGTGGCGGATTATCTTCAAGGCAAACTAGACACACGCCTAAGAGCGCAAGGTCAAAAGGTTTTTGGACGAAAATAATGGTCTTGATCTTGACTTGATTACTTCTACATCTCCTTCACTATCTCATCACTTTTTTCATTCAAGCCCACCTGTTAAGGGTTCACGTATCTTAATTATATTGCAACTAAACTGCATTGTAAATTATAATATAGTTTATTTGCGAAATTAGTAGATATAATTTATAATAAGTGGTCGCTAGAGAGGCGCCTATGAGGTATTAACCTCGAGCGTTGTCGACATTTAAAACCGCTTCTAGAGATGCACGAGACTTAACGCCATCGACTTCTTAGAAATGGGCAGCTTTTGAGTATTTGGGCATAAGTTCTCCTCCTGCAAGTTACTTACGCAGTTATTACATGTCATTATAGAGTAGTGCAGTTCCGACAAATGATAATGATTGTGAATAATAAATGGAATGGATTATATTTGAATCAATGAAAGATTATAAATAATATTTCTTGAAAGTCAGTTACGCTTTTACCTCTACTTCACAAATAGACATCTCATTTTCAAAATATATTACAATATTGTACACTTAATTGATCATAATTATGCTCCTTCTAGAAGTAGATGCCATGATGTGGCGACATACGAGATTTATGACTCCATTTCATGTCGTGGGCGATTATGGGAACTGCCAAAAACCCTTTTGACTTTATTAGAAAGAAATGTAGATTTAATCATCTTGTTTAGCTTTATTCACTCGCAAAGTTCATTTTACATAAGAATATATTTTTTTTAGTAAATACTTATGTTTATATTGTTTAATAAAACGGGAGAAGACCATGTTCAGTGGTAGAGAACTTTAAAATGCTAATAAAAAAAGAAGAACGTTATTTTTCTTCAATTATTCAACAAAATTTTTGCATTTTTTAATCTTTGGATATCAAAGGTAGGCACAACTTTTGGTGAAAAATATTTTCGTTTGGTCAATTAAAACTCATTTTTTAATTTATATTTGATATATTTACATATCTATATAAAGATAAATATAAGTACTTTTTTTAAATTGCATAATAAAAATATTTTTGAATATATTATTATTTAAATATAACAAATCACGGCAAGAAATATGCACTATTGTGATAATAAGCAGAATAATATTATTAGGTAGGTAAACCAGAAGGGAAAACAGTCGAAGAAATAAGCATTTGCAAATTTTCAATACCCGACAGCGAGATGGTATATTTTTTTAAAGTCATATTGCTCGCAACATACAATATAATTCGATTTAGAATTACTTGCTACTTTGTAATCAGGATTGATTTTATTTTCTGCTTCTGCAGTTGCATTTTATGTGCTTAATGATTATTATGCTTACTGAAATTATTACATAAAAAATAGTAGTTCCTTGCATTTATTATTATTCTCTATCTTTTAAAAGGGGTATAAAAAAAAAATTAAAAAAAAGACAAACAACAAGCAAAAGGCCTTATTGCATGCAGCAATCTCTTCCAGACAACCTAAATAGGAAATAAAAATAAGTGAAAAGTTAAGTAATGGGTAGAGTGCACTATAAATAATATTGTAATCTATAAATATAAAAGAAATTTAATAAACATGCCGGAATTTACTTAATTGACAGACTAGTGATCATAAAACGACAGGAATAGATAAAAGGAGGAGGGATGATTTAGAAGGAATGATAATGTTTTTTAACTTGGTTTTTAAAGGAGTCTATTGTTTGAGCACGTTTTATAGTTGATGGTAGGAATTCCAAAGCTTAACTCCAAGGACTGATAAAGATTTACTGTAAAATGTAGAAGAGTGCAAGGGACATAGAAGGGAAAGGTTTTCTAAGGATCGGAGGGAAAGTTTGTGAGAGGAGCTGAGAAATTGGAAACGTTCTTTAAGGTAGGGAGGACTTGATATATTAAATAAAACGCAGTAGAGAGCAGAAAGGATATGAGTATTCCGACGAAAACGGATTGGAAGCTACTTGAGCTTAGTGCGGTATTCTGATACATGGTCATATTTACGAAGTCCAAATATGAACCTTATACATAGATTTTGGAGTCGCTCAAGTTTGTTAAGTTGCTCTTCGGTAGCTTATGTCAGCATAATCGAGAATGGGGAGTAGTAAAGATTGGGCAAGCATAATTTTGGTGGAGATGGGTAAGAAGTAATTCATTCTTCGGAGTGAACCATAAGCTGTAAACATTTTACGAGACACTGCGTTGACTTGAGGAGACCAAGAAAAATTAGAATCTATCAAGATTCCCAAGTTTTTCACTACATCCTTATAAGAAATTTGAACACCGTTATATGTTATAGGGTTTAATGAGTTTTATTTAATTTGGAGATTATTCTTGAACTACCAATAATAATAGCTTGGGATTTTATTGGATTAACAGTTAACCCATAAGATCGACTCCAGTCAGGAATACACGCTAAGTCCTTGTTTATATCACAAATTGCTTTTGGCAGATCCTCTACGGTTGTTTGTCAGATATATCTGGAGATCATCAGCATACAAGTGATAGAGAGAAGATATTCTGGAGGTAATAGAATTTATGAAGAGTGCAAATAAGAGAGGAGATAACACGCCACCTTGTGGAACGCCAGCAATGGTATCAAGCCACGAAGACATTCTGTCTTGTACCCGAACACGTTGGCGACGTCCATATAAGTAACTACGAAACCAGGCAATTGCAGTTGGAGATATGTTAAGAGAACGCAGTACACCAATTAGTATATCATGATTTACATCATTGAAGGCATTGTCGCCATCTTGACTTGGCGGTTATCCATTCCGAAACGTATGTCGTCAGTGATTTTTAATAATGCTGTGGTCGTACTGTGTCCCGGCCTAAATCCGGATTGATATGAATTGAGGATATCATTTCTTTTGCAAAATGAATTTAATTGTTGTTGGACAAGACGTTCTAGGACTTTGGACAGAAAAGGAAGAATTGAAATGGAAAGATACTCGGAATAACTCGAAGGATTAGCTTTTTTGGGCAAAGGAATGATTTGGGCATATTTCCATTGGGAAGGGAAGGAGGATGTGGATATAGAAAAATTTAGGATAAAGGTAATAATAGGTGTTAATATATCAAGTAAGGGAATAATCATTTTACGACTGATATCATCACTTCCGACAGCGTCAGAATGGATAGAGAGTATGTTTCTCCTAATATCATCATCATCATTACAGCCCTTCACAAGTCCACTGCTGAACATAGGCCTCCCCCAAGTATTGCCACAAAGCACGGTCCTGAGCCACCTGCATCCATCGACTTCCTGCATGTCTTACCAGGTCGTCACTCCATCTAGTGGTGGATCGCCCTAACCTACGCCTACCGGTACGAGGCTGCCACTCAAGAACCTTTCTTCCCCATCGGTTATCGGTTCTTCGAGCTATATGGCCGGCCCATTGCCACTTCAGCTTACTAATCCGTTACGCTATGTCGGTCACTCTGGTTTCACTGCGGATATCCTCACTTCTGAGTCTATCACGCAGTGAAACTCCTTGAGCGTCCTCATACGGCCAGCGGTGAAGGACCACGTCTCAGATCCGTAAGTCATCACTGGCGACACGCACTGGTTGTACACTTTAGTTTTCAGAGATTGAGGTATACCTGATGAGTAGATGTGTCGTAATTTCCCGAACGCTGCCCAGCCGAGTTGAATCCGTCGATTGACCTCTCGGTCGAAGTTGGACTTACCTAGTCGGACTATTTGTCCCAGGTAAACGTACTCGTCAACAACTTCGAGCATAGTGCTCCCAACAATTACCGGCATAGGTGTGACATGGACATTAAACATGATCTTTGTTTTGTCCATGTTCATCTTAAGACCTATCCGTTGGGAGACACATTGAGTCATTGAGCATAGTGCTTAAGTCCTCCAGCGATTCTGCCATAAGGACTATATCGTCGGCAAATCGAAGGTGAGTGATGTACTCGCCATTGATGTTAATACCGTATCCTTTCCAGTCCAGTAGCTTGAAAACGACTTCCAACGCAGCGGTGAAGAGTTTCGGGGATATAACATCACCCTGTCTTACACCTCTCTGCAGTTGGATAGGTTTCATACTCTGGTTCTGTACTCGGATAGCCATCGTAGCCCTACTGTACAAACACTTCAGCACTTCAATATACCGACAGTCAACTAGGCACTGCTGAAGAGACTGTAACACCGCCCAAATTTCGACGGAATCAAAGGCTTTCTCATAGTCCACATATGCCAGGCAAGGTGGCAGATTGTACTCTCCGGACTTCTGTACAATTTGCCGAAGGGTATGTATGTGGTCTATGGTACTGAAGCCTTTTCGGAAACCGGCTTGTTCGGGAGGCTGGAAGTCGTCGAGTCTGCGTGCGAGATAATTCGTAATGACTCTCGAAAACAGCACGTAGACGCGACTCAGAAGGGAAATCGCTCTGTAGTTCTTCAAGAGAGCGTTGTCGCCTTTCTTAAAGAACAAGACCACCGCGCTTCTGCTCCACGCCTTCGGAGTAATGCCACCATGGAGGACGGAATTGAAGAGCTTCTGAAGGACTTCAAGTACCGGTGTTCCACCCGCTTTCAGAAGCTCCGCTGTAATTCCATCCTCGCCCGGGGCCTTGCCGTTTTTAATGTGGTAGAGAGACATTCTAATCTCGCTCAGACTGACGTCCGGGATATCATCGGAATAGTGTCGGATAAGACTTGCTCTTGGATCGTTAATCACACTTGCGTGTGGCTCCAACGATGATGTGTACAGCTGCCCATAGAACCTCTCAATCTCACTCAGAATCTCAGGTGTCCCGGAAACGATGTTGCCACACTCAGTCTTCAGCCTTGACAGTTGGCTCCTTCTGGCAGACAGATCTCTGGCAAAGACTTTGGAGCCCTGGTTCCGCTCGATCGCTTCTTTAATACGAGCAGTATTAAAGTTGCGTAAGTCTCGCCGCATGCATTTGGAGATCTGTCTGTTCAGCTGCCTGTATGCTGTCAAATCTGTTGACGATTGCAGCCTCATCTCCCGTCTAACACCCATGATATTAAGAGTGTGATCGGAGAGTTTTTGTGTTCTTCTGCGGCGGGTCTTGCAGAAATTAGCTCCGACCGCATGGACAGTTTCCACGAGCTTGTCATTCATATCGTCCACTGCATTGCAATCCTCTAGGCACTGAAAGCGGTTTTTAACTCGAGCTGAAAGGTTTCGGGATTCTGGATTAGAGCACGAGGGGGACGGAGCGTTGACATCATTAGACGAGACCTCTCCAACTTAACGTTTAGGTTCAGTGTGCCTCTAACCATTCGGTGATCGCTGTCAGTTTTCACCCTTGCGATCACTGAGACATCACTGAACAGTTGGCGTCTGGTCGTCATAATGAAGTCAATCTCATTTATTGTTAAACCGTCGGGGCTCGACCAGGTCCACTTCCTGTGGGGCCGCTTCTGGAAGAAAGAGTTCATCATAAAGAGTCCCTCTTTCTCCATAAGGTCGGCCAGCTGCTGGCCCCTTCGGTTCCGTTGCCCTACTCCAAATTTCCCCACCTTCAGCTCACCGCTTTCTCTTGTGCCCAGTGGGTTTTGGGGAATGCATGGCTCTGGAAATATCCTCATACATTTCCTCCACCTCCTCATCGGGATGTGCCGAGGTTAGTGCGTAAACCTGTATGACCTTCAGCGAATACCGTTTGGTGATTCTGAGTATAAGGTACGCGACCCTCGTCTACACACTCCCAATTTTTACAACGTTGTTGACGAGAGACTTTTGGACGATAAATCCGACACCTCCTTGGAACAGATGGTCGCCCTCCCGGTGGTAGAACAAGTTGCCGGACTCGAGGATTGCCGTATCCTCCCCCTCTCTTCGGACCTCGGATAATCCAATAATATGCCAGCGCAACTTGTCTACCTCTTCTTCCAGCTCCAGTATCTTCTCGTCAGTCCTCAGGGTGCGTGCGTTATATGTTGCCAGGTCGAGTCATCGTAGGTGGCAACCGAACCTCCACTGGAGATTCTTAGCACCCCCTGCCCCGCCGTTGACCAAACCGTCCGCCGTAACCAAACTTGGTTACGAACAGCAACATCACGAAACTTTACCAATATCGGTCTTGACTTCTTTCCTGATAAACGTCCAAGGCGATGACAGCTACTAAAAGAAGTGTGGGATACATCAGATACTTTGAGTTTGTCCATTAAGAGAGAAGAGACTAGTATAGATGTATCCTTAGTCTTATCCTCCGCAATTCCATGGAGCAGCAATATCTTACGTCGGCGTCTCATCTCCAGACGATCAAGATCAATCTCTCTTCCGAGAAATTCTACCTGTTTCTGGACTGTTTCGAGAGCGGATAACATGAACTTCCTAAAAGTTGCAAACTCAGCTGCCAGTGCCGAAGGGTTTGTGCCAAATATTGGAGTGGTCTTCTCTAAGTCCCGTTGAAATTCGTTCATGCGAGAGTTGAATAGTTCTGACATGGCTGCTAGCGATCCCTTGAGTGTTTCCATTGTTATTTTCAGTAGAGATAATTCAGCAAAGTGGGGAAAAGAATATATAAGGAAATTTAAGCTGGTAGATATATAATTATTACATGTATGTAACACACATTAATATATCCTATTTTATATATTTTTTATAATATATTGTTTAACATTAAAAAAGAAACGTGTTACTTTATTCACTGCTACCCACAAAAAAAATTAATTGAAATTAGCAAACCCACCTTAAAGCAGCGTGGACGAATCAGCTAGCCCAAAAACTTAGTAATGAAAAAAGAAGGAAAGTGTTACATAAAATATTTTATAACACTTCCAACCAAAATCAAGCAATCAGAGATAGATTCATGGTTTCAGAACCAGACCTTACCAAACTGCTCTAAAATTCTACAATAATATTTTGTAAAGACTTATTACATCTCCCAGCGACGAAGGCAAACATCCTTAGAACATTTAAAATATACGCCGTGTTATAAACTCCTTCCGCTACATTACGCACGTTTCTTTATTACAAAATTCGGTCTTCACCAAATTTTTTCTGATATCTTGGTCATTACGGACCGAGATTAACGATTTCCAATGCTCATAAAACAGTAATTCTACCTGTGGCTAGAGCCGTCAGGTGTCCGGTAATCAATAACTTTACGAACTGATTGTTTGCACTTCGAATACAATGTCCAATTAATTACAACTTTCGGATTGTTTCGTAACGACTTGGACTTGTGCTCGGTTACAGTGTCGATTCGCGTGCAACAAATAGTTTTATAAATGAAATCCATGTTTAGGACAAAGATATTTCTAACACTAAGCTTTTGATTTTTAATAAAGTTGACGCTGTGAAGCATAGTTGCAGAGCGGAAGCTTTAGTTTTAAAGCTCTTTAGTCTCTATTTGTTCATCACTTTTTAAGCCTAGTTTACCTTTACGAAGAAGTTATGTCATTATTGTATATAATATTTTCTATAAGTCGCTCAATTAGCTATGGAGAGGACTATGCTCGGAGTTTCTCTGCGTGATAAACTTAGAAATGAGGATATCCGCAGTAGAACCAGAGTTACCAACATACCCCAACGGATTAGTTAGCTGAAGTGGCAAGGGGGCGGCCATGTAGTGTAACAACCGACAACCGTTGGGGAAAAAGGGTTCTCGAGTGGCAGCCTTGTACTGGTAGGTGAAGTGTAGGGTGACCCCCCACTAGATAGAGTGACGACCTGGTAAGACATGCAGGAAGTCGATGGATGCAGGTGGCTCAGGACCGTGCTTTGTGGTATACCTTGGGGGAGGCCTATATTCAGCAGTGAACTTGTGAAGGGCTGTAATGGTGATGATGATAATTATATCTTTTTCATTATATAATTTTGAAACAGGAAATGAAATTAGTGAATTTACGGAGTTATTAACTGACAAAGCATTAATAAAAATAGAAAATTCAGTCTTATTCCCAATAATCCACTAAAAACGGAGCCTATACAAGAACATTTAAAAAAACAACAACATAAATTAGAAAAATTAAAATAAAGTACTTTAAATAAAACATCCACCTAAATATATTACGTTAAATCTATCATTTTTTCGTAATCATTGCTCCACAAATAAAATAAATTTATGTTTGCCAAACACGCAAGAACCTAATAAATTATAGTTCTATAGACACTGTTTACAAAAATGATCGGATATCAAATTGGGACACAACCTATTCCTTGCTTTTTTATAACTTCAGGCATATATAGACAGTCTAGACTTCAGTAGTCACTTACGGTCCATCTAGACGATGACTTCTGAAATTCATAGACAACTGCAGCCAACTTCAAATAAAGAAAGCTATAGAAGCGTCGTTACCTCTGAGGACTAAGACGGAATGCCTCGCAGCCTGTAATAAACCGGATTTTATACTCCCTAAACTGAATCACAACAATGCATACACTGCTACCAGCAATGTTTCTCCTTCCTATGGATCCGTTATCGCCTATTAAAGTCCACTATTGAATAGGCCTCCCCCATAGACCGTTTCATAGGGGGATTTTCCATAGTAGCTACGTTTGGTAAGCGGCTTGGCAACTTATTAATAAGACCCTGCTGCCCATCTTCCAATTTATTTCCCTCTGTCGCCTTTTACAACACCTACGCGATGATATGGGAAATTGGATATTCTTACACCACCACTAATTCCTACAGATGTCGCCTCGGTACCCTACCTACCTAAAAGGTACATAGTACTCTACATAGGTTCCCCGAAGTCAACTGTAGACATAAATCATTCCCACTATTAAATACCATTCTTAATCAACTTATTAATTAACACACCCTATAAGAACAATAAGGAAACATACAGCAACATTATAAATGCAAACTCTTCTAATCGCGGTGCCTTTGGCTAACTAGCGAACGAATCCACCTAAAAACGCGCTATGTCCTTTCAAAAATGCTGAAATCGAATTTTACAGATTATTTAGAACAGGTTTAAAAAACAAATCTCATAAACCGATTATGAGATGCAATGAAGTGAGGGTTTCGTGACCAATATTAGAAAACATGGCTAAAATGACTTGAAGCAAGCTTTCTATACCTAAAGCTCTTCTATTTGGTGAGGGGTAAGTCTAAATAATACGAAAAGAAGTAGAACCCGTAAAACCCTCTTCTCATTAAATGCTTGTGAATTAAGAACTATCGGATACACGAAAATATTTAATTGAATAGGAAACTTTTGAAAACGGTAACTGGGACTAACATTTCGGTGGAACTGGTTTCTAACTTTACCTCGTATAGCGCCCTGCGTGCTGAGTATGGCAAATTATGGCTATGGTATAAATGGGTCGATGGAAGGACGACGCTCACACAGAATGCCAGCATAATATAGCAGCCATATGCCAATATATATAAATAGTAGCTTAATACTGCTGTGTTTCGTATGGTAAGCATTGGAACCGGATACCTTTTACTGGTAATGAGTCATCCCCTATTACCCCTTTAAACAGTGTACCTTTATTTTGATGATGGATTTTTGTGTCTATGAGTTATCTATAATGGAATGTGAACTGGTTTATCAGAATCATTTATAAATAAAAGTTGCAGTGAATTAATAAGAGGACTAACAAAAAGTAATCAATATTTAAAGAAAATTTCTTAATTCAACAGTAGGGAAATACCTGAACTGTTCCTTAACTACGAATAATTATATTTGTAGATACTTTTCACCTAAAATTCCTTATAAACTCGTATTAGTCTTTAAAGATTACAATAAGTTATTAAACGATAATCAAAGTTAGTTGCTTTATACTTGTTTGGTTAAATCAGTTTCGTGAGAGGCCCTACAATGTCTTTGCCTACTAAAGTAAGTGCGTACTAAATCATTACGAAGATGTACTTTATTTGACGACTTCGAAAAAGGAGAAGAATCTTAATTTGACTTTACTTTATTTTTTTTTTGTATGTATGTTATATACGATATATGCATCACTTGTGAACCAATTTGAAGACAATCTTTATTAAATAAAATAGTTAACGTCAGTATACATTAACTCTTGCCCCTCAATACATTTATGAAAATATAATGTACATACACAAAATAAAAGTAGTTTTGCAAAAATAAGTGATATTCATTCTGTATATACTAGGAACAGACACAAGCTAATAATACCAGTTACTCGACTCAGTAATTCATTCTTGGGATTGTGAAAGCGTATACATCGCGTATACGCTTTCACAACAAAATCCCAGAAAATATACAAAATTTGTTATATGCAAAGTTCAAAAATTTTATTAAACTAAGTTTGTAATTATAATGTTAAAGAATTTATGGATGATAATAACCCCTGGGAAGGGTGATCGCTACCAAGCTATTTCTAATTTGTCTTGTGTCCTTAATTGTAGACATGATTGTAAGCTATTATTTGAAAAAAAATATATATTCCCGCTGGGTTTCTTACTGGTTCTTCCCAGAACAGAGGTTTTTTTTTTGCGAACCAGTGGTAAATGAAAAAAGTGACTTTCAATAAGTATTGTCTATAATCTACATTGAATAAAAAAGTTTCTGTTTCTATCCCAATGTTCCTATGTATTTCAAAAAATTCCACCCCTTAGAGTGAAAAATAGGGGTGAAGTTAATTACTAAAACGATATTTGACTTTGTGGTATTCTTTAATGCACTCAAAAACTCTACTTTTAACAAAATGTAAAGTAAATAACTTAAAAAATAAGTTATATCTATATAATAGCTTATGACATCGGGGCTTGCTATGTTAATTCTACTAAACTTCTGCACGCTAGGTGCACCGACTTCTGAAGCGATTATATTGAAATTATTTTATTCTTTTTAGAAAGGTAACCAACGGGACTTCGCTGTCCGTACATCTGTCTGTCAGCGGGCTATCAGCGGGTATCTCATGATCCGTAATAGGTAGAAAGTTGAAATTTTCACAGAATGTGTATTTCTCTCTCTTTTTTACGCTATAAAGAATATCATAAAATAAAATAATATTTAAAAAATTAATGAACGATGATAAATATTCAATACACGTCTCCTGTAGGGGGGGTCCTCATACAGGCACGATGGTACGGAACCCTTCATGCGCGAGTCCGACTCGCACGTTGCCGGTTTTAGTAAGTCTCATTTTAAAATTTGCTTTACCAATAACATAAATAGTTAATATCAGCATCAAACAACAGCCGCTGATCATGGATATCACGGTACGAAATTAGTACACGACGATAATGTGGCGGCAGTGTAAGCGCTCATCATTCCATTTCATCCCATGGATATCGTAAGAAGTAAGATGATCGTTTAAGCAAGTAGTTTACGTCAGGCCTAAAATATCCAAACTGACAACGGCCAGCAGATTCAAATGTGCGAGACATCTGGCACTAAGTCTTCAATCCGTTTCGTTTGCCAAGCATGATAATGATTCCTCCCTTATAACTATAAATCAGTGAAGTTAAGGAGGCTTAAGCAGTGATTTTGAAGGGGGCGCTTTAGTTTCCTTTTGTACTAAATACATTTAAATTCTATTGTTGTTTCATTTCAAAAATACTCGTTGGATCACTACTGGATGCACTGCAGCTTTGTGAGATAAAGAGTAGCACCTACTCAAAGTAATGACATGTAACTGTATTTTGATTTTATTCTACCCACACGACTCACGTGACCTGAATATTATTAAAGATACACACGCAACAAATACATAAATACAGGCTTTTAATGTAATAACTTAATGTAATTTACAAAGCCGTGAGCAGACTTCGCACACTGTTTGTTTATTTAACGACCGAGCCTAACCTTGATATAACACTTTTATAATGGGCTTAACACACATCTAACAGCATAAAATTCTCTGTATTAAGTGTTCTTTTTGTTTTTGTATACGAGTTTCGTTTTCTGTTATAGTACCTGATTTAATAACATATACCACTATTAGTGAGGTGGGCCCGAGCATAAGATGCTACTATTTTTGTGATGCTAGCGCAGTGGCTGAACTGACCAAATATAGGGTTTGTTCTTTATATTAGGACTATTTATTCAGCAAACATACACATTATCAAGTTGGTCAAATATCTACTTATTTTCTGATAATCTTCAATTTAGATGCTGACCAGGTAGTGCAGGTGGTTTCTTTGGCTGACAAAATCGTATTATGGTTGTTAAAATAGCTTTTTAGCTAATTGTTCTTGCCGATCGATTATTTTTTTTAAATACCATTTAATAACTGATAGGCCTTATGGCAGCATTTTTGTCTATTACGGCCTCGGCAGCATCTCGTTTTACTCCACTAGGAAGACATACAATCGTCAAGATCGTCTCCGTCATCACATCAGATTTGATAAACCACGAATCCTCGCAAAATAACACCGACACCTAACAAAGATGATTCATGAGACTATTGAAATAATAAGACACTCACATTTCAGTAGAGATTATGAACTACTACCTGCGTGGGGTCCTATAATTAATAAAATTAATCTAAATGTAGTCCGAGTTACTAAGATATTCATTCGGACGTCAAATACCTTAGTCCCCCCATGATATCTAATGGATACACAAAACGTACAAAGCATAAGTGCATAAAGCACCCGAAACGTTACGAATTATAAGAAGTAAAAATAAGTTAAGTTAAATGTGATACAATTCGTAAAATTATTTTTATTCTAGGTCTTGTAATAATGTACACTTACGAGTATTACAAATAAATAACACTGAACTGTCTGTTTGTAATATAAAAATAACAGCTTTATACTAAATGCATATGAAAGTATACGGTACTCATAACAAATAATTATAACTCTTAACAAAAAGTAAAAACCGACTATAAATTGCTAAAAAATAAGTTATTTATTTGCAACCTTTTGGTAAGGTATTTTATTACCAACTTTGTATGGGACAACCCTTGAATTATAAGCATTAACGATTTCTTATATTTACGCGAACACTATACATGATTAAAACGTACGTAGACGATACTTTCACAATTTTACCATCAGACAAAGTAACTGCATTTTTAGAACATCTTAATTCCATAAACTCTAAAATTCAATTTACTATGGAGTTAGAGGCAAATAATTCCTTACCTTTCCTAGATGTGTTAGTCATCCGAAATCCTAATAACACCATTGGTCACACTGTGTGAAAAGGACCCATACAAACCGATATTTAAACGGTGAATCTCACCACCATCCTTCACAGTTGGCTACCGTGGGCAAATCTTTGTTACAGAGAGCACGAGGGATCTGTGACAGCAAACACCTGGCCGCCGAGCTTCAGCACGTCAAGCAAGTTCCGCACGACAACAAGCTTCGGGTCCCGCGCCTACGTCACAGTGACCGAGTGAAGCGACGGCCACAGTCGAGCGTGTGCCTGCTGTACTACCATATGTCAGAGGTGTCACAGACAAGATTGGCTATATCTTGAAGCGAGCTTCTATTAGAACATTCTACAAGCCGCCGAAGAAGATTAGTCAGTTCCTACCATCCGTCAAGTGTCATATTCCTCTACAAGATGCAGGAGTGTACAAGCTTGATTGTGAATGTGTTCTCTCTTATATAGGACAAACAAAAAGATCAATTAGGACCCGCGTAAAAGAACATATAGCTGATGTGAAGCATCAACGTTCCGGGAAGTCTGCAGTTTGTGATCATATCCTAGACGGCCCCAACCATTACATCGGATTTGATAGACCACAAATCCTCGCGAAAGAACACCGATTCCTACCAAGGATGATACGTGAGGCTATTGAAATTAAAAAACATCCTAATTTCAATAGAGAAGGAGGTTGGGTACTACCACCTGCTTGGGATCCTATAATCAATAAAATTAAAACTAAACCCAAGCATACCACTGCAAGACCTCAGGACATAGTCAGTTCATTTTGCATAGATCGGACCATAAACAATAATTAAAAAAGCTGAAGGTACTCCGGGTTTAACAATGACATTGGGACGTCAGTCATCTCAGTCCCCCGTGACCATGGGTGCTGGAAAGCGCCCGAAACGTCGGGAATTAAAAATAAAAGTAAATAAAAAGTAAAAATAAACGCGATAAAATCCGTAAAAGTAGTTTTAATCTTATAAGCATTAAAATTGGTTCTTTACCTGCGTAGATATCATATGAAATTCTTTAAACAATAATAGTTCGATATGAAACTTTTCTCCTATTTTCCACCCTTTGGCGTAATTTTTTCTTCAAAATTTAATGGAACTGACCTTGATGTAAAACCAATTTATTAAAAAAAAGTTATTAAAATCGGTTTACAATCTGCAAAGATATAGCGTAATATACATAAAAAATATACCTCCTCATTTTCGAAGTCGGTTAAATTACTGTTTTGAAATATTTTTGTATATTTGTCAATCTGTTTTTCCAGCAAATCTCCTAAACGGCTGCACCCATTTTGACAGGACTTTCACTGGCAGATAGCTGATGTTATAAAAAGTAACTTAGGTTAGATACTCTTATTTTAGAAAAAGAATTAAGGTTCCACGCAAAAATATTAAAACCCATGAAATCCATCGTAAGAAATTCCACGTGGGCGATGTTGTCGGGAACAGCTAGTAGTGCGCCATTCCATTTAACTATTTGTGAAGAAACATTTTGGTTTCTAAAACATGTTGTATAGCATTTTTGTTTTATGTTTTATGCAATGTCAAACATGTTCATTTCAACATATAAATATTGTTTGACAATACAAAATACAAACGTGATGCAATGCATTTTCTAAAAATAGAAATTCATACATTTTTCTATTATAATGTTTCATCAGTGCAAACTCGATTATGTAGCTTTAAAAATAGGTCAATAGATTGTAAGCGTTTTAAAATGATGAAACAACAATGTTTTACTATATCCGTCCACAACCTACATTTACTCTACAGGAGCGGTAAAATAGTTTATACAAATTCAACGAAGTATATATCATTTTTACGACGCTCGTAGCAACAAAGCAAAATGTTATTGATCTCTTAGGTCAACCACAACATATTTAAATAACGAATGAATTTTTACGTTTACTATTCACTAACCGATGGGGGAATGTTTGAATCCGGAAATACAAAATGCACGTGGCATGGCATGAATGTGTTGGCTTGAACTCGCACAGAAAACTAGCCATAAAAAGCGACATAAAACTGTTATTTCCTAAGGTTAGTAATCACGAGGAACGAAAAACCATTTTATCATACATATATTAAAGTCGTATATGGGACACACTATCTCAACTTTACTATCAGTGCTTTGTACATGACTTTGTACTCATTTTTCACTCTTCCTTTTAAATATGATAGCTTAACTTAGATAGATAGCATGTTACATGGCCATCATATTGACACTTTAGCTTAATAATCCGTTGGGCTGTGTCGGTTGCTTTAGTTCTACTGCGGATATCCTCATTTTTAAGTCTATCACGCCCTTGACCATAGCCTTCTTCATAGCTAACTGAGTGACCGTGAGTTTTCTCAAACGGTCATCAGTAAAGGACCACATCTTAGATCCATAGGTCATCACTGGCAACACGTACAGGTTGTACAATCTTGTTTTGAAATTTTCAGGTATGCTTGACGAGAAGATGTGTCGTAATCTCCCGAACGCTGCCCAGCCGAGTTGAATCCATCGATTAACCTCCTGATCGAAGTTGGACTTACCTAGTCGAATTATTTGTTCCAGGTATACATACTCGTCAATAACTTTGAACTTAGTGCTCCCAGCAACTACAGGTACTCGTATATGTGTGACACGGACGTTAAACATGACTTTTGTTTTGTCTACGTCTATCTTAAGAACTATCCATTGAGAGGCACTATTGGGGCCATTGAGCTTAGTGCTTAAGTCCTCCAGCGATTCCGACATAAGGATTATATCATGGACAAACCAAATTTAAATGATGTACTCGCCATAGATGTTAATACTGTATCCTTTCCAGTACATTAGCTTGAAAACGTCTTCCAATGCAGCGGTGAAGAGTTTCCGGGATATAACCTTACCTTGTCTTACACCTCTCTGCAGTTGGATAGGTTTCGTACTCAGGATCTGTATTCGAATAGGCACCGTAGTACCGTACTGTGCTAAATTAGCACTTCGATATAATGACAGTCAACTTGGCACCGCTAATGGGACTGTAACACCCTAATTGCTCTAAAATGCCCAAAACTCGACCGAATCAAAGTCTTTCTCATAGTCCATATACGAAAGGCAAAGGTCTTCCGTACGAGTTGTCACAGGGTGTTTGTGTCTATGGTACTGAAGCCTTTTAGAAAACCGGCTTGTTCGGGAGGCTGGAATTCGTCGAGTCTGCGTGCGAGACGATTCGTAATGACTCTCGAAAACAGCACGTAGATGCGGTTAAGAAGGGAAATCGGTCTGTAGTTTTTCAAGAGAGCTTTGTCCCCTTTCTTGAAGAACAAGATCACTGTACTTATGCTCCACGCCTCCGGAGTAGTCCCACATGAAGGATGGAATGGAAGAGCTTCTGAAGGACTTCAAGTAACCGTTTTTTTACCCGCTTTCAGAAGCTCCGCTGTAATGGCTATCATCGCCTGGGTTCTTGCCATGTTTAAGGTGCAGGAAAGACATTCTAATCTCGCTCAGACTGACGTCCGTGATATCATCGGAATAGTGTCGGATAAGAATTGCTCTTGGATCGTTACTTACACTTGCGTGTGATCCCAACGATGACGTGTACAGAACAGTTCTCAATCTCACACAATTTGATCTTCAGCTTCAACAGTTGGCTCTTCCTGGCAGATAGATCTCTGGAAAAGACTTTGGAGCCTTGGTTCCCCTCGATCGCTTCTTCAATGCGTGCTGTATTGAAGTTGCATAAATCTCGCCGCATGCATTTGGAGATCTGTTTGATCGGTTACCTGTATGCTGTCATATGTATAGAAGACTACATCTTCAATTACAGTCAAACCATGAGATCAAGAGTGTAATTGGAGAGTTTTTGGGTTCTTCTGTGACAGTCTTGCAGAACTTATCTCCAACCGCATGGACAGTTTCCACGAGCTTATCTTTCATATCATCCACTGTATTGCAGTCTTCTAGGCACTGAAAACAATTTTCGAACTCGAGCTTAAAGTTTTTGAGGCTTTGTATTAGAGTACGAGTGGATGAAGCGTTGACATCATTAGACGTGATCTGAAGTTTAGTGTGCCTCTCACCATTCGGTGATCACTGTCAGTTTTCACCATCACGATCACTGAGACATCATTGAAAAGTTGGCATCTGGTCATTTTTTTTGTCAAACGGTCGGGGCTCGACTAAGTTCACTTTATATAGGGCCGCTTCTGTAAGAAAGAGTTCGTTATAAAGAGTCCCTCTTTCTCCATGATCTCGGCCAGCTGTTGGCCCCTTGAGTCCCGTTGCCCTATCCCGAATTTCCCTACCTTCAACTCCCAGTTCTCTCTTGTGCTTAGTTTTGCATTAAAGTCTTCTATTAACACCGTATAGTAGGTTTTGGAGGAATGCACGACTTTAGAGTCATCCCATATATTTCTTCCACCTCCTCATCGTCATGTGCAGAAGTCGGTGCGTAAACCTGTATGACCTTCAATGAGTATCTGAAGGTGATACTGAATATAATGTACGCAACCCTCGTCGACACAATCCCAATCAACAACGTTGTTAATGAGAGACTTGTGGTCGATAAATCCAACACCTTCTTATGACAGATGTATGATTATGATTATGTAAGTATTTTTAAAAGCATCAATATTTAAATATTGACATTCTAATGCTCGGTTTGGAGGCAACTCCACGTTTAATAATTTTTCACAACGTAATTATTAATTAATTGCGTTTACGATCAGATATTGTTAGTCAGTCCTTCTTGATATTATACTATAATTCTATTTCAATTAAAATCGTTTGATCAAAAGACTAACTATAGGGCGTTCAGAGAACGTATGACGCGGCGTGTTGCAATTTGCAAACAACACCAACCTAGCAGCGGCGTCTGGCTTCAGGAGGTTCTGAACAGTACAATAGAAATACGTGTGTTTTTATTTTTAATGCACGCCAGATTTTAGTTTTTATGTCGTTCACTCACATTCCATTCCATGGCAGTCTATAAAATTCCGCTGCCGAAAATAAGCCTTCCCCATAGATTCCCTTTAGAGGGGGGATTTTGCCGTAGTTGCCACGCTTTGCAGGCGGGTTGGTAAGCGCAGGTTTTTATAATTTTGAGTTGTTATGAGGACACGTATATGAGATAATGTGTGTTGGCATACTGTACATTTGGCAAGTGAATACACAATACCATTTGTATCCTCATTTGCGAACTAATATGCACATAGGTAATCTTCCATTTATTTCTTTACCAAACGTCGTTTTTCATCGTTTATGATTATCGTACCCCTTTTTCCTTATTAAAAACTCTTTCATTAAGAATATCTTGCGTTTTCCAAAGACCTTTTACATACAATTTTTATAAAATTATAACAAATAAAATAAATATTAAAACAAAATTTTAAACTTAATATCGCATGGAATTGAAAATCATTTTTGGGATGTTTTCTGTTTATCTCAGTCTCTTTGGTCACGTAAAAACTCGGACGGTGTTTTACAAATACATAACATATTGCACTATTTAGAGATTTAACAACCATTCACTTTTATTTCATCGCAATAGCTCTTTCAATTCAAAGATTTCTTTTCACTAACGTGCATTTAACAAAAAAAGGACTACCTACGTGATTTACGTGTCTACACACATCCATCGAACATTTCTTTAAAATAATTACTATGTATGATTGTTATTTGTATTAAATAACAATACAAATAACATTTGTATGTGATAGAGCCACGCTGCAGCTATATTATGGTTGTAGCATGAATGGGTCGGCTCGACCGGGGAAGGACCACATTCTCACAGAATACCAGCGTCAAATAGTAGCTTAATGCTGCTGTGTTTCGTATCGTGAGTGTGGAGAACTGGAGACTCTTTTTACTGGAAACGAGGCATTCCATCTTAGTCCTCACGGATGACAACGAATCTGCATTTTGATTCATAATCGAGGATAGACTTAGATATCTGTGGGCCACAGCAACCACTTACCATCAGGTGGACTGTGCTCGTTTGTCATCCTATCCTATAAAAGTAGGCAATATATGGGGAAAGCCTATGACCAGCAGTGAAATCAGGCTGTAACGGTAACGGTCTTTAAGTTAGTTAGTTAATAGGCTTTTGTTAAGCTAAGTCACTGCTCTTTACCATATGCATCACATTCAAGCACCGCTAAACGCTCTCAGCTCAGAATTTAGGTTTCCTAAACCAACAAGAACAATAATAAGTTTGCAACTTATTGATTATTTTATTCGAACAAATATAGGTATTCGTAATGCTTTTGTAAATACTGTGATTAAATTCACGGTGTCCGCTGACCTGTCATTAATATACCCTTTAAAGATATTGCTTTCTCTTTAAATGTAAAATGAAATTAATCAGGTTGTTCGTTAGTAACCTTTTTGCTCGATTTGTGGAAGAGTAGGTTTAGTGTTTCTACTCATTAATTTAAATGTTATTTTTGGAGCCCTATGAATTTAACATATCATGTGGAAATTAATTTTAAAAATATTAGCAGTCTATACGCACGTACATCCCACAGCTGGATACAAGTTCCTATCTTCTTATTTATGAAGTCTTAATGGAAGTAGAGTCTACCGACTACTTCAATATATTTTCAACTGACTGCAAAAAAAAAGTAGAAGATTCTCAATTCGATTGTATTTTTTTATGTGTTACGTCAGAACTTTTTTCTTCATGTACTAATTTTGATGATTCTTTTGATTTGAAAGCTGGTGCTTCTCATATAGTTTCTTATAATGTTTATTAAGATCTGACCAGTAGTTTTTGACTTATCCTTAATAATGCGTATTTAATTGACTTCGACTACATTGATGATGTTCTCATTTTATTTATATTGAAGTCAATTGTACAATTTTTTTTTTATTTTACCACATAGCTTTCACTCGAAGTTTCTGATGTTTATGGTTTCCTAAAATAACTTTTCGGACTAGGTACACTAAACTTCGACCGAGAGGTCAATCGGCCGATCCAACACAGTTAGACAGCATTCGGAAGATCACAACACAACACGTCATCAAGTACATATCAAAATATAAAACAAGATCAAAATTTGATCTGATCCGTGCACCTTTACTATTAGCTGTACGAAAAAGATCAAGGTTGCTCAGTTGGCTATGGAGGAGGCTTTCCTTGGATTTTCTCTTGGTAATAGACTTCGTAGATATCCGCATTGGAAAGAGCGTAACTTGCATAACCCAATGGATCAGTAAGATGAAGTGGCAATGGCTCAACTCGAGGAACCAACAATTGATTTGGAAGAAAGGTTTCTGAGCGCAGAATTGTATCTGCAAGTGAAGTGTACGGTGGATTCTCGCAAGATAAACTGGCGACCTAGAGGAAGCCGATGGATGCAGGTGGCTCAGGTTCACGATTAGTTGCATTCTCTGGGGGGGGGGGGGGCATATGTTGAGCTGTTGCCCAAAAACCATGATCCCAAATCATCGGCACCCATCGACTTCTATCTTACTAGGTCGTCACTCACTCCAAGCAACAAGTAGTCCGAAAGGAAATCGGAATACAGAGAAAAAGTTAAGAGAGTGCGTTATATTTTTGTAGATCTACGTTGTTGTATGCGAGCCGAGCCGTGGTAGCTCAGTGGTTAACGCTCGCTGTAAATATAACAGAACGCGAGTAACCCGGGTTCGATCCCCCCGGCACCAATGAAATTGTTAATTGCAATTTTAAGTGCTGATTTACCACGTGCTCCGCGGTGAAGGAAAAAACATCGTGAGGAAACCTGCATGTCTGAGGAATAAGAAAAAAATATATATTTCGAAGACATGTGAAGTCCGTCAACACGCACTTGGGCAGCGCGGCGGACACTTCCTTGCCCTAAACCCTCTCAGAAATGAGGGGAGGCCTGAGCCCAGCAGTGGGACGTATTATAGGCTGTAACTTTACTTTACTTTTTACTTTACTTTGTTGTATAATTCATCATTCATTCAATACATCATACCATAAGTCTACTGCTGAACATAAGCACCCCCACAGGTGGCCTCAGAGACTATTTAAAATGTACGTTCATTACCAACAGACCTGATGGTAAGTGTCTACTGCAGCGCCACTTCAAACAAAAAACAGTGAGAACACGTTATCATTTCTAAGATTACTACCAAGGAACAATACTCCTCAGAGTGTTATTAAGCTGGTCCTCTTACCCTTCATATTACAACACAGCAATTGTGATGATAATATGCGCTGCAGCTTGTCAGCTGAAATAGCTAACAGAGTACCAATACAAACTTGGTTTGTTTTTTTCCTTTTTTTTTTTTTTTCGTGGGGTGGTGCGGTGGCCAACATTTTTTAAGAGTACAAGGATAACAAACGAGCACATAGTCCACCTGATGGAAAGAGTATGCCGTGGCTCATAAACATCTACATCAAAGCTGGATTAAAAATCAAAGTGTAGATGCGTTGAAACTCCTAAGGACTAAGATTAAGAGAAGAACTCGTTGTACACTCACCATACGAAACACTGCAGCATTAAACTAGTATTTTACGCGGATATTCTATGACAGTGTGGTCCTTCACCGGAAAAGAAGCCGATCTCGAACCGATTATTTTGTAGTGCAACTATAAAATAAATGTATCGTGACTATACCATGTTATAAAAACACATGAAGTACACTAAAATCAGGCGTGAATTCAGGGGGAGAGTCATACAGGTCATGTTTTAAAGCAAGATTTTGCTATTTACTCATATTTTATTTTGAGATGAAAGAATGGAGTGAAACTTTAACTCTAGATCATCACTCTAGAACCCTGTGTATGACACTTCATTCATCATCATCATTGCTGCCATTTTTTAATGTTTTTCAAACTTTAAGAGGACAGTCCTACGTAAAGTTAGTTGTAGTAATGAAATTAATTTACAATAACCTTTGAATTTACAATTGCTATGCTATGAGGGACGGTCTTTAATCTAACATTTAATTTCATTAATTCACAATAACCCTTGATTTATTTTGATTTCGAGCGTTTCTTTTGGAAACTTGACAAGGAAAAGGACAAGGTAGTGGATGAGATTTACCGTGTTGCATTGTAAGAATATCAACTACCCCATATCATCCCTGGGTGTCGTGAGATTCGACAGAGGGAAACAAATCAGGAGATGAGCAGCAGCATCTTCTTTTTGTTTATAGGATAGGGTGACGAACGAGCACACAGTCCACCTGATGGTAAATGGTTACTGTGGCCCATAGACATTTACATGTATCCTCGATTATGAATCAAAATGCAGATGCGTTGTCATCCGTGAGGACTTAGATGGAACGCCTCATTTCCAGTAAGAAGGGTCTCTGGTTCTCTACACTCACGATACGAAACAGAGCAGCATTAAGCTACTATTTGACGCTGGTATTCTGTGAGAGCGTGATCCTTGCCTGGTCGAGCCGACCCATTGTGCTACATCAATACTAATAATATAATTGCAGCATGGCTCTACCACGTAAGAATTATATAGCCTTATAGGAGGGATATTTGCTAGAGTGCCATGCATGGCAAGCGGGTTGGCAATTGCACTTTTTAATTTTCAGTCGTTATTAGGAAGAACTGTTGCCCATCTTTTTATTTGTTTCCTTATGTCGCCTCTTACGACACCCACGGGATGATATGGGGCACGGGATGATAAGGATATTCTTACACCGCCACTACACGGTGTCTTGAAGACACCCACATTAAATCGTGTGGAAAGACATATGCTGGAATTTTTTTCCTCTCTTTTGCTGTACGTACTATGGACAGGAAAGCAAACCGTTTGGTTTGAATACTTGTTATGTACAAAGAGGGGGGGGGCTGGTCTCCAGCCGAGCATCTGGTGGTCCGATGATGAAGAGGGAGGAATTAAGTCAAGGAATTCCTGCGCACACTCTACAAAATGTATCCTGTAAAATATCGAAAGGCTGGTCACAATGCACCTGTGCTCGAGACTGTTAAGATTGGTTCTTTAGGCTCTTACTGGTAGTGCACAGAAAAAATCCGCCATTCTGCTTTAGTGTAGGTTAAGAATGTAGTTTTCTGATAATGAATTTTGTTAATATATGTATGGCGTACAAATTCAGTTCAAGTACTGGGTTTGGATGTTTGTTGATGAGCATGAGCAATTTTTGTATGTAAAAAGTCTTTGGAAGACAGGAGATATTCTTAGTGAAAGAGTTTTTAATAAGGAAAAAGGGGAACGATAATCATAAACGATGGAAAAGAACGTTTATTGAAGAAAGAAATAAAAGAAGCTATGTGCTTATATTTATTTTTTATGGCTGGGCAGCGTTCGGGAAATTACGACGCATCTTCTCGTCAGGTATACTTCAAAACATGAAAACTAAGTTGTACAACCAGTGCGCGTTACCAGTGATGACCTACGGAACCGAGACGTGGTCCTTCACTGCTGGCCGTATGAGGATGCTCAAAGTCGCTCAGCGAGCTATGGAGAGGGCTATGCTAGAGTTTCTCTGCGTGATAAACTTGGAAATGAGGTTATTCCGCTGTAGAACCAGAGTGACCGACAGAGCCCAATGGATTAGTAAGCTGAAGTGGCAATGGTCCGGCCATATAGCTCAAAGAACCGACAACCGTTGGGGAAAAAAGGGTTCTCGAGTGGCAGCCTCGTACCGGTAGGCGAAGTGTAGGGCTACCCCCCACTAAATGAAGTGACGACCTGGTAAGACATGCAGGAAGTCAATGGATGCAGGTGGCTCAGGACTGTGCTTTGTGGCATACCTTGGGGGACGCCTATGTTCAGCAGTGGACTTGTGAAGGGCTGTAATGATGATGATGATGATGAGCTTATAAGTTTGCAAATGAGGACACAAATGTTATTGTCTATTCACTTGTAAATATACAGTATGCCAACACACATTGTCTCATATACGTGTCATCATAACAACTCAAAATTATTAAAACCTGCGCTTACCAACTCGCCTGCAAAGCGTGGCAACTACGGCAAAATCCCCCCTCTAAAGGGAATCTATGGGGGAGGATTATTTTCAGCAGCGGAATTTTATAGGCTGCCATGGAATGGAATGTGAGTGAACGACATAAAAACTAAAATCTGGCGTACATTAAAAAACAAAAACACACGTATTTCTATTGTATTGTTCAGAACCTCCAGAAGCCAGACGCCGCTGCTAGGTTGGTGTTGTTTGCAAATTGCAACACGCTGCGTCGTACGTTTTCTGAACGCTCTATTGTTAGTCCTTGTATAACTTTGATCAAACGATCTTAATTGAAATAGAATTATATAATATCAAGAAGGACTGATTAACAATATCTGATCGTGTACACAATGAAATTACGTTGTGAGCAATTATTAAACGTGGAATTGCCTCTGAACCAAGCATTAGAATGTAAATGTTCAAATATTAATGCTTTTAAAAATACTTACATAATTCATAAGCTCTTGGATTTATCGTCCACAAGTCTCTCGTTAACAACGTTGTTGATTGGGATTGCGTCGACGAGGGTTACGTATCTTATATTCAGAATCACTTTAAGGTACTCATTGAAGATTATACAGATTTAAGCACCGACCTCGGCACATGCCGATGAGGAGGTGGAGGAAATGTATAAAAATGCAGATGCGTTGTCACCCATGAAGACCATGATGGAATGTCTCGTTTCCAGTAAAAGGATTCGCCGGTTCTCTACACTCACCATACGAAACACAGCAGCATTAAGCTACTATTTTACGCTGATATTCTGTGAGAGCGTGGTCCTTCCCCGGTTGAGCCGACCCATTCGTACTACATCCATACTACTAATATAACTGCAGCATAGCTCTACCACGTATAAGATTTTTTGTCGTTTTTTATTCTTAAAAACGACTAAAAATAAAAATACTGCGTTTGCCAATCCGCCTGCCACTATGGCGAATATCCCTCCTATAAGGAAATCTATGGGGGAGGCCTATATTCAGCAGTGAAATTTAATACTATGTAACAGTAACGGTAACATAGATTCGTAGCAAGACACGCGACGTAACAGTCACCAGTTAGTTGACTTAATTGCAGTCGGTTACTCTTGCCACAAGGCTACACGGTCTGAAGGTTTCGGAATAAATTTCATTCATTTATAAAACGAAATTAAAACAGTGGCTGTTATAAATTGTTATTTTCAAGGGCTGTCCAAATAAAATGAGAATGTGGTACGAGCTCTTTGGATTAAAAAAAATGTAAATGCTGGCTGGTAAATCTTAAACATCTGGAAGTTATTTACAAAAGATATTCCAAGTATTACATTAAAAGGGGACTATGTCAAAGATTTTTAAAAAAAATACCCATGAAACTTAACTGGTAACATATTCATTCTCGCTTTTGGTTGAAAAAAAAAGTACCTAAGTAAAATATTTTGAATATTAGCCCTTTGTGAAATCAACGCAGCTGTATATAATAAAATACATATCAAAAATATGTTAAACCTGACGCCGAAAATCTCACAAACCTTTTAGAAAATGCGTAAAGCATCGTTTCAATACTTTTACTAGAGGCATAGTTCCGGAGACAAAGAAATCAAAAAGATTCCTACCTAAGAAAATACTGCGAGCTTTCAGGAAAATTTTATTCTCAAATTTTTTAAATAGCGTTTGGGCGTTAGTCTTATCGGATTGAGAATACAAAGTTGAATCTGTAAAAAGCTATTTTCCGTGATGTATCTGAATGTGCCAAAAGCATCTTAAAAAACTTAGCTAAGCGCGGTCTATTCTTTACGGACTGGATGATGAATTTCTTTGTAGCGTTAGATGAGATGGACGGCGGGAAGATAACAAAAATATGGTGAATTTGCTGATAACGAAAAATATTTTAAACTCAAAAAAAAACAGTTCTTGTATGATTTACATTTTCGCAATACGCGATTTGTAATTTGAAGGTCATTCATTCCACAAGATTCAATTGTCGGTCCACTAATGTTGTTAATCTTTATTAATAAACAATTACCAAAAAGACTATCATTTCGAATCATTTCGGAAGAAAAGCAGTTTTATATGAAGGAGTATCGGTGATAGCTATGTAATAACTTGCCAAACAAAACTTGACATTATAGAACACAACAGTATTACTGTTTTAAAATAAGCTTAAACAGTATATTTAATACTATAAAAAATTTGCTGGATTTATAAGAATACATGAATAAATGAAATGGGTTCTTGATTCTTGAAGATTCTTGTTATTCGCACATGATACTTTTTCCGTCCCAAAGGTAAGCTTAATTAAGTACTATATGATGTTATGTGAAAATGAAATTAAATATTTTAATAATATTTCGTTTACGTAAACGTTTTTTTAACTTTAGTATCTAAAAAAAATATAATGAGCTATTTTTATTAAACTTTATTTAAATAATTCAGAAATATCATGAATAACAATTTACAAAGTCTAGGTTTTAACAATACCGTTTGTTTAAATTTTGACTCTTTTTAACTATAATTATTATAAAAAATATAGCGCTAGCTATGCAGCCATGCAACACGGTATGTTGGCAGCAAAGAATAGGTTTTTTATAGGGAATATTTTTATTCAGCCAGTTCACATCAGACGGCGTAACAGTTGCCCGGAGTTTTACAATAAAATTATATATACAACGTGGTAAAAATACAAAACTTCATTTAAATTTATAGATGTAGATAATATTAAAATAATATATATTTAACCAGCTTACCAGGCAGACGTTGTTCTGCCCTTTTCGATGACCCTTTGTCATGTCCTATAAAAAATGCTTAAATTCGCAAATAAAAAATTGTGGGTCACTCATGGGCAAAAAAAAACTATCCTATCTCTCAAGTTGGACCAAAATGCACATGGTGTGCAAATTTGATTAAAATCAGTTAAGTAGTTTTGGGAGTCCATTTCGGACAAACAACGTGACACATAATTTATATATATTAAGAAGAATTAAATAATAAAGAGCATACTATTTGTTGTAATAAGTAGTATATTTATAGCCCGAAGTCTGATGTCCACAGCTATATTCCAGCCATGTGGTAATCCAAGTCACATCTAGCTGACTGCGTGGCTTTTATCAAAATCTGTTATTTATATATAATGGACAAATATCCTTATAACTTCATAAACTCACATAATATCTCACATATATTTCTATACTAGTAGTATAATATTTCAGAAAAGCTTTGAACCACTCCAAGTAAGTATACGTACGTATGCTTGTGTTAGTTTAGTTCACGACAGTAGTCAAACGAAGGGATCGAATCCACGACTTTTACAGTTTGCAGTAGCTCCCTGAGCTTAGTTTTAACTAACTTTAAAAGTTAAAACTAGTTTCGTTTTTAACTTTTAAAGTTAAAAACTAAACTAGTTTTCTATCTAGGTAGAAAAGGAGTTGCCATATTAGATATATTACCAAAAATTGTTGACTATATAAATTATCCAAATGAAGAAGGGAAAATTATTTTGCATAAAATAGGATACCAAAAATATTACTTTATAGTAATAAATGAAGGCAGCTCAGTTTATAACGACGATACAAGTCGTACAGATACTTACTGCGGATACCAAATATACGTTCCCCAATACGCCACATTCTATATATATTCCGTTCCGTTCTTAAAGAAATGTTTAAATATTGAGATCGCGTGTATGGATTGAACGCGCAGTCTGACCGCGTGCTTTGTTGCTTGCAAAGCGGAAAAAACTGACTTGGAAAACTACAGTTTTCAATCAGTTTAGAATTCTCAGTCAGTTTGCTCCACTTGGAGACGGACAAAGCACGCACTTTGTAATTCTCAGACAGTTTTTTTCTGCTTCACAACCAGCAAAGCACGCCGTCAGACGCTAACTCAATGTCATTTGCTTGAAACGACCAGCGCACTGCGTTTATTTATTTTTGTCTCAATTTCATTATGCATCAGAAAAATGTACCAGGACATATATCTATAGTCTGCGTACGAATTATTTTAACTAAATTGAAAAAGTGCAGATGATTCGCTAAGTTAAAAATATCTTATTAAACCATCATCGTTTTTAGATGACTTATAAATTCAAAAATTCCATGCATACGAAATTACAGATGCCACTGTATTTCTGCAAATAAATACAATATTTTCTGTTGTCTTCTCACATTTCATACAAAATACCCTAAAATAATTAGTATTTTCTCTTTTTATTTGCACAAATAAAAATAATTATTATCCGAAATTAACAGATTACTATTATGTCATGCAGTACCTATTGCTGGGAATGAGAACGTGACCGCAAGAGTATTACTGCTCCTGTATTATCATTAAAATATGAATTATAAGTGATTAAACTCATGATGAAATTATATGAAATTCCTAACAAAAAATTAATCTAAAAAATTTTTGCTGAGGTCAGTCTATATCACTATAGGCTGTGTGATGAATTTTCTTTGTCGTGTGAAACGAGAGAAACGTTGGGGTATTCACAAAAATATGTCGGAAACATTACGAATGCTATTGTTGTGAAAGAGAGAATTTGTCTGCAATTTTGTGTTCAAAAGAATCAGGGTAACATCTTTTTTATATCTTGTAATTTTGAAGGCTTTTTACATATTTACTTTGTATCATTAGGAAAAAATAATTTTATTATTTGGAAATAAAAAAAATAAAACATAAACGGCGAATCGTTACGACAATAATAGTACCCGAAGTAACGTCGTTTTATAGTAGCGTTTTATAAAAGTTTAGACAAAGCGTATCAGATTTTTTTTAAATCATCTATTTCGTAGCTCTATTGCTGTCACTAGATTCCCTAAATCCTATCTTTAGTAACTACCAAACTCACATTTGGCCAAAAAAAAAACAAAAGATGTGTTTAAATAAAACTGTATTTTACGCATTTAATCGCTCCTAATTATATTAAACTAGTTTTATTTAAATGTGTAGTGTTCGCGTAAACATAAGAAATGAAAAGATGTGTTGCCACTATTGTCGAAAAATATCAACAATGCTCCATTATATTTTATCATGGGATATTAAAAAAAATATATTTATCCATTCTTCTATTTTCGCACGTTATTTTTCTATATACAGATTCAGTAAATAAAAAGTAATATTATTGTAATTATAACATTTTTCAGTTCAAGTACCATAAATAATTCCTTTTTTAAGTAATATTTCATAAATATCTTACTATTTTATTGTAAACTTAAAATAAATGAAACGAAGAACATGTGATCTATATGAGGTCATAAATGCATACTTCGTGTTGTAGTAAAATAAAAAAACTAATTTATGTTTTTAAATTTAAATTAGTACATTAACAGATTTAATTTAAAGACTTACCTGTTATAGCCCATAGCTCCTTCAAGCACTCCTCACGCGATCTCTGAATAGCCGATCGCTTCTGCACCTCTGGTCCAGATTCTAGATACTCAAACAGTACTGCACCAAGGACCACGTAAATAACCACTATTATAACCAAACCAATTTGAGAGCATGCTGCTCTTGTACACAGAGATAGAGTGCGACGTATAACACTCGGTCTCTCCCGTCCATCCAAAGATACTTCCGAAGACATTTTATTATTTCTAGTTTAAATTTTTAATGCTAACACTTCCATTTTTTTTCGTAAAAATTCTTTTAGCATAATATTTTTTCTGTTTTTTTTTTTAATTTCACATTAATCACAATTTTATTACACTGTATATTTGTATATTACAAACCTACGCGTTTCGACGACAAGGATGATGTTCTGGAACAAGAGAAAAATAAATTAATAAATGAGCAAATTGTGTGAATATATATATATATATATACAATGTGTCTGGTCATCGATGCCGGAGACTTTGGGGGGTTGAAATACGGTAAATTTTATCGACAAATCACTATCCCTATTTTTTTTCTCTCTCAATGATCAAATGGCAGCCGTTTTGAATTTTTTACCTCGAGGCACGGGTGCTTGTACTGATTAAGCCATAGCAACCCATGTAGATGTCCTAGGAAGACGAAAAAGAACTCGTTTTATAGCTAATAATGTAGACAATAACTCAATGATAACAAATTTGCCGTTTATTTTTTAATAAAAGAGCAAAACAGAATTTTTAATACAACAGTTTTTTACTTTTTTTAATTATTAGCTTTTTCATAAAATCTAAATTGTCAAGCTACATATTTTTTTGTTTTTAAACATTAGTAAAAGTTTGAATACGACCCTTGAAAGCTTAAATATTCCGTGAATAAATAACAAGAGTCACGGTTTAACCAACCAAATAAAATGGCTGCCATTTCATCATGGAGAGAGAAAAAGAATATAGGTATAGTGAAAAATTAAAGAAAAATTTACCGTATTACAACCTGATGTCTCTGACACTGATGACCAGACACATTGTATATATATTGCCATAGTTGCCAGGCTTGGCAGGCGGGTTGACATCCTCAGTTATTTATAATTTAAGGTTGTTATCATGAAGAAGCTTCTGACCATCTCCTGCTTGATTTGCCTCGGTCACCTATCACGACACCCACGTGAAATATGTAGTATTGAATATTATTACCACCACTACACTGTGGACTCTTATAGACTAATAGAGAAGAAAAGGATAATATTCTGTGTGAGCGTGGTCCTTCCCCTGTCGAGCCGACCCATTCGTGCTACTACTGCGTTGCTCTACGACGTATAAAAAACTTCTACTAAATTGTAATTAGATGTCTATATGATAAAGTTACCCCACCCCACCCAGGACCGCTTGACACTCCATTTACCGGTACGACACTGCTACTTAAGAACGTTTATTTCTCGTAGGTTATTGTTCCTCAAGCTTTATGGCTGGCAAATACCTCATTAGATTGAGCGACGACCTAGTAAGGCATAGTGGAAATCAATAGATTTGGTGACTCAAAACCGTGTATTTTGA
Source organism: Parnassius apollo (assembly GCA_907164705.1). NCBI lineage: Eukaryota > Metazoa > Arthropoda > Insecta > Lepidoptera > Papilionidae > Parnassius > Parnassius apollo. Next base: position 4,701,220 of record CAJQZP010000150.1, on the reverse strand, counting down.
TATTCCTGGAGGAAAGCCGTGCAGCAGTGGACTTGTGAGGGACTGTAAAGTAAAAATTTGTTTTAAAAGTATAATGATGATTGGTACTCAGTCAAACTGGAGTAATTTTGGTTCCATTTAATTTTTCTAAAAAGTGAACTCTACTCTATGTCTAACAAATTTACTTATCGCAACTGTAGCTTGAATTCCTTTAAACGTGAAGCGTATTTTTGTTTACATGGGAATTCGTACTTAATAGCAAAATTAAACTAGCTATTAAACAAGCTACAATTCAATGTAAAAACACGAAAATGGGTAAATCTAAAGTTTAATTATATATCTGTATGCCTCAAGATCAACAATCAACTTACAAAATTCTATTATTTTGTTAGTATTCTGAAAAAAATACTTCACTAATAAGATAAGGTTGGTAAGTATTCCCTAACCGTATGAACGCATCCCTGCAGCAATAACTTTCTCATTAATGAGTAGACACCTGTGCCCAGCTATGGGATGTATAGAATTCGTTACTTTACGTTCCAAATATAGGTGGTATTTCAAGAATTGTGAGTCTATATGACTATGGAATATCTATCACAGATTTGATATATAGCAGAGAGATATTATACAGTATATTTTATGAGTATTATCAACAAGACGCACAATAATTAAACTTTAAAACTAAAAAGTAAATCCGAATTAAAAAACAAATACATAATAATTTCCAGCAAGTCCAAGCAAGTTTCTGAGATCTTTGCTGTTATCTGGAATTTATTTTAGCTATTATTTTTGTCTTTGAAATCGATTTTGTTATTTTACCCTTTTTAGCTGACTAAGGAATATCACAAGTTCAAGGTAACAACTAGAATTTTCATCCCCCATTTTTAATAATATTTATAAGGGAACGCCCATGAAGTAATGAAATAAAATAAAATAAAAATCAGTTTAGCCGGTAGAATTAAGAAAACTCTCGTTCTTGAAACTCTGATACAAATTAAATCCTGAATGTTGCTCCACTTCGACAGTCAGCTACGCTACGAGCTGCGAGTACAAGTGATAACGCCCATAAAAATATTTAAGGCAAAAATCATAAGAATTAATTATGTGCGATGAATCAATAATCATTATTTATTCCACGTTGTATCTAAATAACATAATGATTATTTCCTATATTTACGCGAACGCTACACATTAATTAAAACTACTTTTACGGATTTCATCGCGTTTAATTTTAATTCCTTCCTTTATTTTTAACTCCAGTCTCTCCCGTCTCTCGTCTCTCTCTCCCGTCTCTAACTCCCGTCACCATGGGTGCTGTGAAGTGCCCGAAACGTCAGGGATTAAAAAAGTTGAAATTAAACTCCATAAAATCTATAAAATTAGTTTTGTTCCATCTAAATAACAAGTCTTATGTCATGTCTAATTTTTAGAAGATCCAGCAGTACACAAATAACTTTCTGATGAAGAAAAAGAGAAAGATATTTTTAACCAATTGCAATTATGCAAATAAGAAGGATAACATGTTTGACTGGTATTTATACGACTGCCTCGTTGATTTAGTTAGTGGTCGCAAGCGGCGGCCCAACATGTGGTCTCAAATTCGAGTCCCGGGTGGAGCCAAATCAGTTATTAGCCCGAAGAAAGGAAGTTGATGGCGTTTCAAACTTATGCTTCGAAAAGTCGCGCAAAGCCGTTGATCTTGCAACTAATCTCTCTCTGGTCGTTTCGGATTGTCGTCGTATCAGAATAAGTGAGTGACTGCACACGCACTCATGCACCAAATTACTGTCCTACGCAATTGGCTAGTCTCCGTTAAGACTGGCCTCCGTGAGCGAAATTCCGTCTGGAGGGCAATAAGTATGTCGATTTCCTTTTCCGACCGTTACACCTAAACAATTTTTTTATATTAATATTAATTACGTAATAAGTTAGCATAAACTAAACATGGCGGACATGAACTATCTAAAATATTTAACCTAAAAATAATAAGAAACAAATGCATCTTTATTTTTATAATTACAGATTTTCGTTACAATTTATTGTTTCGCTAAAGGTACGTAGAAATCGTATATAATTATACTCTTACGCCTTGAACTTTATGGAGTAACCTGAAGGTGTACTTTGGTGAATGCTAAATATAATAGTGGTTATTACTAGATGAAAAATTTTTCGAAAACGAAATAAAGTTGATGAGTAAAATTTTTGTTAATGAGTCACTTAAAAATGACTAGTTTTTACGATAATACCTGAGTACAAATACCTATAAATTAAAGTACGTAATATTAAAGTTGATTTCTGATCGTTTTAAGATAAATCTGTTAAAAGTTTTGACAATTAAGAGTAATATTTTTTTTATCTCAATAATAACATGGTAAAATAAAAATAAAACTTCCAATGTTGATTGAGATTTTTTTACATTTTATCACGATCATATGAGTCGTGCACTATTTTTTCCAAATATTTTTATTGACGTTTGACATATAATTATTGGAAAATTAGAAGTAATAGTAAGAAGGTTACTTGTGAAAACTTGTGTGTATTGAAAATGCTTTAAAAAATTGAGGTATAACATGAGTGCTTAAGGCATGCACATTTGTATTTACCAAAAGTTTTTTTATAAAATTGTAGTGAAAAACTAACTGACAATATCTGATGGTAAGAGGCTTCATGGACACCTAAAACCAAATTTAAATAATGACGGCTATAAATGTTATCACCGCTGAGGAATAAGATGGAATATCTTACAGTCTGTAACTATACTGACTCTCTATACACTTCAGATCAGACCACAGTAGTGAAAACACAGATATTTAGCCACAGAAAATGATAAGAGGTAGATGGTGGTACCTACCATCTAGACGGACTACAAAGCAGAAGATAAGTACCACCTAGTAATGGTATCTATGTACATCATCATTATCGTTCATTCATCTGCTAGTGATACCAGTTTGTCGACTCCACAGAGTCAGTAATTCATTATTGGGGCAATGTATACTCTATTACAACAAATTCCCAGTAAATATACAAGGTCTCTCTGAATCTCACCATTGTCCATCATAGTTAGTTACCGTGAGTAAATTTTTGTTTCAGAGAGCACAAGGGATCTGTGACATAAAACATCTGGCCACCGAGCTTCAGCATGTCAAGCAAGTATTGCAAGATAACAAGCTTTGAGTCCCGCGCCTATATCACAGTGACCGAGTGAAGCCGGCCACAGTCGAGCGCGCGCCTGCTCTACTACCATATATTAGAGGAGTCACAGACAAGATTGGCTACATCTTGAAGAGAGCGTCCATTAAGACATACTACAAGCCGCTGAAGAAGATTAGTCAATTTTTACCATCCATCAAATGTAATATTCCTCTACAAGATGCAGGTGTGTACAAGCTAGATTGTGAATGTGGTCTCTCTTACATAGGTCAAACAAAGAGATCTATAAAAACCCGCGTGAAGGAACATATAGCTGATGTGAAGCACCGACGCTCCGGGAAGTCTGCAGTCTGCGAACATGTTCAAGATCGTCCCCACCATTACATTAGATTTGATAAACCACAAATTCTCGCAAAAGAACACCGATTCCTACCAAGGATGATACGCGAGGCTATTGAAATTAAAAAACATCCAAATTTCAATAGAGAAGATGGTTGGGTGCTACCATCTGCTTGGGATCCTATAATTAACAAAATTAAATCCAAACCCAAGCATACCACTGCAAGACTTCATGATACTATAAGCTCGTTTTGCGTAAATCGGACCAAAAATTAATATTAAAAAACTGAAGGTAGCCGGACTAACTATGACATTGGGACGTCAAACATCTCAGTCCCCCCCGTGACCATGGGTGCTGTAAAGCACCCGAAACGTCGGGATAATAATAAAAATAAATTAAAGTAATTAAACGCGTTAAAATCCGTAAATAATAGTTTTATACAAGGTCTCTCTATTACGAAGTTTAAATATTTAACTAAACAAAAACTGTATAAAAAGTGTTATTATAATATAAATGAATACATAGCTTATAATAACCCCTAGGAATGAGGTGGTCGCTTTCAAGCTGTTTCTATATAAATTTTATATAAATAAAAAAATAAAAAACTGAAATGTTTTGTATACATTCACATTGTATTTTTTTAAAGTCCCGCTGGATTTCTTGCTGGTTCTTCACAGGACAAAGGTTTTTTTTTCCGAACCAGCGGGAAAGTAAAAAATTAGTGAAAAAATTAGCCGTAAAGTAAAATATCAATAAGAATTATTGAATAAAAAATTATTATATTCTATTCTATTCTATTCATCGTCATCATCATCATTACAGCCCTTCACAAGTTCACTGCTGAACATAGGCCTCCCCCAAGGAATGCCACAAGGCACGGTCCTGAGCCACCTGCGTCCGATTTCCTTTCTTACCAAGTTATCACTCCATATACACTATGTACATTATTAGGTATATTTCGCTGAAAAGTACTGTTTATTCTTTCACAACCATAACAATGATATAGTGAGTAATCTTTTATCCCTACATCATTGTCAGAGACAGGTACCAAAATAATAAGAAAACCTTAATAAGCTTATCCATTTGAGATGTCCACGACTGTCAACCATTTAAGTAAAAAGCTCTTGATCTTATTTTTGCAAATATTCTTTACATTTTATTTTATAAATATAACATTTTAGACAATTCTAACAAAAATAAAATACAATTATTGTAAAGTTGAAGATAAAATGTATTTCTACGTATTTCATTTTAAAATTATTTACCCTTTAGCCTTTCTGATATAAAACTTTAGACAATTTAAATGTGATGTTATAAGTAAGAGCGTCAAAGAGAAAGTTTTAAGCCAACTGTAACTATTTAAGTTAGCTGGGAACACTTCAGTAGCGTCTCGAATAGAGTAGTAAACAAATTACTCTACTATACGTGAGTTGAACTAAATAGACACAAAATTATACAATTATATTGGTATATTTCACGTGCGTCTGAATCAACAACAACCGACTTGCGTGAACATTTCATAAAATGTATTTATTTCTAAACAAAACTATCTAAGTCTTACCGTATGGTACACTGTGTACGTGATTATGCTGCACCACACTGGACAACATTGGTAAGATCAGAGTTGAAACCTTTGCACTGGTGATGCTTCCTATGCTGTGGGATTTGAGCCGAACCTGCTACCCGAGATATATTCATAATTACACTCAAATAAAACTAAGAAGCTATCCATCATTCCAGCATCGTAGCATTAAAAAAACATACATACTTAGCTTCACGTTTTGAGAATTTGACCAAAAATATTAAGATCATCTAAATTATACGAGCAACAAAACAGATATAAAATATAACACAACATTTTAAAATAAGAGTGTACAACCAGTATGTGTTACGAGTCACTTCTCAGGTCCAGACATATGGACCTGAGAAGTGGTCCCCCGCTGGGCCATATACTGATACTCAAGCTATTGAGAAGACTGTCCTGCGTTTATGGACTTCGTTATGAGGATATCCGCAGTAGGGACATAGTAACTGACATATCATAACGGATTAGTATACTAAAGTGGCAACGGGCCGGCCATATAGCTCGAATAACAGACAACCAATGGGAAAGTCAGATTCTCGACAGGATTTCTCGAACTGGTAAACAAAAGTGTGAGGAGCCGCCCTCTAGATTGATTGGCAACCTGGTAAGAGATATAGAGAGTTAATAGATACAGGTGCCTCAGGTCCGTGCTTTGTGCCATTATCTTAAATCTAATTGTGAGAGTAACCGCATATTGTACTAAGAAAAATATAAATTATACCTATATTAATAGGCAAAACGCAGTGTGGACCGCTCTCTGACTAGATGAAGCGACGATCTCTACAATGTAGGAGGCTAGCAGAAACGTTCTGGGAAAAATAGAACTAATTTACACGCCTTCGAAGAGATAATGATGTATGTATTATATCAACATTGGTATTTGGTATTAGTTTCACCTCTTGTTATGGTCTTTTTCGTTGCAAGCCCATTTAATTTCCATAGAACAATGTCCAAAATATATTTCCCATGAACGCAATCTTTTATTGAATAGGGGTGACAAGCGAGCACACAGCAACTTGATGTGAAGCGGATGCTGTGGCCCATAGACATCCACATCTATACTCGATTAAGAATCAAAATGCCGATGCGTTGTCATCCCGAAAGACTTAAATTGAATTCCTCGTTTCCAGTAAAAAGGCTCTCCGGTTCTCTATACTCACCATACGATGTAGCAACATTAAGCTGCTGTTATACGCTGGCATTCTGTGAGAGCGTGGTTCTTCTTTTGTCGAGCCGACCCATTCGTATTACAATCATAATACAGCTGCACTATTGGTCTACCACATCAAAATATATCACCGCTTATAGACCACTATTATCGACAAGAAACTGAAAAGAATATTTTCCCCCCAAAGCCAAATGTCTATATTTAGGGAAAAAGAATACGAAAGTTCTGATATAACGTAATTATTTGATCCAAAATAAAAAATAAACAACGAATCCTTAGTAAAGTTACAGCCTATATACGTCCTACTGCTGGGAACAGGCCTCTTCTCATTTCTAGAGAGTATTAGTCCAAGAGAATGTTTTCCGCACTGCCCCGAAATTTTGGTGGACTTTCACATATATTCGAAATATGTTTATACTTCTAAGTAAATAAAGTTTACATAATGATTTCTTATATTTACGCGAACACTATACATGATTAAAACTACTTTTACGGATTTTATCGCGTTTATTTTTACTTTTTATTTACTTTTATTTTTAATTCCCGACGTTTCAGAAAATTAACAATAGCTACTACATCGTTTAAATATCAGCCTGAGCTTACATTTATGTAAGAAGTAAAGTCCCACTGCTGGGCACTGTCTTCTTTTATTTTCTGAGAAGATTTTTGGTAGCAATTATTCCGTACTGCTTCAGTGCGTATTAACAGACTTCACATCTTCGTAATATTTTTATTCCTGTAATACAACGTTGTGCAACTAACAATTTCATAAGTGCCGTCATAGGGTCGAATCAGGGTGTTGGTGGTCCCTGAGCTATACAGCTATAGAGTTTTTACTGACATTTATTTAAAAACATAAAGTGCCTGCTTTTTGAATTTTTCCTTACATACCGCACCCCAAGCTCCAGTCGTATCGCATTCAGCGTCACATCAGATAAAAAAAAGCGGCCAAGAGCGTGTCGGGCCACGCTCAGTGTAGGGTTCCGTAGTTTCCCGTCCGTCACAGTAAGTGTTCCCAATTATGAGTTTGTACAAAAACTGTTCTTTCCATCCAAGTTCAAAATAATTTTCCTAGAAAGTCCTTATAAAGTTCTACTTTCCAGATTTTTTTCATATTTTCTAAACTTATGGTTCAAAAGTTAGAGGGGGGGACACATTGTTTTTTACTTTTGGAGCGATTATTTCCGAAATTATTAATATTATCAAAAAATGATTTTAGTAAACCCCTATTCATTTTTAAATACCTTTCCAACAATATATCACACGTTAGGGTTGAAATTAAAAAAAAAATCACTTCCCACTTTACATATAGGGGGGCTACCCTAATAAAACATTTTTTACCAATTTTTATTTTAGCACTTTGTCGGCGTGATTGATACACATATTGGTACCAAATTTCAGCTTTCTAGTGCTAACGGTCACAGAGATTAAGCGAGGACGGACAGACGGACAGACAGACATGGCGAAACTATAAGGGTTCCTAGTTGACTACGGAACCCTAAGAATGAGTTAAGACGAGCGCGTGAGTTCTCTGTTTGCGCGTATACTTTGGAATTGTTGATATAATATATTCAGGCAGTGTATTACTTATGGTAATATTTAAAAGTTTTTAAGTGAAATCGGCAAGGAGAACATGCTATTTAACCGACTTCAAAAAGAAGGAGGTACTCAACTCGACTGTATGTTTTTTTATGTATGTTACCTCAGAACTTTTTGGTACATCACGTGTGTTCTCATATAAATTTGATCAAGATCTAATCGGTAGTTTTTGAGTTATCCTTAATAATGCGCGTTTAATTGACTTCGAATACATTGATGATGTTTTCATTTTATTTATATTGAGTCGGTTGTACAAAATTTTAATTTTACCACTTGTTTATACCTAATGTTGCGGGAAAAAACCGGAATGAGGACACACGTTGGCTTAGCCAGCTACAGCTAGATGTAGCCAAATGCGGTTGTTTAAACTATGGTTAACCTAAAACTTAAAATAGCAAAAAGAAACTAACAAAAGTATTGCACTCGGAAGGACATAAATCGTAAAAAGTGCAAGTCGTAAAAAACATCATGAACTTGACATACAATACTTAAAATAGAATGCAGAAACATTCATAAAATATTGCGCAGCAAAAAAAACTGTAACACAGGATAGGATTGAATGTTTTTTGTTCAATACATAATATGTAGATTATAAATATTTTTTTAAGTTTCTACTTTTACAACTAGATATGAAAAACCTCGGACCGGGAATAAACGAGCACGAAACCCAGCGGGACTTATTTTTCCAAAGTAACATTATATAATGAAAGACACAGGACAAAACTCATTTGAAAAACGGCTTAGAAGGGATCAACTCATTCCCAGGAGTTACTTCCAACCATGTGTTCACTTGTATTGACCCTTTTTATACGGTCTTTGTTTGTTAAAAAAAGAGTTGGTAAGAGAGACCTTCTATATTTTCTATAAAATTGTTATCAAATCGTAAACATTGACTCATGGACGATATATTGACTATGTGAAATCGACTAATATTCGACTAATAATACAATTTTTTAATTTTACCACTTGTTTATAACTAATTTTACGGATAAAACCAGAATGAGGACACACGTTGGCTTAGCCAGCTACAAGTAGATGTAGCCAAATGTGGTTAGTTAAACTGAGGTTAATCTATTATTAGCGAATTTAACACTAAGCGTAGTTATTAACCAGATATTACTTGATAGGTACTTTCATATTTTTAAAAACCTTAATAGAAATGGACTACTTTACTAAGTTTTACTCTAAAGCAACCGGATACACCTAGCTTTAGCCATGCATATGTTACGGACTTAGTGACTAATCGAGGCACTATTTATAATGTCCGGGCAATAAAAATAATGACAAGTCCAAATGGGCTATGTAATTAACACTGATATAAATTGCGTTACCATATTGTCTGGTCATTATGAACATTGTAACTATGTAATTGTTGTGCAAATTTCGTTGCTGATGCCGCAAAGGGGCGAACCTCATTTTTTTTAAATTACACGAGAGCAGAATAACAATATTAAATATAATGGAAAACAACGGAATGAAAAAACGCTAGTAATCGGGAATAATAAATGTTTTCTTGCTCTCCTGTAATTTTTCAAAAATTGAGGTTCGCCCCTTTACGGCGTCAGCGACGATTTGATATAACCTCACCTCACCTAACCTAACAATGTAATACACTAGAAAATAAGTTAAGAATGTACCCAAATCTGAAATCAACAAGTGTTAAAATGTGAAGGAAGGGAAAAACCACTTTACGGTGCGTATCAAATAGCAGCAATGAGATATTCCTTCTTTTGCGTTACAAAGAATAAATAAAAAATAAAATATACAAAAAATAAAAGTAAAATACTTCTTTACTTGTATATTCAAAAACTGCAATAACGGTATATCTTTATTTATATATTTGAACTTAAGTTTAAAACTTGGCTACTCTGAAAAATTACCCTGTATACATATTTTAAAAATTGCATATATATACTGAATACAGGAAAATAAAGTATGGAAGTATTGCCATGTTTAAAAAAAATTAATTTCATAGCACTAAAATATTTTACTGCCCTAAAATATAATAATAAAGTTTTAACTGGATTATGATTTATGTTTTTAAACGTAAACTACCAGTCTCAATATATCCCAAAGTTAAGCGCCCTCCTCTCATTCCTGGGTTTTAAAGAGCCCTCCTAGCTGCGATTTTTAATTTCTCAGTCATGCTGATGAGGTTTCCGTGTGATGTTTTCTTTTTACGTAGAATACGCGGTAAATCGGCACTCAAAATTACAAATAACATTTTCGGTGACGCCAGCGAATAAATAACGCGTCTTCTTCGTCTTCGTCAGCGCGCAAAAGCCCACGGCTGGTCGTAGATCTGTTCCACTATAGGGTCATATCGTCATACTTAGCTTGGTATACGATTTGCACGCATATTGAAACTTTTAAGCAATCGCATAATATATCTGGAGCTACCACGGCTCAATTTTGGACTTAGTTTATTTAATTCTAATAGTATGCTATATTTTCTCAAGCATATTAGAAGCGCTCTATATAGTATCCTCAGAACACTAATCGATGAGCTTTATACGGTTTTAGTAATATCTTGATTGAGTGGATAGGGATGTACTATGACAAACACTGAACTCATTTGGGTTGAGCGCTGGCTTGATACAGGCATTGGAGTCTCTTTATAGGGACTCTAGTGCTTGTGTTAGGATCAACGGGGTCTACTCGGACTGGTTTGACATCTATAAAGGTGTCAGACAGGGTTGTGTGGCTTCCCCGTGGCTGTTCAACCTATTTATGGACAGTTGTTTGCAAAATTTGAAAGTTGAAGAATGCGGATTAAGAATGGGTGAGTTAACCGTCAAATGCCTTTTGTACGCCGATGATCAAGTTATTCTTGCGTCGTCGGCGGCCGAGTTGCAAAAGATGGTTACATTAATGAACAGATCATTTAAAGAAAATGGTATGAAAGTGAACGCAAGTAAGATGAAAGTTATGGTTTTTGAAAGAGAAAAAAGTAAAACGATTTGTGAAATAAGAATAGAAGGGGAGTTGATCGAGCAAGTAGATGAGTTTGTATATTTGGGGTGCGTATTTAGCAGGGATGGGAGATATGATAAGGATATAGAACGACGAGTGAATGGAATAGGGTAAATGGGGCTCTGCACTCTATTGTGAAGAGTCAAAATGTGTCTAAAAAAGGGACGTATGGCAATTCACAATGCTGTGTTGGTCCCTACTTTAACGTATGGTAGTGAAAGTTGGGTGTATCAGAAGAAGCACGAGAGTAAAATGAACGCAGTAGAAATGCGGTCGTTAAGAAGTATGTTAGGGCTGAATCTGAATGACAAGGTGAGAAATTGTGTGATAAGAGAAGAGTGTGGTTTGCAAGATGATGTTGTGACCAAGATTAAGAAAGGAATGCTTCGGTGGTTTGGTCATGTGGAAAGAATGAACGAGGAAAGAGTGACAAAGAAAATTTATGTTGCAGAAGTGAATGGCAGAGTCGGAAAGGGACGTACTAGGCGAAAATTTATCGACCAAATTGGCAATTTATTGAAAACGGGCCAAATTAGGAGTACCCTTAACCGACGAGCATGTATGCGTAGGTATATGGATGTGAAGGAGGCGAGAGAGGTGTGTCAGGATCGTGCCAAATGGAATTCTGTAGTCTCTGCCTACCCCTCTGGGTGACAGGCGTGAGTGTTTATGTTATATGGAATATCTTGAAAATAAAAATACACAGTGTGTCAGGATCGTGCCAAATGGAATTCTGCAGTCTCTGCCTACCCCTCTGGGTGACAGGCGTGAGTGTTTATGTTATATGAAATATCTTGAAAATAAAAATACACATATATACAATTTATCTATGTATACAATGATTATTTCTTTAAAATTTTAGTACGTATCATATCTAAATTGGAAATATTTTCAGTGTTTTAAATTTGAGATATCATTTAATGCACTAACTATTCAGTAACTTATGGATATGCTTAAATATCTTCTTCTTCATGATCATCATCAGCCCGGAAAAGTAAAAGTCCATGGACATTGGTCTGTTCTTTAGTAGTGTTGCTTAAAATTATATTATACTTTTTTATTATTTGATTTAAAAGTAAACTATTTTTATTTAAACCTTAAGAGATAATTTAGTTGTTTTAATATTGTTCTTCAAATAAATATTTTAGAAAACACGGAAAATAGTGTAAATTTATTTGTAAACAAAAAGTGTATCGGTACTAATTTATAAAATTTTATAACAAACATTAACGTTATTTTTTAATTTAAATTAACTTTAAAAACTATTCATTCAAAACTCATAACTCACCGGTAACTAAGACAAATAAAACATCGAAGTGCTTATAATATAAAAATATATATAAATTTTACCTTAAAATATAAATTTTACCTAATATTAGTATCTACCACTTAACACTAACTAGTTTATACACATCTGTAGCCGGTAAATTATCATTAGACGACAAAAGAAATATTTATAGCATTAAGTCTAAAGTTTTACCGAGTTAATTATTTCGAAAACTTAGCCGACGCGACGTTTACGAAATCGACCACTAAATGCCGCGACGCTCAAGGTGGTACTGAAGAACTGAAGTATAATTGTGGGAGGCACATTCCCAAACAGTTTTCACTGTTTCGACCCCTGTAGCTAGGAGCGATGCGCCAACCTGCGGGAAAAGCTTTTTCCACGTGGTTTACTTAACTATTAACATTAATTTCAGCGTCCTCTCTGAGGTATAAGAAGAAGCTTTTCGTTTGTAAGTTACAACACACCCCATTTTATTTACTAACAAATGACAAAAGATGGCACTTTGCTAAAAAGATGGTACTTTAAATCCACCACTTTATATTAAATAAAAATTATTTTTGCCAATTTAACTAGAAATGATGTTATTATTAAGTAAAACGGACTTCCAATTACTAAGTACTAACAACATTACTCGTTTATACGTCACGCATACATGCTCGTCGGTTAAGGATACCATTAATGTGAATAATCTATATTCAATATAAGTATGGCCAAATTGGTCAAAAACTTCCTTCTAGGGCGTTTATTGCCGACTCTGCCACTTCTGCAGCATAAATTTGCTTTGTAGCTTCTATCCTCATTTATTCTTTATACGGGTCCAAACCAATGTAGCATTACTTTCTTAACCCTGTTTACAATATCGTCTTGCAAAGCACACTTTTTACATAACTACTTCTCAATAGCTGCATTTCCGTTTTAATCTTATGTTCCTCCCGCCGACCCAACCATATATTAACGTAGGGACGAACACAGCACTGGAATTGCCATACGAGTCAATTTCAAAAAAATTGTACATTTGTAAAAAAAAACTGTCCTCGGTCTTTAAACGGCTATAAAAAATCTTTGCTTTATTGAATTTACAAATCAAATACTTTTTTATCAAGCTTAAGCTATCTACTTATTAAAAATAATTTTTTTATCTACTTAATTAGTTCATGGATACACAAAAAAATAATGTTTATGAGGGTAATTTTTTCCCCATACAAAAATGTGATGTCCACCTCGCCGAATTAGTTGATCATAGTGATATTTCGTGCCTTTTTTTACACATTCCGACTTCCCATAACAGAGAACGCTTTCTCCGTGTACTGCAGTCACTCTTCGTTCTGTATCTATCTATGACAGCCACCCGCCTATAAAAGCCCCCTACTGAACACAGGCTTCCCCAAATAAATTCCCTGAAAGAGAAATTTAACCATGGTAGTCATGCTTGGCAGACGAGTTAGTAACCCCAGTATTCTTAAATTTTGAGTTATTTGTAGAAAGATGCTCCTGCCATCTCCTATTTCAGTTTCCCTCTGTCGCCTATGATACCCACGTTCACGGGACGATATGGGGTAGTGGATATTCTTATTTTTATACCACCACTTAATACATAAACTCATTTATTCGCTCAGCCAACTCACCTCCTGTTCTTCTTTCAAATATTTTACTTTTATCTCTTTCATAAAGCATCACTTTAGTCTTGCTTGTGTCGGTCGTCTCTTTTCTCTTTCTTTGAATTAAGTATACGTTCATTTATTTAACCATCATTTGCAACTCTCCTTCCGATAAATATGATTTGAACATTGGCGCACAAGCGGAGTTGACGGCTGGGTACATACATAACCAACATTCTTAACCAACATTCTTCGATTTTCAAATTTAACACATGTCCATAAACAGGTTAAGAGGATATCTTGGAAGTGAATCATAGTTTTGGGGGCGCGGCTTATCCCTTTGTCGGTGAACCTCACGGACGACTGAGGGAGTGTCAAAATGAAAGTGATGCAATGACTTCTTGAAACTAAAATTATGAGATAGTTACACCAAGCACGCGCTCGGAAAAAACTAAGTAGTAACCGCCAAACAACATTTTTAAATTTTTAACTAAGGAATCTTCTAATCCTATCTATATAATCTAATCCATAACGGATTAAAAAATGGTTTATGAGAACTTAGATATGATTATTTACTATGCCTTAAAATAATTTCATGAACTTATTACCATACCAAAATATTATGGTGTCTTGGAGAAATGTAACTAATTAGAGCCTACTTTGCAATTTTTTCTATCGAGAAAAAAAAATTTCTAGAGAAGAAAGGAAACGTTATCGTGTTTTCCTTTTATGAAATCCATGGTCATATACCAAAAATTGGGTTCGTAAAATAAACTCGTATAAAACTTTTAAAAAAACATGTTAAATAGAAAAACTACCAAATTTTCGAGGTACCACCTTAAACATCCATAGAGAAATCACTACCCTGTCTAACCACCACTAAGGAGCCAGAGACGTAGTGTGGCCGCAATACTCGTCATACCGCACGTCATGCTCCTCGTCATGCCCATCGCTCCCTGTTTGGTCGGTTTATTTGAGCGCGAGTCAAAAGACTGGCAATATGAGCGTGAGTGGCTGACCACACACTCGTCCAAACCATAGATTACTGTATATATACTAGAGAGTCCAAACGCAGTCCGAGTTCCGAGGCGAGCGCTCGGTACAGAAGCACGTCATGTGTCATTTAAAAATAATAAATAATGTAAGGTGGGTGTACCATGGGAGGCCACTCTAACAAATAAACAGTTATTATTCGTTTATTTACTGGATAAATGAAACTAACAAATATTTAAGTAATACTTTGTTTTATTACGTAATATATAAACAACTTTTTTAAATTGCAGATTTGAACTTAAGTTTCATTGTACTCTTCCAAATGTCCTTGCTGGGAACAAGGCTTCTTAGAAGGCCATTATAATAAAACAGTCATTTAACACTAAAGTTTATTAAATGGCGATTAAATCTACAATAAAAAGAAGTGGTGTATATGTTATATGTTACCTAATAAAACAAAATATTACTAAATATTTTTTAGTCTCGTTTATTCAGTAAATAAACGAATTATAACTGTTTATTTGTTAGAGTGGCCTTTCATGGTCCACTCACCTTACATATCATCACCATTCAGCTATATTATCACATTAGTAAATAATATACAGAGAAAAAGCTATCTCGACGACGACAACGTATATTTCTTTTTATGACAATGAGTTAATTAACTATAATAAAAATGCATAGCTCGCACGCTGCAAGTTTCATAATCCATTGTGTATCAAACGCGAGCGACCTAGTGCGGAGAGTCGCGACTAATTACGTGAGTGGAGCAGTGTATGGACAGACAGGGCCATATCGCGGCAGCGCGAGGAGCAGAGCGATGAGCCGCGCGAGGAGCATAGTAAGGCTGAGCCATAACACATCTTATCATCATTATAGCCCTTCACAAGTCCACTGCTGAACATAGGCCTCCCCCAAGGTATGCCACAAAGCACGGTCCTGAGCCACCTGCATCCATCGACTCCCTGCATGTCTTACCAGGTCGTCACTCCATCTAGTGGTGGCTCGCCCTACACTTCGCCTACCGGTACGAGGCTGCCACTCGAAAACCTTTTTTCCCCAAGGGTTGTCGGTTCTTCGAGCTATATGGTCGGCCCATTGCCACTTCAGCTTACTAATCCGTTGGGCTATGTCGGTCACTCTGGTTCTACTGCGGATATCCTCATTTCTAAGTTTATCACGCAGAGAAACTAACACACACAAACACAAACTAACACATCATCTTATACAAAGGTACATTAACTACCTCGATGGTCTAGTAGACGTAAATGCTGTTGATAATCAAGAGGTCTCGAGTTCAAATCCTGAGTTGGACCAAATCAATTTTCTGTCTAGAAATTCTCAGTAGCAGGCCGAAATTAGGAAGTTGGTGGTATTTCACCCCCGTGCCTTGGAAACACGTTAAGCCGTTGGTCCTTCGTCTGATCACTCTCCGGTCGTGTATTTTTACCGTCCCATCGGATTATGAGAGTGAGGGAATTGAAAATGCAACTGTATGCTTGCTCATACACTTCGGCACTAAATCCCTGTCCTGCGCAGATGGCTAGATTCCGTTTAGACTGACCACCTTGACTGGAGATTTAGTCTGGAGGATATTAATAAATCAATAGGTACACTGTGCCCAGTTCTTGCTTTTTAATTTCTTATACAGCATTTATCAAAAACCCTGTATATATGATACTTGTGTGAGTTAGAGGAAATATAACCACATGCAATTTGTATCTTTTTTTTTAATGATTTTTTTTAATCTGTTTTTTTTTTTAATCTATTTCTATACACTTGAATACTGATTCTGATAACGCACTTAACGGAAACCACAGGCTTTTGCTACGCGTTGTATAGTTAATAACGCGTAATATTGAGTTCACGATAAGCGAGCGGTGTCGTTGAAAGCACTGAAATTGTTTTTTAATTTACTAATGTGATTTTATACATAGGTACACCCGGTTACCC
Organism: Parnassius apollo; assembly: GCA_907164705.1. Lineage (NCBI taxonomy): Eukaryota > Metazoa > Arthropoda > Insecta > Lepidoptera > Papilionidae > Parnassius > Parnassius apollo. Next base: position 4,684,594 of record CAJQZP010000150.1, on the reverse strand, counting down.
ACTGATTTATGTGTGCTCAGCACAGAGTACTTTTTGTATACCTGAAAGTGCTCAGCAATAAAAATAATACGGGAGGTTTGGGTGGGAACTTGACCGCCGACGGATTGTTGCTCCTGTTTTATCAGTTTGAACTTGTTTTGAATTGGATTTAGATATTTACGTAAAAGTAATGTAATTTTGTGTGTTAAATGTCTGCCCTGAGCTTTGTTTACACTAATGTGACGTAATAGTAAATGACGACACAAGATAAGAGATCCAATGTTGATATAAACCTGAAGTAATTTTTTCCGCTTGAGATCCTTATGAACTTAAAAAACTGTCGTCATTCATCGGCTCTAACCTCCATGTATCGGCTGTTCGTTGGGATGCAATCTAAAAAGCTCCTAAAAAAATTTTCGATGTGACACATCGGCATATTGTGAAGTTTTAAAGCAAAACATTATAAGAAATAATTTTCCATACTTGACCCTATTAAAAGTCCCTACGAGTCCATAATCAAAGAAAGAATGAAATAATGTCTACATCACCCAAAAATTAGCAAAGGTAGTATAAGGAGTGTAGAAGTAAGGAGTACCAACTCCCATAGTAGAACAGTTGAATAGGTGGCCATCTGTAAGCAGTAAATAACAGCTCAAAACTCTCCACAACAGCGCTGGAGTAGCTACTGGGATTAAACGAACTTAGCAGTTATAGATGGTTTAAGTGTGGTGCTAAACTGCTCAGTAGCTCTAAAATCTAAAATAATTTTATTTAGTAAATATAACCTCGAAAAAGTCGTCTATCCCACTAATATATTTCCGTGCGTTCTTTAAAATTTACCCCGTAATTATAGTGGCACCACCCTTATTTAATGGTTTTTATGGACACTTTTTAATACACAGTCTGTACTCCTTAGTTCTACACTCCATAAAATGTAGTTTTGGCGGAAACTTAACCGCCGGCGAATTGCTTCTTTACTTGTGACAATTCGTCAATGAAAGCAGGCAAAGGACCATACAGCCTAATTTGATGTGTATTTTTGTTCATATAACTCATCACAATACGAGACCGACTGTCGAAAATTTTGGCCAAAATTCCTTATTCAAATAAACATTTTTGTGGTCTGAGATATGTATATTTTTGGATTTCCCATAAATAAATGCTCTTTTTTTTAAATTGATTTTTAGGAATAACTACGATTTTACGAGAGATAGTATTCCAGTTATCTAGTACTAATAATTATTCATGTTATTTTTTTTAAATTAATTTTTTTTAATTCGTTTTAAGAATTAATTTAAAAAATAATATGAACATGCACGTTACATTGCATGGCAATTTGGCAATTGGCAAGCGGCAAATGGCAACACTGTTGGTCAGTACACCTGTACAATCGTAGACAGCTATCTACGTGTACAATAACCTACTAGCTTCATGGTTCCCAACTTAGGGGTTTACACCCTAAATTTAGGGGGTAACTAAGTGGGCTGCGATTTTTAAGGGGATTTATGATTTTAGTGGTATTTTTAGGGACTTTTATATTTTTTCCAATTTAGCTGATTTTCGTGTAGAAGTTTACGATGATTTCAGCGCAGCTGGCTGTAAAACTTTTGAAAATGTCTCAAAATTCGGGTTGTATTTATGTTTTGCTTTAATTATCATGGTTGCAATTTCTTGTTATCTATTAAAATGCTACTAAGTGTGATGATGATCTGATTCACATTACAAAAAAACAGCGCATCATTTAATAACATTTTATCCAATAACTAAAATGTATGTTTATTTCAAATGGGTGATTTTAATTTGTTGGAACTATCAGAAGAAAATGAAATAATATTTGAAATATTAACTAATAAAAAGAAAACTACAAAGCGTTGTACTTATTTTAGGGGATTTTCAGGTAAATAAGGTGATTTTAGGGGTTTTTGACAACCTTTACGGGTAATTATTTTTTGTAGCTGGTAACACTGACTAGCTTACTGCTTACTACTCGTAGTCAGAGAATCCTATAGACACCGCCATAGCGTGTCGCAGAAAGAGACAAAAAAATACGTCACTATAATATAGTGACGTATTTTTTTTGTCTCTAGGGTTACAAGTGTAGGGGGGGGGGTGAAGGGGAGGGGGTTCGGGGCGGAGACAACTAGTTATAAAATTAGAAATTAGTAAATTAGAATTTCGGGATGGAAGATGTGATTTAGATGTGGATAGGCGTGTCGCTGCCGGAAACAAAGTCAATGGTGCCCTGAATGCATTAGTAAAAAGGCAAGGCGTGGTGAAGAGTGCACGCCTTGCAATACATAATGCAGTGTTGGTACCGACTTTGTTATATGGCAGCGAAGCCTGGGTATGCCAGAAGAAGCATAAAAGCAAGTTGAATGCAGTGAAGATGCGATCTCTTCTTAAAATGTGTGGCGTTACCTTAGCCGACCGAAAGCGAAACGAAGAGATTCGCAATATGGCAGGATTGAAAGATGACCTTATCACAAAAATTGATAGGGGCGTACTCCAATGGTTTGGGCACGTTGAACGAATGAGTGAAGACCGAATGGTGAAGAAAATATATAGAGCGAAAGTAAATACTAAAAGGTGTCGAGGTAGACCGAGACTAACTTTCGAAGACCATGTGAGCAAATTGCTCGAAGAGGGGAGGGTCAAGAGTACTCGGATACCTAGACGTGCATGTATGAAGAAGTTAATGAACCTGAAGGAAGCGAAAGAGGTATGTAAGGATCGTGACACTTGGCGATCTGTTCTCTCTGGCTACCCCGTTAGGGATTGTGCGTGAAGATAAGTAAAAGTAAAGTAAGTAAGTAGAAATTAGTACGTGAAGTAAGCCTGAAATGGAACACTGCTATTAACGATTATCATTGATATGTATTGTAGTTGATGGGGAGCTAAGTGGACTGTATTTGACTAATTATTTATTTTAATTTACTTTGGTGAAGAAAGAAGAAACTAAAAAATTGTGATATCTATCTGACTAATAAACTTAAAGAAACTATTGTGTAATGAATGAGAGCTTAGTGGGCTGTATTTATGTAGGTTGTGTTTTAATCTTGAAGAAGTAATTGTCATAATTACCTACAATCGCTAGGCACCCAGGGTAACATACGCAGTCGGGGCTAGCGCGTTGTAGGCGATTGAATGTTTTTTTTTTTTTGAGTTTTTTAACGGTGTTTACGTAATTAGTTTTTTTGTAAATACTTGTTGAAATAGTCTTTGTTTAGTGTTATTTATATTATTTTACCTATTTGATAAGTTGTGATGGAAAAACGTTGCTCCTACTATAATTGTTGCGTGGATGGATGCCAAATGCCCAAAAAAAGGTTTCATGTATATCATTCTTTAAAATTACCGAAGGATTTTAGAAGGAAGTTATGAAAGGTGAATTTATTTCATTTTTTTGTTAGATAGGTACTGATAGTAAAAAAGAATTAAGTAATACTTTATCTACACAAGTAATACCTTCGTACTTTATTACTAAACGTAGCTGCAATTTACTTCACTATCCAAGTATCTACATACTTACATACCTATATATTATGTCATGTAATTAAAATATAAAATTGTAATAAAAAATAAATAAGTTATAATAACACTAAACACTGAAATTAAAACTTTGTTTTCTAACAAGATTTTTAACTGAGTAGAATACGATCACATTTCTGTTAGGAATCGTATTTCGGGTTTATTTGCTGTGGCCTTGCTAGTTGCATGCGTTGAGCATCGCAGAAATCAGATACGTTCGAAAATATGGTCATTCGATCATATTTAGAATAGGTACTTCAACTAAGTAACTAAATTAACATTTTGCAATGTATTTTTTTTTACTCTTTATTGTTAGCCCTTAGTAACCATGAAAAGTCCGCCATGGCGCAGGAAGGGGAAAAAATGCAAAGTAACATGGACACTCGCGTGCAGCGATAAAATTTTATTTAGCTTGCGTGCGCGATTTATCTGGTGAATGATAATGTAGGCTATTAAACGTCGGCAAGCAGTCGACATCAAAGGAGTGCAACTTCTGTACGTAGTACTATTATTTATTCTGTGCTGTTACTGTGATATCTATATGACTAATTATTTACTGAGAGAATTTATTGCTATTTTAAACTGCTAGGAGTTGAGTTAAATTAAAGATTGTACAAAAAACTAAAGTAAATTTATTAAACTATATACACAATGCGGCAGTCTTACAAACTATATCTAATGTAATGCCTAATGAGACCTAATAGGGAGCCTGAGAGGTCTTCTTGCTTGTTGTTCTTCTCTTGAGCGCTGTCCTGCCGCGAATGTCGTACGCCGGCCGGGAGCCCTTCTTTCATTCCCGCCGACGGGGTCGCGTTGGCGCTGAGTAGAATGTTAGGTTTAGCATGGTTGTAATTGATGCTTGTGTCATAACAGGTTTTGGAGAGCCTGATGAATTGAACCTGATCTCTGAGAAAGACAGGGGGCAAGACCTGTTTCTTGAAATATTCTTTGGTATTATAATAACCTTTTTGTACAATTTTTCTTTAATAAGACATTTAAACTTGATTAATGACAAATTTTGTACTGACAATTTGTATTGACAAATTTTCTGAGATATTGTTGTAAAAGCGTATGCATTGCCCCATAAATGAATTACTTATTCTGTGGAGTCTAGTAACTGCCATTACAAGCTTATGTTTGTTCCTAGTGTTTAAAGTATGAACATCTTTATTCTTATGAAAGCTATTTATGTTTTAATGTACATACATTACATTTTCATAAATATATTGCGATGTCAAAGTTAATATTTTTATTTTTTCAATTTTTCTCTAAGGGACTCTTTAAAATTTAAGTTATAAATTGCCAGTAGGCTCTCTTTTGCAAAACAAATATATCTTCAATGTCAGTTGCATTACCCCATAGTAAGATTCCATAAAACATTATGCTATGAAAGTAACTAAAATAAACTAATCTAACTGTCTCAGCATTGGTGAGAAAGTAACAGAAACAGAAATGTTTTTATTCAATATGTATTACAAATAATATTTATCTCTCACTCGTCACTTTTTTTTATTTACCACTGGTTCGCAAAATAAAACCTCTGTCCTGAGAAGAACCAGCAAGAAACCCAGCGGGATGTTTTTTAAAATTAATAGCTTATAATCATTTATGTTACAATTTACGACATGAAACAAATTAGAAATAGCTTGGCAACGATCATCCTTCTCAGGGGTTATTATCATCCATAAATTCCTTAATATTATAATCAACATTTTTATACAAACTTAGTTTAATAAAGTTTTTGAACTTTGTGTATATCAAATTTTGTATATTTTCCGGGAATTTGTTGTAAAAGCGCAATACATCGCCTCAAGAATGAATTACTGACTCGGTGGAGTCGAGTATTATTGTCCTTTAAACAAAACAAGCTTCGTATGATGGTTCCAAATTTTTTGCTTGGGTTCAAATGCTTTCTGTGGTGTGATGTATACGTAGTTCAAAATAGTGCATGGAAATTGCCTTAATAATTAAATCTTTGTGGTTTCCAGTAAAAGGTTGACTTTCAAAATGATTCGTCGTAAATACATCCTGGCATCGTTTGAAAGTTGTTAAAATAAGTTTCGGTAATAGATTTTTTTCTGCAAAGAATGATACTTCTTTATGTGAATGTATCTTAAATATTCTTTCTGCCAACGTACATACTTTAATAACATCGCGTGAAGGATAAATAAGGCCACCTTTATCTTTTTTTAAATATAAGACATAAATATTTGTCGCTAATAAGAGCTAACAAACAATCACATTTTATAGTTTTTTTTTAATTTCCTAACTACAAACCCACCGATATAATATGAAATAATTTCTTCAGTATAGGTGGTGAATTTTGAGGGGTTAAAAATATAATCGTGGTCATCATCGACCAAGAAATTATTATTAGGGCGGAAATCCTTAATCGAGTCTTCGAGATCTCGAGTGCAGTACATATTTATTTTATTTTCATATCGCACTTCTGTGTAAGTTAAAAATTTTATATCCTCTAGAGGTATACATTTTCCTGACTCAATATCTTTTATTTCCTTTTTTATCACTAGTCTTTTGTAAGCGCTTTGAAATTGAAAAGCTGTTGGATTGTTGTTATAGCCGCCCTTTGATCGTATCGAGCTGAAGAAGCACTCCAGGTGATCTAGGCTAACTATGATATCAGCATACATTTTTTAAGACTTTGTATACATATTAAGAAACCAATCCAATTTCCTATTTGTTTGCTAGATTGGTTTTCCCTCTAATTGCAACCCTCTGATGTAGATATTCAGCATTCATACCATATATAGCATTCTCTGTCTACGTTACTACTATATATAGGTATTTATTTACCATTTATTATCTATAATAGTGATTTCGATTCTTTCTGAAAAAGATCGATTTCTGAATCGATTCAAAACGAAATCTAATAAATCGATTCACGAAAAATCGAGGTCTAAAAGATCGATTTCTCAAAAATCAATCTTTTTTCGATTTGCTTTTAGATTCGTACAAAATACAGATTACAAATGGAATATATTTTTTATTTCTTTAATCCATTAAGAATAGGTGAAAGAAAATGAGCACACAGTAGTTTTGCTAGTTTTTGAATAGAAAAACTATCGTTTTTTACGCGTTTGAGTACATTTAACTAATTGTAAATAATTTTATAGTTCCTATGGAAACAGAAAAATATTCGATCTCGATTTTCTAGAGTGAAATATCGATTCACTGGATTGATTCAGTACTATAAATCGATTAAAAAATCGATCCTATTTTATAACACACACAAGTGCACAAGGCACAAGTAATCGATTCTTCGATTAATCGATCTCAGATCGACATACCTTTTATCTAATCTGTTCTGTGCATTTGGCACTAGATCTGGTGTAATTCTAGGGTCAATAGCGCTTTTTTTTTAATCCAAGCGCTACAAACTATCTAGTGGAATCTGGCGGAAATTAGTTGGCAGCACAGTGTGATAAAAAACACTAGCGAGTTTATTGTTCGGATATTCTTCGACAAAAACGTAGCTGATGCGTTAATTGTTTTATCTCTTTATCTCTTTTGCATGAAGGTACTATATAGCTGTTTTTCTTTTCGTTATATTAATCCTGAGAAGAACTGATTTTTCTATAGAATACTATAATACATACATAGTAGAACGGGGGAGTGGGCAGACCCCGTGTAGCCACTAAAATGCCACTAAAAGTCAATTCACGCGTATAAATGTCAACATGAGATGTGTTTTGATGTTACAATCGTTTCCAAATTTCGTATACAAATTATTTAGATAATGCCAAATTGCATGCTATTTACGAATAAATATGTATTAAAATCCGTCTGTCAACATAGCGAATCAGGTTTATAGTAGTGATTAACTGATAATACGTCGTATTTGCTTGTATGTGTACTCCCGGCGACGTGTCCCCTCGTACAAAATAATGTTGACAGCTATTTTATTGTGTATTATAGTATTCCATGGATTTTTCCCTCGTTCGAGTTTCGTGTTAATCTTTTAGCTTCGTTTTGTTTGTTTTTTAAAAACTTTAAATGGACTTGCCAGGAAAATGGCATATAGCAATAAATATACATCAGAGGGGAAGCAAATGGCATGGAATTCAATTGATCAAAAAAGAAGGTGAAGGTAATAGTACAGTAAAATTTGGGCTTAAGTCTCCCGATACAAAAATGCGACTTGGATAAATGAATGCCTTTCGGGAATTAGTGGACTTAGCTTTCAGCGTGCTGTCGCTTCCACATTCAAACACCGAAGTATAGCGGATTTTCAGCGTTATTAACATTGTCAAAAGTAAGCTATGTTAGCGGATGTCATCTGAAACCGTGAACTCAAATATATAAATATATATATATATATATATATATATATATATATATATTAATATATATTTATCAATTAAAAAATTATTAAGCAAAGATGTCACACATAAAGACTTACCTGAAAGTGTCCTCGACAAATTACTAAAACTGTGAAAAAAGCTATAGAAGCGATATATCATCTGGTGATGGTGGAGGTGATTATGACCATGAAGACGTAGTGGAATTGTCTATAGTACGGCCAACAAGCAGTGATACTTAAGGTCATTTACGCCTGTGAAGTTGACAATCTATTATCTATCTCTTTCCATCTTGTGTATTTAGCGTACCGGCAAAAACATATCAGTTTCAAGACGGGTTTGACAACATTCGGGATGCTACTTTAGTAGTTGTTGATAATTTAATTATTATTATTTTGTTTTGTTGTTAATTATAAAGACATTAATAGTTACTTTGCAACCATCCGCTCAATTAACTAAAATGTGTCTTACCTAGTTTGAAGAGCACCTCCCACCCTTTCTCAATTGCGTGCACTAATCCCGTCACCACTAATCCCAGCGCCACTACACCCAACACCACTGTTCTAGGAAAGACACACTTTCGACGATAATACGACAGGTGTTTCGCCTCTACACGAGGCATCTTCAGATGATGTAGACTCTACGGCGGTTGAACGCTAAGACAACGAAAAGAATATATATATATATATATATATATATATATATATATATATATATATATATATATCATTTTAATATCTACAAATATGTCAAAGAAACTTGGCCTAATGATAAATACCCATACAGAAGAGATGCCGCAGAAAGCATTTATTTAATTTAATTTATAACAAATATATAATATATTAATAATAAATGTGTATATAATAATAAAAATTATAAATTTATTATAATATATATATTATAATAAATTTAAAAGCCTATTTTTTTGGTTTGCTAGACATTTTTCAAAACTATATTGTCTACTTAAATATATAATGTAACCATCAAAAGTTACGCACCCCTGCTATTCCTAATAACTTTGCATTGATTTTATTTACATTTGGTATCGCTTCTCGTTAGCCGTAGTATAATTTAGTTGATTTTAGTAAACATACTATAATACACAATAGAATGGCTGTCAGCCCTATTTTGTACGAGGATTGGCGTCGCCGAACCCGATTCGCTGTGTTGACAAACATTTTAGTCTTTTGATTAATTTTCAAGAATCAAGATCATCATTAAAAAAATCGTTTAAATTTTAATACATATTTATTTGTAAATAGGATGCAATTTGGCATTTTTTAAATAATTTGCATGCGAAATTTGGAACGTCAAAACACATCTCGTCTTGACATTTACACGTGTGAATTGACATGTTAGTGATATTTTAGTGGCTACGCGGGCTCCGCACACTCCCCCGTTCTATTATGTATGTAGGTATTATAGTATTCTGTCTTTAAATTATCGCATTTTTTATTTTCTTATATATTTACAGAATACTATACTTAGCGAAATTTGGTGGACCTTAGAAAGCAATTTTTTGTAAAATGTAGCGCAATTTTAATAAGGGCCAGTGTTGCCAACTTGACGGGTTTACGGGATAGCGAGGTAGGTAACGGGAAAAAATTGTGTTTAACGGCTAACGGATTTTTTAACGGTACAACAAACATTTATGTTTTGTTAGATTTGTTTTCGAAATAAAAATAATTTGGAAATGGCAAAAATAAATTATAATTTTTCTTCATTCTTTTAGTTCAAAAATACGACAAAATGTGCATTACAATGAATGATTGACACTTGTCTACCGTACTTGACGGGATTATAGTGTTCTATAGAACGGGAGCTAGATTTAATGTTGGCGACACTGATAAAGGCTTAGTGTAGCGGTGGGTAGTAGCGGCTTTTTTGAGTAACTAAACGAAACTATCTATCGAATACCAATAGCGGCTTTTGAAACACTCTATTACATATCTATATAGCGGCTTCAATAGATTGTTTCACGACGTATTTAATTGAATAACGTTGCGAATAAAACGATGTCCGTTTCACGAGAAAATTGTTTGTTACCGTTTCGTATAGAATTAGACATGGTGTTAGTGGTTAAATTTATTTATTTGTTTAATCATTTCGCACGGTTTGATAAAAATGTCACTTGAAAAGATTTAACGGCAAACGATTTATTTAATAGTTATGATTATGATAAATTCACCCACAAGTTCAGCATAAAATATTGAATATAAGTTTGATTTTATAGCAAATAATTATTACAATACTTATTTTTAGACATCTCAAGCCTACATTTTTATGTAATAAATCAAATGAATAAATGTATTGATGTTTTTATAGAGTATTGGCTTTCATTGTTGTAGTATCTTTTGTAAAAAAAGTCCCAAAGTACACTGGCATTACTTTGAGATATTTTTGATAAATATCACATAAAGTTTTAGTATTATTTTTACACTTAGTTACTTATACTAATTATTGTACAATTATTATTATTAACACTAATATATACAATTGTATTACGTTCTTATTTTACTAAAAATATTATTATTATTGCACAAAAAGAAAACAAAAATATTAACAAATGCGCCTAAAAAGTAAAAAAAAAACCGTGTCATTAAACACAAGACTAATTTAAACCGGGCCAAGGCCACTTACATTATGGAATTTGAACTATTTTTTTTAAAACATGCACACTTACTTTCTCATTTCTAATATCACATCTATACGAAGGGAATAGAGTCATAGGTCAAATGCAAAAGCACCCGCGCTCACTCGACATTCAACGACCGGTGGTACTTCTACCACAGCAAAGAGTCGGTTTCTTTACTCATGTGCTTCTACTTCAACAGCCGAAGCCGTCGCCGATGCGTCGCGAAAATAGCCGAATAAACCCATTATTGTTGAAAATTCTCTGTCTCGATTAAAGTGTCTACAAATACAAAACGTCAAACTTATTTTTCAACATAACAATATTTCTACAATAAAAAATAAAAATATAAATTTCTTTGTAACTTTCCGCTAAACATATAAAATAATGTGTCTTACCTGGATTGAAGCGCACCTCCCGCCCTCCCTCAATTGCATACACTAACTCCGTCACCACTAGACCAAGCACCACTACTCTCAACACCACTATTCCAGGCAAGACACACCATCGACGATAATACGACACGTGTTTCGCCTCTACACGAGGCATCCTTCAATCCAGGTAAGACACATCATTTTATATGTTTAGCGGAAAGTTGCAAAGAAATTTATATTTTTTTTTTAATTTATTTTATGTACACACATTAAGGTACAGAAGCAGTCTTATAGTAATTACGTTTTTATTTTTTTATTATAATGGATTTCCGCAAAGTAACGCCTGATTCTATCAATATTTCTACAAATTTGTTTTCAAACATTTTCTTTCTGCAGATATATAAATATAATATAGTTATAATATGTAATGTACAATAAACTGTCAAACATATTTCACTAAAACATGCTATGCAAACGCTTTTTGATACATTGACAGAAAACAGTGTTTAAAACATGTTTTTTTTGTGAAAATCGCGTCAGTGCAAACGCACGGTATCAACCACTCCTAGCATAGTGCATCTTTTTTTCTTCATACGGCAACACTGACTGTGGTGCACGAACGGAGGGAGATTGACACGCTTTCATTCTGTTTTTATCTTATTTATTACTTCTAGTATTAAGATAAACCGATTTTTGTTAATTTTCTATTGGAATAGTTTTTATTATCAGAAATAAATAAAAAAAATGAGTACCATTTTAGAGAAAATTGCGGCTATCGAGGCCGAGGTATGTAGCGGAGGTTATGACTTAAAACTTTTATTATTTGCATTATTATCAAATAAAAAAAGTTAAAAATGATAGTTCTTCCAAACTCAAATAAATAAAAACTAAACTACACAATTATGAAGCATTATTTTGATAAAAAAATGTTAATATGGAATACATTTGTAGATGGCCCGGACTCAAAAAAATAAAGCAACAGCACTTCATTTAGGCATTTTAAAAGCCAGGTTGGCTAAATTGAGACGTGAACTTATTACCCCTAAAGGCGGCGGTGGTGCTACAGGCGAAGGTAAGCTGGTACTTGCAGTAAAAGATACCAGTTGGTAACACAACATTTTACGCAAGTATGTAAACAAATGTGTATTTAATTCTATTTTAGCATAGCTTAACATTAAAGATTTAATTTAATTATATTTACTTTAATTTTCATCATTAAGCGGGAATCCTATCACAATTTCAGGGTTTGATGTGGCCAAAACTGGGGATGCTCGAATTGGGTTTGTAGGATTTCCTTCTGTAGGAAAATCTACACTTCTCTCCAATTTAGCTGGAGTGTACTCTGAAGTTGCAGCATATGAATTCACAACATTAACTACTGTGCCAGGTTGTATCAAATACAAGGGTGCAAAAATACAGGCAAGTAACATTTACATTAAGTAAAAAGAGAACCTTAACTTGATATAATTTAGACCACTCAAAAAGGAAATAATTATTACATAATCTGAGAGCTAATTCATAAAATGTTTATTTACCACATGCTTGATAGTCAAGCAAAATGTGGTGATAAAATCTGGAAGACTGACATATAGAAAATATCAGGATATGTAGTCTGCGAATAACTATTTTGCCTTGCCAAAATCACAGGAAAAAATTGTTGTTATCACTTATTGCTTGCAGGCTACATTACTTCATTTTACTATGTATACATTTGTTTACCTTCTGAAGTATTTATGTAAGTGACATGGTGTAAACAAAAAAGTTGGTTTAGAATTTATATTAAATTTCTAGTCTAAATACATTTATTGTAATAATAATTTTTTTATAGAATGTTACCCTTATTCGAGCACACAATCCACCTGATGATAAGTGGATGCTGTGGCATATGGCATACATCTTCATTTTTTATCAAGTGGAAATCGAAGTGCAGATGTGTTGTAACTTCTGTGGACTCAGATGGAATAGTGAAAAGGGTCTCTGGTTCTTTGCACTCACCATATAAAACAAAACAGATATGAGATACTATTTTATGCTGATATTCTGTGAGAATTTGGTCTATCCCAGGTTGAGTAGACCCATTAGTGCTACATATGTAATGTAGCTGCAGCTTGGCTCTATGTACTACTTAATGAGATCTAATTTTAAACAAAACTGTAACGTCAACTTAAAAAGTAAAGTATATGCTTATACAGAATCCGCAGTCAACCTTCGCCAAGAAATGACTAAAGTCTAAATCTAGTGATGAAACAATATGGCCATTATGATACCAATACAATTGACAATTACATGAAATGATTTACAATTTTTCCTTTTAACTAAACTTTTATTTTAATTGAAGTACAAAATAGTTTTACTTCACTCATTAATTTTAATTTAATTTTAAATTCATAATTATACATTGAGAGATTTTTGTTTCAGAATTTCTGAAAAACTAAAATTTTTAAGCCATCACTCATTTTTCTTTTATCCATGTGTTTCGTGATAATAACTCAACAAAAATTAAAACCCCATAACCAAAGAACTAAAGAGAATAAAGCAATTTTACATAATGAAGTTGGTGTTAAGGCATAGTATGTAGTGAATCTGAGAAGTTATTTTTTTTTTAAGTTAAGTTTATCTTTTTGAGTGGGCTAAAAAATATCACAATCTCAATGTCGCCCAAATAGAATTACATTTAAAACTTCATTCCCTATTGTGCTATCTTTAGGGGTGGAATTTTTACTCCAAATTTGTATTTGACCACCTCTAAACCTATTTAAAAAAAATGATGACTCAACAATACTCAATTGGTGAAGATTTCCCATAACAAACATCCACAAAAATAAAATATACAGTTAAATTGGGAACCTCTCCCTTTTTTGAATTTGGCTTAAAATATTTTTTTTATTATATTTTATTGTGACCCATAGACATGTACATCTATCCTCGATTAAGAATCAAAATACAGTTGCATTCACACACTTGAGAACTAAGATGGAATGCCTCGTTTCCAGTAAAAATTGTCTCCTATTCTTTCACCATAGTAAACACAGCAGCATTAAGCTGCTATTTGACCCTGGCATTCTGTGAGAGCATGGTCCTTCCCTGGTTATGTCGACACATTTGTGCTTCAACCATAGTATAACTCCAATACGGCTGTACTACATTTAAACTGTAAACCAAGATTTATTATGAAAATATGTATCATAATAATTCGTAATAAAAACTATGATAACGAAAATTGTAATGTATTAATGTATTATGATGTTCGCCGATACACGATTATCGCATTTGTATTTTTTTCATCACAAATTGAAACCTCTAAATGGCCATATAGTTCATTATATTTAAAAATTTAAATTTTATAAAATGTTTCAAGTGACTTATTTGTCCTACACTGCAACAGACACACACACTAAAATCTATTGTTTTTCTTTACAGCTACTCGATCTTCCTGGTATCATTGAAGGAGCTAAGGATGGTAAAGGCCGAGGGCGACAAGTTATAGCAGTAGCACGCACATGCAGCTTAATCTTCATTGTACTTGATGTCCTTAAGCCATTGCAACACAAGAAGCTTCTAGAACACGAATTAGAGGGCTTTGGTCTAAGATTAAACAAACAACCTCCTAACATTCACTTTAGAAAAAAAGATAAAGGTGGCATCAATTTGAATACAACAGTAAGTCAAACTTTAATCGAGAATTACACTATCTAATGTTTAAGCATCCTAATTAATATTGATGATGTGGTAGATGTGTATAAGGTGTTAGGATATGAGGTAAACTAATGAAGAGTATTTTGACAATTATCGTTTTTATTTATTTATTTATATATATATATATATATATATATATATATATATATATATATAATATCAGTTGTCTACTGCTGAACATAAGGGATCTATCAGACAGAAGACGTTCAGGCATTCAAGCGTTCCGCATTCTGTGTTCATTGTGTTGTATTACATTACATAGACATACCCAGACAGGAGGCATTCTGACTGCGTTGGTCAACCAGAACATAGGCATTCACGATTCGTGAGCAACTGAACGCTCGAACGCGGAATGCTTGAAAGCGTGACCGCTTCCTGTCTGATAGAACCCTAAACCTTCTTCAAAGATCGCGTCATACGAGGAATAATGACCACAATTGACCGGTGTATCAGCAACAACAGTTCCTTTCTTCATTTTGACCTGTTATCAGGAAGATGCTGCCCATTTCCTGTTTTAGTTTCTCTTTTAGTGGGTTTTCTGTGCTGCCACTACATGGCATAA
Source organism: Parnassius apollo (assembly GCA_907164705.1). NCBI lineage: Eukaryota > Metazoa > Arthropoda > Insecta > Lepidoptera > Papilionidae > Parnassius > Parnassius apollo. The sequence goes on along the minus strand of CAJQZP010000150.1, from coordinate 4,669,504 downwards.
TGCAGTATTACATAGTGTAGTGTAGTAGTGTAGGTATTTTAGAAAAACTTATAACTTGAGGCATCATGGGAGCAATACCTATGATATACATTTTAATTGATATAATAAAACTAAAATATTTATATTTGCACCATTGTTTATGAATATTTTTTATGTATTTTTTTTTCCTTACTTTCAAAAGCTATCCTTACATTTTGAATCTATAAGAAATAAGATTGTCACTTTCAATCTAATGAATTGATTGTAATGTATTCTCTTAATATGATATTATATAAAAATAGGACACAACAAATCAGATGTTATTGAAATCCTCACAATCAAATTTAAATATCGTTAATATCTTAATTAAATCTCAAAATCATATTATATATTTTAGGTTCCTATACAAATTGCATAAGAAAAATATACAAAATCTCATCTTAATACATTATCTTAAATTAAACACTATTTAGAAAGTAAAAAGAAAACATTTAACACTAACATATTTATGATATACATATTATGTGACCTTTCTCTTTGATCACCTGAAAGGAGACAATCAATTTTTCTATGGAGAATAGGCCCACTACAAATTTTAAAGATTATCATTGAAATGCATGTCGATTTATTCCTTATTATCCATAGATTATCATAAAATTATTAGTTTTACTGCATCTTAACGGAGTCCTGAGAAATTAACAAATAAAATGTGAATCTAACAATAACCTAAAAACAAACTGAAAGCGATTTTCTAGTAGTATTCATCGGTATTATAAGTTAAAATAGTGCACACTTGAGTAATAGTACATATAAAACTAAGCTGTAGGTATATTCAGCATTTATAAATATTTTAAAATCGATGTAAAACTTTTCACTAGTTCCGGCAAAACATAGTGCCTGTATGTGCACAAATGTCGTATGAATTCTATTTTTGACATGTATTGATTAATTGTGAGTGTAATTCTAAATACCAAGATGGCTAAGGGATAATGTCTATTTATATTTATGATATTACCAACACACAGTAAGAAATGTTTTAAACTGGTTGTATTACAAAAAACAAAATATAATGTAAGTAACTCTATTTATTAATGTAAATCATAATTTATTTAAGTATTCTATTAAGAGTAGTAGGTACAGAAACCTTTTATTCAATTTAGATTATAAATAATACTTATTGAAAGTCCCTTTTTTAATTTACCACTGGTTCGGAAAAAACTTCTGACTTGAAGAGAACCAGCAAAATACCCAGTGGGTCTTCTAAAAAAAAGCCAGCTTATAATCATGTATGACATAATTAACAACACAGAACAAATTAGAAATAGCTTGGTAGCGATCACCTTACCCATGGATTATTGTCAGCCATAAATTCCTTTATACTACAATAACCCCTTTTATACAAACTTATTTAATAAATTTTTTGAACTTTGATGATTGACTGACATATATAGACAGGAGCGGTGTCAAGACTTTGTATTAATATGTTTTAGTTGATTAGTAAGTAGTATACATCATAATAAAATGACTAGGAATTAACATGCCTTATCTATGTTATTACACAATGATAAATAGTGAGGAAGTAAGATGTTTTAAACTGTTTGTGTAAGGATTACAAAAACAAAGGCTTAATTTAAATGTATTTATTACTAGCGATGCACCTCAGCTTTGCACTGGTGATTTATGGATCTCGACAACAGTGCCATCTACCGGGTCCAAATGTAAACATAAACCACCCAGGGACCCATTCAAACACACACAAATATTTTCATTGAAATTGGTTGGATGGTTTCTTATGTTTTGTCTGTAATGGACATAGAAACATTTTAGTGTTAGATATATTTCTGAAGGTTTTTTGAAAATAACTTGATGGTAACATGTGCGTTTATGATAATGTAAGCAATCAGAAGGCATTTTCAATTATAAGTCACTTTTTGACTCTGCAAGCTGTCAGCCTGCAAGGCATATGGATTTGTTCTAAGCGATCCACCTGAAAAGAAGTTAATTACAATTGTAAAGGTGTCTTAACTAAATAATAATTCTTATCAATATATTATTTTTTTCTATATTATATAGGAATTAAAATGACATTTTTAATAATAAGAGATATGAGATAAGACTATGCCTTCAATGTCAATAAACTGTATTTAAATATTTCTGTGGGCATTTTCTTATATCTGCCTTTTCATATGTTAAATAATAAAGAAATTATTATAAATTATACTAAGCAGTAATTATTGATTAACATCAATGATATTCAACCATGTAAAAGTTGTCTCGCATTTTATTTTTACCAGTTTCATGTACATAGGGGACAAATATATTATTTAAGTAGGTATATCTGATTCTAGATGACAATATATTCCTTTATGCACAGTGAACAATACAGCTGTCTAAGCATAATAGATACAACCATTACACTTCTTTTATGCAAACTATTATTATTAAACTTTATATTTGCTTCTAGTACAAATAATTACTACATTTTTTACACATAAATATATGTAACATTTATATTGTCTATCTACTATGGCTGGTATAAATCCAGGATCTGTGTCTGGCTTAACAAAAAAGCATTTGTATTAAGCAACTTGCTGAATACATAAGGTTCCTATTTGTACACAAATGCAGTTATATGCATTGCTCTTCAAAACCCTCTTTAAGTCCCTCGACCTAAAGATTCTAATTTTCTTTATTTTTTTTGGATTTATTATTTAATTTAGATTTTACTAATAAAATAAACTTAGTACTTTGTCACCTTTAACAAACTAATAAGGTTCTAAGACCTGTTTGTTATTTGTATTTGTTTTAGGTAAAATATACAAACTTAATAATAGATTTTCACAACCTAGAATAGGTGTAAATTAATAAACTCTTATATTCTATTTGCGAATTTTACCACAAAAAATAAAAAGAGAAAAACATACATACTTGTGTCAATTAATATTTGGCTAACCTTCCTGATAATTGATATTATCCATATTTTCTTAAACATTAGTTTAATAATGCTTGTAAATAAAAACTTCATTTTGTTCTTACCATAATGATGTGACTCCAACTATGTTTTATTTCACTCGAGTGAATCGAGTGAATTTGTCCAACTCGATAATCGATAGAAAATGAATTTTACCGAGTAACCGAGTTAACTCGGCACATCGTATAAATTCAGAGGGTGCAATATAGATATTACTTCACAAATTTACTTGTATATATAATAAGTCGCTGCGGGTGACATCACAAGTTGCATCCAAATTCAAACTTGCATCTGGCATGTTGTAAACAAACCTGAACTTAGTTTGATTTATGATATTGATTTCTAGTTTCAATTTCACGTTGCCACATATTATTTATTTATAAAGGTACTTATTTAAAAATGGTTTAACTAAAGTAATCGCTACTCTCAACTCTAGTGATAAACTTTTCTGTAAATAGTTGATTTACTCAAAAACTAGTGTACAACTAGAATGACATACATACGTACTCGTAAATTAACCTGAGTGGCTCGAGTCACAAAACTCTACTCGAATCGCATCTTTATCTTACGGCCAATGCAGTGTTTGTCCACAATTTAGTGATGAAATCGACTTACTAATTCCAGCAATTTATTGATATATTATGTACTAAATAAATTGATATTAGGTAATATGTTTATAATGTTGTATCAATTTATGTTATATATAATATAAATTGATTAATATACTTTGGATAGTCAAATTATTAATAACATTAAGACTTACGTCATAACGTTAGAGTGATATCATTTTATGAAGATAGTCGATATGCATACCAAAAATAATATATAACTACCTATTAAGTGTAGTAATAATAATTGTGTTGTATGGAAGAACAATTATAAAAATAATTTGTGACATATTGACACAGCTTCATTCATCTAATTTGAATTGCGTAACTCGAGCTCAAAATCGAGTTACCTGAATTTCAACTCGAGTCGATTTTTTCCGAGTTATCACGGCACATCTCTAAGACAATAATTTTTTAAATATTACATTACCCTAGCCAATGATCGGAACACGAATGTCAAAACAACTATTTTTTTTTCAGATTTCTTGTTTCCGTTTTCATTTTCGAAAAATCTATAGGCCATTTACTATTATAATTTGGTGTCTTTTTTTGGTGTAAATACCATTAAACGACGTTAATATTTCTAGTGGGCCCAAAAATGATTGTCTCCTTTATGTAATGTTTGTTTACAAAAATAATGAAATATTTTCTATTGTAAAAATTCTATTGTCTTATTTACAGTGTCCGCAGTCAGAACTTGATATAGAAACCGTTAAAACAATTTTGTCCGAGTATAAGATTCATAATGCTGATATCACTCTCCGATATGATGCCACTAGTGATGACCTTATTGACGTAATTGAAGGCAACAGAGTTTATGTTCCATGTATCTATTTGCTTAATAAGATTGGTGAGTCCTTTTTTTCTTTTTTTTTATAGAAGAGGGGGGCAAACGAGCATGCGGCTCACCTGATGTTAAGTGACTGCCGCCGCCCATGATCAACCGCAACACCAGGGGAATTGCAGGTGTGTTGCCAGCCCTTCGGAAAGGCGTAAGCTCTTCTTGAAGCTTTTCTTGAAGGTCCCCAGGTCGTATCGGTCCGGAAAATTCTCCTACAGCTTAGGTAAATCAACAGAATCGGCACTTCACCAGGTAATAACAAAGATTGAAGAGGCCATCCAAAACGAAGCAATATGTCTAGGCTCCTTCATAGACATAGAAGGAGCTTTTGACAGAACACATTTCTCCAGCATAAAAGGTGCCCTAAGTAGACATAATGTTGAACCGGCAATGATGGACTGGATAGTAAACATGCTCAGTACACGAACAATAAAGATTGCTGGTGAATCTCAGACAATTCAGATCATGAAAGGATGCCCGCAGGATGGGGTTCTTTTTTTTTTCTCTCATCACCGTTGCATGATCCTTCTGTGGCACATTGGCGTTCCCAAGGGGCTCTCCTTTTTTGGGAGAGGTGGAGATTGACCAACCTTAACCCAAAAATTATATTTTTCCCAAAAAAGAGCTAAAACTCCCTTCTTTTTCCAACCCAACTTTTTGAGGAAAAACTGTTCCTTGGCCTTCTGAAACAAACACATAGAAAACAAAATCACAAAGCTAGTTTAACTTTCTCGCAATGCAGAAACATGATTGGCAAACGATGGGGTTTGACACCAAAAATTATACTGTGGCTGGTACAAAACTGTAATTCGGCCCATGATCCCATACGGCTCTCTGGTATGGTGGACCAAAACCAATGAAGCCACCACTATACAAAAGCTTCAGCGTTATCAGAGATTAGCTTGTATGGCTGCCACGGGCTGCATAAGGACTACACCAACAGCTTTGGAGGCTATGCTGGAGCTAACACCGCTTCATCTACATATACAACCAGAAGCAAATTTAGCTGCCATTAGACTCAAGACCCTAAATCTTTTAAGTAAGAGTAGAGTCCCCCATACAGATATAACTGATAGAATTTACTCAAAAATTCCTATCTTACAAGCCAAGTATGATAGGATCCCAAAACAATTTGTATTCGATAAGAAGTACAGGATACAATTGAAGGAAACTGACCATCTGGAAGGATTGGGTCCAAGAGAGCTCAAAGTTTTCACAGATGGCTCTAAGACAAATGAAGGTGTGGGGTCTGGGGCTTTCTCTGAAGACCTTAATATCCACATATGCACACCGCGGGGTACCCACAACACAGTCTTCCAGGCTGAATGCATGGGTATCATCCAAGCGGCCATAGCAATAGATGCTAGGAAGGTGAAAGACTTCTCCATCAGATTACTGACCGACAGTATGGCGGTACTACAAGCTCTGAGTTGCAATGTGACGAACTCGGGACTGATATATGAGTGCCATCAACGATTGAATGAGCTATGTAAGCACAACAATGTGACTCTGCAATGGATCAAAGGACACAGTGGATCTAGAGGCAACGATGCAGCAGATGAACTGGCCAGAAGGGGATCGGCCCTAGCAACTATAGGGCGGGAACCAATAATACAAATCCCCTTTGGCTACGTTCGTTCACTGGTACGTAGATACTTCAATAATTTACACGCTCAGCTTTGGAAAAATTTTGTAGACTGTAGACAAGCTAGGGAGGCCCTACCTGAAATAAACAGTCATCTAACCAAGGTTCTAATGAGACTGAACAAGCCACAGATCAGGATAGTAACAAGTGCTATCACAGGACATGGCTCTTTTAACAAACATTTGTTCACCATATGTGTTACTGTGCAGGGCATGCATGGGAGAGGAAGAAACGGCGGCTCACGTGTTGCTGACATGTCCAGAAGTCGCTTCATACAGGGCTAAATATCTCGGCACGCCGGAATCGCTCCCCGAAGTTGCTTGCAACATCAAGGGACTGCTGAACTTCTTCGGGGAGATATCATGGCTTGAATAAGCATATTATTCCTGCCCACACGCAAAATACGCGCTTAGACGTGGAGTTGCGGAAAACAACCCGTCGTAAACTAAACTAAAAGCTCTTTTCTTGAGGGTCCCCAGGTCGTATCGGTCCGGAAAATTCGCCGGAGGTAAAGTATTCCACAGATAGGGAAAACTCCTTGTGAAACGTACAGTGGTGGACCGCCAGACATCCAGATAGTGTGGATGGTATCGGGACGTTAGCCGCGTAGTGCGTTCACGAAATTTGGCGGCTGGGATTAATCCGTACAATTCCTCAGAGCACTCCCCATGGTATATGCGAAAGAAAATGCAAAGAGATGCAACATCCTTCGCAGCGCTAGTGAATCGAGCCGATCGGAAAGCATTCGGTCGTCGACGATTCGAGCCGCTCTGCGCTGGATGCGATCAAGTGGAAGGTGCTGGTACTGGAGAGCTCCAGCCCAGAGATGGGAACAGTATTCCATGTGCGGCCGAACCTGCGCCTTGTAAAGTTACAGGCGGTGTGCCGGCATGAAATACTGTCCCGCTCTGCTGAGCACGCCAAGCTTTTTAGAGGCCAATTTGGCCTTCTCTACCAAATTACCCCGAAACTGCACCTCACTCGATATGTCGATGCCGAGGATTCCGATACTGGCTGAGGCAACAAGGGGAGTGCCTTGAAACTGAGGAGATATGACAAAGGGGTTCTTTTCACAATTCTTAAAAAAGATACTTGTTATCTTTTTTTAAGAATTGAGAAAAGAACCCCTTTTTTAACATATGTCTCTATTTTCTTTGACATATATGTCTAACATCTTGTACATGCAAAATTATAAAACAAATTTAAGTTAAATAAAAAATTTAGACCATTAAATCTTGCAATGGCTTTGTTGGGATGACATATTTGTCAAATGACTGCGATGGATTAACTTATTATTATATTCCCCTGTTGAGCCGACTCATTCCATACAATGTTGCTGCAGCTATACAATGTTGCAGGGTGGCATTATGGCATAAAAGCCGGCCTAGCTTTTTTTATAGAAGAGGGGGAAAAGAAGCATGCGGCTCAACTGATAGTAAGTGACTACCGCCGCCCATGAACAACCGCAACACCAAAGGAATTGCAGGTGCGTTGTGGTTAAAAAAGGAGTAAACTCTTTTCTTGAAGGTTTCTAAGCCGTATCTGTCAGGAAAAATCGCCGGTGGTAAACAATTCCATAGAGAAGTTGTACGAGGAAGTTTCCTAGTAAAACCCACAGTGGTGGACCACCAAGCATCCAAATCGTGAGAATGGTATCTTTAATTTTGACACGATGTGCGTTCATGAAATTTGGTGGCTGGAATTAATCCGAACAATTTCTCAGAGCACACCCTGTGGTAGATCCGATAGAAAATGCAAAGGGATGCAACATCCCTATGTAGTGCCAGTGAATCGAGACGATCAGAAAGAACTCGGTCGTCGACGATTCGAACCGCTCTGCGGTCAAGTGGCAGAAGCTGGCACTGGGGCAGTGGCGAAGCCTCCATAGAAGCCGAAAAGCCGGGTTTGCCTTATCAAACTGAATAAATCAATAATATCGACTAATAAAATAACTCGTAAACTATTTCAAATTTCCCGCGCACTCTACTGTTCGACACAGGTCGACCGACGACCTCGCTTATTGCCTTAGGCCGGTTTTAGAGCTCGACCAACCGTCGGTGCGTACGTCGGTCGCGCTTGCTATTTGTATGAAAATTCACAAGTCGTTACAGTGCTTGAGCGACCGTACGCTCGCGTATATTGCTACGCACTGCGTACGCGGACCGTCGGTCCAGCGCGTCCGCATGCGTACCGTCGGTCGACCGACGCGCTATGGAAACATATTGACGCGTTCAGTGCTACACCGACCGTACGGATGCGTGTATCATCGTCAAGGAAATCGAACCTATACTTCAATAATATTGTATGATTTTATAGCTATTAAGTAGTAGATTTCAGTAATTTTTATCAAACATGACATATGTCGACACCGAATGCCTAATTACCAAAGTCCGTCTTCGTGAACTTCTGTGGGACAAACGTCACGTGTTATAAAAAGACCATAATGTTAAGTTAAAGGCCTGGGAAGAAGTTTGCACAGCTTTGTTTCCGAATTTCGATGTGTGTATTTGATATCTACGTCTTCTGTTCTTTATACGTTTACGTACATATTAAGCAGCAACTAAACAATTTGTAAACGCGTCCATTTCGTGTACGTGTTTGTACCAGTCCGGCCAGTTTCGTTGCTCAAGAGAGCTCTGAACGCTACAAACTACGATCGGTTATGCGTATCGTCAGGACCGATGGTACGCACCGACGATCGGTCGGGCTCTAAAACCGCCCTTAGCGATACTGTTGCTGTCATAAAAAAATGAGTTTTAATAGAGCGATTAGTTGTCTATCTCGCTCGCGTGGGCTTTTTACGGGGCTTTCGAGAAGACGATCACTCTCTTTCTAACCTATGGCAAAATATTCTATAGTGAAATATAACTACGATTGTATATATAGCAATTACTATAGAGTTAATGCCAGGCTTTAGGAATGAAGTTGTCGAGAGCGGAGGCGCACGGGCAATACGTTTACAAGTTCATTTCACATTTTAATGTTTATTTACTCTGTGTGTTTAGCTTAAGCGATTTTAATATTGCGAGTTGAAAATTTATGCCTTTTTAAAGATTTTTAATGAAAATGGAGAATAATAGTGTTCCTTGTGATGAATTGAAGTGTGTTAAAGTGCTAATCGAAGAGTAAAAGGTAAAATCTTTAAACTTTGTTGGGATAATACATAAGGTCAAGAGTGTATTTCAGACTTATGAATTATCGCAATTAAAAAACAGTTATTGGTACAATTAAAACATTCACCAACATTTTACGTGGACGTAATTAAATCTTTCCTTAAGAAAGAGAGACGATTCCATTTAGAATGTAAATAATTTGTTTTTTTTTTTTAATTTTGTACATAGTTTGTTTGTACTTTGTTCATGTTTTACTTTTGTTCATTTATTGTATTATGTATAAATATATTTTTCTTTCGCTCAAACAAACCCAAACGGCTTTCTTCAAAGCCACCGAAGCTATGCAATTGCCGATATGTAATCTATCTAGCAGTAGTATGCCTTCAGTGTGCTTTGTTAAACACGTCCTTGACAGCACTGAATATGAAACTGAAGAGTGGAGACAGATCAAGATTGGTGTATTTTTATAAAACTGCTAAAAACAACAATCTGTATTTTTACCAATTTATATCTGGGGCTTGCCCTAGTTTGGAGCTCTAGCTTCGCCACTGCACTGGGGTGACCCGGCCCAGAGATGAGAACAGTATTCCATGTGAGGCCGAACTTGCGCTTTGTTTCATTTTAGTGTTAAAATTTATGATTTTACGAGGGGTGATCCAAAAGTAATGATAATCGGTTACTTCAGGTCCGCATAAAAATCCAAAAAAAATATTTTTTGCTTGCTTATATACTCACTACGTCAGCCTAAAAAATCATATAAATAGATCACGATTTCCGGCAGATACATTCATTTGAATACGAACTGTCAAAGAGATAACATCAACATGGAGAAAAACGAAATTAGAGCTGTCATCAAGTATTGTTTGAAAAAAATGTCTTCAAAAGAATACACAGTGATTAGTGGAAACATTGGGGGACTCTGCTCCTCCATATTCTACAGTTGCACGCTGGGCCAAGGAGTTTAAACTACTAAATCCACTGAATATGAACATCGCGAAGGGCGCCCATCCACGTCCCTCACTGAAGACAACGTGAAAAAAGTCGAAGATGTTGTGTTGGCAGATCGAAGAGCATCAGGCATGTAGCTGAGGTCACAGGGATCTCATATGGCATCGTTCAAAGAATCCTTGCGACCGAGTTGCATATGAAAAAGGTCTCTGCGCGTTGGGTACCCAGAATGTTGATTGTGAAATGAAATTGAGTTGACATTTCGAGGGTCAATCTCGAAAAGTTCCAAGCAGATCAAGAAATTTTTTTGTTCCGTTTTGTGATTATGGACGAGACCTGGATCCACCATTTTGATCCTGAAACGAAACAACAATCGATGACTTGGAAGCGAGCCTCCTCACCGACGCCAAAGAAATTCAAAGTTTCAAGTTCGGCGGGAAAGGTTATGGCATCTGTTTTTGGGGACGCTCAAGGCATAATTATGGTGGAATATTTGGAAAAGGGAGCCACTATTACGGGCTCTTACTACGCAGACCAAATAAGAAGATTACGGGAGGCTATTAAGGAAAAAAGACGCGGCAAACTGCGAGCTGGAGTGCTGTTTCACCAAGACAACGCACCGGCTCACAAAGCCGCAGTTGCGATGGCCGAACTGCGATCGAACTCCCTCCCTATTCGCCAAATATAGCTCCTAGTGAATTCTACCTCTTTCCTCGGCTCAAGGAACGCCTACGAGGCAAGAAATTCGAAGACGATAGCGAAGTAATGGCCGCTGTTGAAGCGTTTTGGAAGGGTCAAGACAAAGAATTTTTTTCAGAGGGAATCCTGGGTTTAGAAAAAAGATGGACTAAATGTATTGATTTGTTAGGAGACTATGTAGAAAAATAAATTATTATTTTAACTTTAATTATCGTGTTTTATTTTCATTATCATTACTTTTGGATCACCCCTCGGCAGATGTTTGTATGTAATTTTTACTGTTATTTCATGTTAAATTGCCAAATACTCAAACACTACTCAATTTTAAGATGTAGTTAAGTCTCATGGTGTCACAGTCACTCTGAGTTAAAGTGATAGAGACAGCACGAGACTTAACGGCGTCTTAAAATTGTGTAGCGTTTGAGTATTTTGGGCAATAGTCACATGTTAATTCCTTTTTTAAAAGTGACTACTTGAAAACCAGCAATATTTTCATATTATGCCGTAGTAGCTCAGACGATAAGCACAACCTGGGTTTAATTCCTGATATCACCACTGAAATGGTTTAGTGTAATTTTAAGTGCCGATTTATCATGTGCTCAGATATTAGGGCGGGTTTTCCCACAATGTTTCTTGAGAAGTTTGTTTTAACTGAGAAATTACTGCTTACATTTTGTGTTGTTTGCCTTTCAGACCAAATTAGTATTGAAGAATTGGACATCATTTACAAAATTCCTCATTGCGTCCCAATATCTGCTCATCATAAATGGAATTTTGATGACCTTTTAGAGAAGATGTGGGAATATCTGAAACTCATCAGGATATACACTAAGCCGAAAGGACAATTACCCGATTATAATGCTCCAGTTGTGCTGCATGCAGACAAGACAAGTATTGAGGACTTTTGTAACAAGCTGCACAGGTCAATTGTAAAAGAGTTTAAATAGTGAGTACATATTCTGCATATACTTTATATTATCGGTGAGATCCACTATATTATTATAGTTAATTCCTCTAACCCTAATAATGTAACCCTGTAGAAAATATGTGTATATAAAATTCTTCTTTCTTCTTTTCTTCTTTTTTTTATTTATATAATATTATTTTTATATGTATTATTTATTTATATAAATCATTATTTTAGTATTTATATTACAAGAACAACAAATGCATGCCAATTTATTTATATACAAAGCGTAGATTTAAATTTTTCTTAAAAACCCTATTCCAAAACCTATCTCAGCTGTAATGTTATCATATCAGTCAGCACTGAACATAATAATAGGTTTATGTAAATATATTATGAGCTTAATATATGTTATATTATGCTCATCTACACTTCTACACTATCTACATATACGTGAATTTCGGTCACGGCGGTCTGCCTCATCGGAGGTTAGCCATCAGCGCAGGACAGAATTATAGTGCCCAATGTATGGCAAGCTGTTCTCTCATAGTCCGATGGGTCGGTAAACCGACACGACCGGAGAAAGATCAGGTGCAGGACCAACGGCTTTACGTGCTTACCGAGGCACAGGGGTGAGACACTGCCAACTTCCTGACTCTGGGCAGCTACTGAGAATTTCTTGACGGACAACAATTAAAAATTGAATTGAATGGGCTGTAAAATTACAAAACCATTTGAAAAATTTTTTCACCATTGGAATCCTACATTATCCCTGATGAACATAGGCTATAGTATATTTTCAAAAAAGTTAGGGATCGTATGAAAAATTCGTAATGTAAACCACGTTGTGAAAAGGAAGTAGCAAAAGAATGCTTATGTCGCGTACGCTGCGGAAACTATTGACAATAGAGCAAAGTGATGTACTACAGTTTTATAGAAAATATTAATATCTACAAAGTTCGCGATACCATATGTCTAACTATTACAGTTATGTCATAATAACTACTTTTTCATGTTAAAATATGCAATAGTAACGACGAAAAATTCTTATATTGTGTATGCTGCGTAAACTATTGACAATAGAGCAAAGTGATGTATACAGTTTTGTAGAAGATATCAATATCTATAAAAACAAGCCCGCAATACCGTGTGTCTAACTATTACAGTTATGTCACAATAACTACTTTTTCATGTTAAAATATGCAATAGTAACGACGAAAAATCCTTAGATCGCGTATGCTGCGGAAACTATTGACAATAGAGCAAAGTGATGTACTACAGTTTTATAGAAAATATTAATATCTATAAAAGCTCGCGATACCATATGTCTAACTATTACAGTTATGTCACAATAACTACTTTTTCATGTTAAAATATGCAATAGTAACGACGAAAAATCCTTAGATTGCGTATGCTGCGGAAACTATTGACAATAGAGCAAAGTGATGTACTACAGTTTTGTAGAAGATATCAATATCTATAAAAACAAGTCCGCAATACCATATGTCTATTACAGTTATGTCACAGTAACTACTTTTTATATTAAAATATGCAATAGTAACCCCGAAAAATCCTTATATCGCGTAGAAACTATTGACAATAGAGCAATATTATGTACTACAGTTTTATAGAAGATATCAATATCTATAAAAACAAGTCCGCAATACCATATGTCTAACTATTACAGTTATGTCACAGTAACTACTTTTTCATGTTAAAATATGCAATAGTAGCCCCGAAAAATCCTTATATCGCGTATGCTGCGGAAACTATTGACAATAGAGCAAAGTACAACAGTTTTATAGACGACATAAATATCTACAAAGAAAAGTCTGCGATATCATATAGCTAACTATTACAGTTATGTCACAACAACTAACGTTTCATGTTAATATATTATGTAATAGTAACACCGATACAAACTAGGCCACATTATTCGTACCTTGGTATTAATGGTTACATTCAAATAAATCTCTTATGGCAGATTACGCATAAACTATAAATGATAACGTTTTCGTATGTATAAAAAGTTAATAGGAAATTCATCAATGATCGTTTCGTACCTCCACACTTTTCATGTACCGTGTAGAGTTATCTTTAAAACTGGAAAAATACCGCGTTTTGGGGCACTTTCTGGGGCGTTCATACGGGAGGGAGAGAGAGAGATTGAATAAAATTTAACTTTGCTGTATAACGTATATATGCCGATAGATAAAAGTACTACATTAATTTTGCCAATTTTTAACTAAAATGATTGAATTAAATCAGCGAGGTGTCACGTCATGTCGCGCGGCGCAGGCACGTCATATACGCGGGTGAAACCTCGTGGCACAGCTATATGAAATATGTATTTTTAAAAGAAAAAACAATTTTTAAAGTGTTTGTGTCTATTTTTCTGTTTATTCCGGCTAATCTCCGAAATGGCTGAACCAATTTTGTCAGGACTCACTGGCAGATAGCGCTGATGTTATAAGGAGTAACTTAGTCTCATTTTTATTTTAGAAAAATAATTGAATCCATGAAATTCAATCGTAATAAATTTCACGCGAATGAAGTCGCGGGGAACAGCTAGTATAATATACTTACATAAACTTATTATTGGTAGCTCAGATGGTTAGCGCTCACTGTGAATTTCACAGTACGCAAGCAAACCGGGCTTGGTCCCCGCCGGCACGTATGAAATTGTTAATTGCAGTTTTAAGTGCTGATTTACCACGTGCTCGGCGGTGAAGAAAAACATCGTTAAGAAACCTGCATGTCTGAGAAATAAGAAAAAAAATTATTTCGAAGACATGTAACATGTGAAGTTCGCCTGCACACATTGGGGCATCGCGGCGGACAATTCCTTACTCTAAAATCCTCTCAGAAATGAGTGGGAGGCCTGTGCCCAGGATTGGGAGTGGTATGAACATTTAGAAATTGTAAAATTAATCATTTTAAGGTTAGTTTTATTCATTTATAGGCGCTTATCCAAATCCACTGTCGAACAAAGACCCTCCCCAAAGGTTGCCTCATAAGATAAATATTTGTCATAGTTGCTACACTTTGCAGGCGGTTTGGAAAATGCAGTTTTTGTATTAGTGTCGAGTTGTTTTCAAAAAAATATTGCTGTCTATCTGGCATTTATTGTTTCTTATAGGATAGGGTGTCAAACGAGCACACAGTCCACCTGATTGTAAGTGGTTGCTGTGGCCTATAGACATCCACATTTATCCTTAATTGCGAATCAAAATCCAGATGAGTGCCACCCATGAGGGCTAAGATGGAATGTCTCGTTTTCAGTAAAGGGTCTCTGTTTCTCTAAACTCACCATACGAAACACAGCAGCATTAAACTACTATTTTACGCTAGTATTCTGTGAGAGCGTGGTCCTTCCCCGGTCGAGCCGACCCATTCATGCTACAACTATACTATTAATATAACTGCAGCATGGCTCTTCCACGTATAAATTTGTCCCTTATTCGTCTCTTACGACACCCACGAGATGATACGGGATAGTGAATATATACCACCACCATGGCGGTGTCAGAGAATCAAGTAGGAATTTATTTTATTACATTGATATAATATTTTATCAATTCCTTCCACCAAAGTAAAAGGATACTTAACAAAACAAAACTTTTTTTTCAGTGCCTTGGTGTGGGGTTCTTCTGTGAAGCATCAGCCACAAAAGGTCGGAATAGAACACATTTTAGCCGACGAAGACGTCGTTCAAATTGTTAAAAAAGTTTAACATAAAACTATACATAAATTTTAGATTACATATATTATATATATTTTTTGAAACTCAGCAAAATACTATAAAATATATATTATTATTTTGGTATTTAAAAAGAAGTTAGGGTAATCTTTTAAATTGTTAAAGTTTGAAACATTTGTGTCAAAAGTGCCACACTTAAATACAATCTGGACGATTAGCATGCTCTTCCACCAGTGTATTACTCAGTGTAAAGTGTGTACAGAATGTTGTATAAAATCTATTTTATCATTATAAACAAAATCTTCGATCAACAATATAAAATAAATAATGGGTCTCATATAAAATCTCCCTCATTGATTACCTCATAGGGTGATATTTATCATAGCTGCTATGCTTGGCAGGGTTGGAAACTGCAGTTTTTTTTCCTGGTTAGAAAGACGCTGATGCCCATCGGGTTTTTATGGGGTAATAGATATTCTTACACCCCCACTACAAAGTCGATGTAAAATAAAAATGGGGCAAATTAACACGATTTTGGACTTAGGGTAAATAATAACAGTAATGTATATAGGTTTTTAAAAAAATATACGGAAATTTATAGAATATATGGTTTTGATGATTATCATAAGTCTAAACGCCACATTAATTGATCCCATCTAGGCGAACCAGGGGTCTTTCGCTAGTTTTACATAAAAGAAATTATACCTATATACATTATAAAATTATTCTCAAGGTATTATAAAATTATTCTCAAAGTATAGTTATATTCAAATTAAACTCAATTTACGGTTTTAAAAGGTAAATCTCCTGATTAAGAAATAAGTCCTCATGGCATATTTACGTCGCAATTTTTTTTTACAGAAATAGGGTGACAAACGAGCACACAATCCACCAGGTGGTAAGTGAATGCTGTGGCCCATAGACATCTACAGTTATTCTCGATTAAGAATCAAAATGCAGATGCGTTGTCACCCCTGAGGACTAAGATGGAATGCCTCGTTTTCAGTAAAAGAGTGTCTCCGGATCTCTACACTCACCATACGAAATGCAGCAGTATTAAGTTGCGAGTTACGTTTAACTGTTAACCTGTAATGAGATATTTACTGTTGCAGCCTATTAATATCCACTGCTGAATATAGGCTTCTCCCATAGATTGCCTAATAGGGGGGATATTGACCGTAGTTGCCAAGCTTGGCAAGCAGGTTGGCAACCGAAGTTTTACTTTTTATTTTTATTTGTTATTAAGAAGACGCTGCTGCATCTGACGTGTTTCCAACTATCGCTTCATACAAAACCCAATTGGGTAGTGTATATTCTTACACTGCCACTACATTTAGATACAATTAGATGTTAACAGATATTTAATTATGTACGATGTATATTGTTGATGGAAGAGTATCATATTTAAAACCAATTTGTGGCTCTCTAAAACATACCGAGCTATGGAAGAAATGTATAAATTACTACAAAAAATTAAATAGTCAAACATATATTGGTGATTTCATAAGAGCTCATTCGAAATTCTTTCATTAACGCAACACAACACACTAGTTTAGTTACTAAGCAATAATTTTATTAAACTTTGATTTGGTTTTTGATTAGTTCTTATGAAATGTACTCAATTTCTATATTATGGCCAGCAAAGAGAGATGCAGAATGTAAATAGTGTCTGTAATAAATGGGTGCATAAACAATTTTTTTTAATAATTACAAGCTATAATACATACACTAATTGTTCTTAGCATAAAATAAAGCATTACTGATTTAGACTCGAAGAGACCAAGTCTAAATCAGTAATATGAATCATGAGTTCAACTTTTTATTGTCATTTACGGCATGAAATTGAAAAACTAATAACAATAACTATATTATCTAAAGAAACACTAGGTTCTAGCTGTAATAAACTTGAATTCACAAAAATGATGTCCAAATTCAAAACAGACAAGTAATTTCAAGTACTCAAATCACACATCGACAGACGCTCTTGCCGTTATTACGTGTTACATGCGAGAGAACACACATACAATACAGGAATAATTATCCCTCGCCATCGTAACGTATAAAGAAGGTCAGAGTTGCTCCGCGAGCTGTGGAGAGCTATGCTCGCAATTTCCCTGCGTAATAGACTTAAAATAGGAAGCTCAGGGTTGCTCCGCGAGCTGTGGAGAGCTATGCTCGCAATTTCCCTGCGTAATAGACTTAAAATAGGAAGCTCAGGGTGCGCTCCGCGAGCTGTGGAGAGCTATGCTCGCAATTTCCCTGCGTAATAGACTTAAAATAGGAAGCTCAGGGTCGCTCCGCGAGCTGAGGAGAGCTATGCTCGCAATTTCCCTGCGTAATAGATTTAAAATAGGAAACTCAGGGTCGCTCCGCGAGTTGTGGAGAGCTATGCTCGCAATTTCCCTGCGTAATAGACTTAAAATAGGAAGCTCAGGGTCGCTCCGCGAGCTGTGGAGAGCTATGTTCGCAATTTCCCTGCGTAATAGACTTAAAATAGGAAGCTCAGGGTCGCTTCGCGAGCTGTGGAGAGCTATGCTCGCAATTTCCCTGCGTAATAGACTTAAAATAGGAAGCTCAGGGTCGCTCCGCGAGCTGTGGAGAGCTATGCTCGCAATTTCCCTGCGTAATAGACTTAAAATAGGAAGCTCAGGGTCGCTCCGCGAGCTGTGGAGAGCTATGCTCGCAATTTCCCTTGCGTAATAGACTTAAAATAGGAAGCTCAGAGTCGCTCCGCGAGCTGTGGAGAGCTATGCTCGCAATTTCCCTGCGTAATAGACTTAAAATAGGACGCTCAGGGTCGCTTCGCGAGTTGTGGAGAGATCTATGCTCGCAATATCCCTGCATAATAGACTTAAAAATCAGCAGTAGAACCACACCCGGAATAGCTTAACGGATTAGTAAGCTGAAATGGCAATAGGCTGACCATATAGCTAAAAGAACGGTCTACCGATTGCGAAGACCGAAGTGTAGTTCCATCCCTCACTAGACGATGGAGTGAGGTTAGAGATGCATGAAGTTCTGCTGGCTCAGGACGGTGCTATTACACCTCTGGAGAGGCATATGTTCCGCAAAAAGCTTGTGAAAAAGTTCCTAGTTCTATATTTAAATATGATACGTTATTGTTATTAATTTTATCGACGTACGTTATAAGCAATGCAGATATTTTTTTTTTTTTTTTTTTTTTTTTTATAGAATATGGTGACAAACGAGCACACAGTCCACCTGATGGTAAGTGGTTGCTGCGGCCCATAGACATCTACATCTATCTTCCATTACAAATCAAAATGCAGATGCGTTGTCACCCGTGAGGACTGAGATGGAATGCCTCATTTCTAGTAAAAAGGGTCTCCGGTTCTCTACACTCACCATACGAAATACAGCAGCATTAAGCTACTATTTCACGCTGGTATTCTGTGAGAGCGTGGTCCTTCCCCGGTCGAGCCGACCCATTCGTGCTACAACTATACTACTAATATAATTGCAGTATGGCTCTACCACGTATTTTGTTGTCATGTATTTTTTATTACCTTCATTTTATGAGGAAGAATTTAAGCGATTACTATCGAGAAAATCTGTCAAAAACATGTTTTGTAAGTGTTCTCAGGTACATATTTCGATAGATTTGGTATAATAACTGTTTACTGACAAGTCTATTTAGATCTTGTTTGCGCCTTGATAAGTACAGACCATAGAATACTATAATACACAATTGAATGGCTGTCAACTTTATTTTGTACGAGGAGGTATCGCCAAACCCGATTCGCTGTGTTGACAGCAGTGTTGCCATCTAGACTAAAACTGCAAACAAGCTTTCAAAAAGCTGTAGAAAACTGTAAATTTCTACTTACAGAACTGTAAATCTACAGTTTTTCTTATTTTGTATTCTCTAATAGCAGTAATCAATAAAACAACATAATAAAGTAATAAAAGTACACTTGTAGTAATAAATCAACTTTAATAATCTTAACAAATTTACAATCTAATCTAATAAAACTGCCTCGTTTTCAATTTGCACATCCTCTTCATTTTCAGTTTCATTTTTATTCTTGAAATCGTCCATATTTTTTTTATTAAATCTCTTTAAATGGTCATTGGTAGCATTAAACTCGAAACAATTTTTAATTTCTGATTTTGTATGTAAAGTGCCTTCTATGGTGGTGGTAGACAGTTTATTCCTAAGTTTGGTTTTCATAAGATTTATACTTGAAAACAAACGTTCAACCGTTGCTGTACTGTGCGGTAGACACAAAAACTTTTTAGTTAATTTTGATAGCAGGGGAAATCTTGCAGATCCATCGCCCTTCTTTAATTTGGAGACATGATCAAGAAAATTCTTCTACATTTAGCGTCTCAGGTTCGTTCAAATTCAAGTTGGTGTTGCAAAGAGTTCTCCATTCTCTATCCAATTTTGTTACGTCTTCCGGACAAATATTTGGAAAATAATACAAGATTTCAGAAATTGAAGTTATTTGTTTCTTGCTAAAATCGTGAGTTAAAATTGTTTGTGGGTTCAACATCTGTAAACATTTCAGAGCTTGACGTTCTTTGTCATCAAATGGGAATCTTTGTTTGATTTGTACTATTGCTTCAACATAAAAGTCTTTACATTTTGTGTAAAAATTTTGAAGTTGGTCGTCGTCCAACTCTCGAGTTTCCTTTTTCAATCGGATTAAATTAGGTACCATTCCGCCTACATATGACACATGGGTTTGCATGTCATTTACATTAACACTTAGTACTTTCTTTTCTTTCGCGTTCGAAATGTCTTGGGTATCATCTTCTGTTAATTCTAAATATACCGGCTGTATAAAGCATTGTAAAATTGTTAAGTAAGCTGTGTAAATGTGATCATATAATAAGTACAGCTTTGTTTTTTCTGCCTGCATTTATTTATTCAAATCTGTGAATATTGGTAACGCAAATCGAAGAAATTCCAAGTATAACTCGGTTGTCGGTTCCATAGATTTCGTTAAAATTCCTTGAGCAGAAAGAAGACGATCTGTGAAAACGGCTGATTGAAAATACAACTTGATAGCTGGAAGTTGCTCTAACATTCTGTTCACAACGTTGTTCAAAAATAGCAATCTGGTTTGGGCTGGGAGCAGTATTTTATGAGGTTTTATATTTGCAAATGCCTGAAAGGTTTTGTAATCCCCAACACATTTAGGTGAATTTTGAATGTGATTAAAAACTTCACGGCAAAAGTCTTCAAGGCCCCTCGGTAATTTTTGACATGCGTACGATGTGCAAAGTGCAAACGAGTGGCATATGCATTTCATGGTGACAAGATTGGGTATATCGTTTTTCAAATGAGTAACTATCGAGTTATTTGATCCAAACATTCATTGGCGCCATCGGACGCAAATCCTAACATATTTTCTTTGTACGGGATTCCTTTCTCGTTGAAATATTCGATAGTTTTATCATACAAAACTTTAGCTGAACCTTCGGTAATTGGTATCAAAGTCAGAAACTTATCTTCTACTTCGTAATTTGTGTTGACTACCCTAGCTATTAAAGCTAAATGCTTAATTGCCGACTTATCGGTACTCTCATCTACCAATAATGAAAAATAATTTTCTTTTAAGTTTTGCATCAAGTTTTCTTCAGCTGTTTTTCCTGTCACATTTACAACGATAGCTCGAGCTTTTGTTCGGCTCATAGACAAACTTTCAGCAAATTTCGAGTCTGGGCACACTGATTTAACTAATTTTGTCAGATGGGAGGCAACATTAAATGCAATATTATGTTCTGTAACAAAACAAGGCAGTTTTATTTCACCAGCCTTTGCCATCTGCTGAGGTTGTTGCAATTTTGATGTTGATGCTAACAAAGATGTAAGTTTAGGTTGATTTTATAATTTTTTTCAGTTCACTTCATGTTTAGACGAATTTTTGTGTCGCATCAGTTCCTGAATTACACATTTTTGATCACAGTCGCATGCAGAACAGTAAAAATATGTGTCATCTTTTTTACTTTTCGCGAGCCACCAATCTTACCCTAATTTCTGAACCTAGGTACGCCATTTCTGTTAGTGTATATTTATATAATTTGGTGGTTCAACATACCTATGCTGTGATTTCCAAACGTAAGAAATAAAGTACAGATGCGTACCACCCCTAAAGACTAAATTGAGATGTCATAAAAATTGTCAGTTATAAGCTGACCATTTAAACTAAGGCAAAACAGTAAGTGTAAGTAACCCTTACTGTTACAGCCTAATAAAGCCCACTGCTGAACAGAGGCCTCCCCATCGACTGCCTCATAGGGCGGCCATTTGCCATAGTTGTCACACTTGGTAAGCGGGTTGGCAACTACAGTTTCATTTTTTGTTGTTATTAGGAAAACGCTGCGGCATATCTCCTGGTTGGTCTCCGTCTGTCACCTCTTACGACACCTACGAGATGATATGTCGTAGTGGATATTTCTTGTATAGAAATAGAAATAGAAACTTTTTTATTCAATGTAGATTATAAAAATACTTATTGAAAGTCACTTTTTTTAATTTACCACTGGTTCGCAAAAAAAAACCTCTGTCCTGGGAAGAACCAGCAAGAAACCCAGCGGGACTAATTTTTTTTAATAATAGCTTACAATCATGTTTACAATCAACAACACAAGACAAATCAGAAATAGCTTGGTAGCGATCACCCTTCCCAGGGGTTATTATCATCTATAAATTCCTTAATATTATAACTAACCCTTTTTATACAAACTTAGTTTAATAACATTTTTGAACTTTGTGTATGACAAATTTTGTATATTTTCTGGGATTTTGTTGTAAAAGCGTATACATCGCTCCAAGAATGAATTACTGACTCGGTGGAGTCGAGTAACTGGTACTACCAGCTTGTGTCTGTTCCTAGTATTTACAGAATGAATATCACTTATTTTCGCAAAACTACTTTTATTTTTGTGTACGTACATTACATTTTCATAAATGTATTGAGAGGCCAGAGTTAATATATTAATTTCTTTAAATTTTTGTCTCAGTGACTCTTTTGGTTTTAAATTATATATTGCTCTAATGGCCCTCTTCTGTTATTACAGAAAGTATGGTTTAAGTAACCGTAAGTATAAACCGGCCACTAAAATAAGTAAAAGGTTAGTATTTACTCAGATGCTTTCTAGGCTAAATCACTTGTCTTTAAACTGTGGCTAATCGTAGGGTTTTACCACAGAAATCTAAATAATAAGGCACTAGAAATACCTTCTACTGTCTTTCAATATCGGGTCGCGTGTAGCTGGGTCGCAGCTATTACACATAGATAAACAATAAATACACAATTACGCCTACACATATCTCTAGCATTCATGCAACAAAGATTTAACTATAAATTATCGCGTTAAGGAATATTTTATAAAAACCCAAAAATCTCAGGAGGCGTAGCCACTCGGGTCAATGGGTGCGTTTGGCAGAAAAAAGCGCTAGCAAGCGCTTGTAAGCAAAATGGCGATCGTAAGCGGTAAGCGCTGTCAAATCGTAAGTAGCTATTTTCCTCCAGGACACGACGTTAGTTTTAACCGGGGAACCTAACCTAATTTAAATATATGTTTGTAAAGTATACATATTAAAAACTTACCAATCATGAATTTTAATAACATGTATATGTTTATTCATCTCATTATATTACTTAAAACTAATATTGCACAAAATAACTTATAAACTCTACTTCAAAAGAAACAAATTAAATAAGCAAAATGGCGGATTGTGTCAGCGCTACTGAAGTAGCAATCGTGTCCTGGCCGAAAACTATTTCAGCGCTTATAAGCGCTTGCTAGCGCTTTTTTCTGCCAAACGCACCCATTATTTAACGTGTGCGAGAAACAGAGAATGACATTGCGCGCTCACTCTCACTTGGACATACTGCAGCGCAATGCACGTATCGATAACTTTCTATTAAGTGTCGTTGGCCGTCTAGGAGTCTCACACCAAGAGATAACTAATTAACTGAAAATGTCTCAGTAATAGACGCTTTTAGACGTTTTATAATTAGATAAAAGGGGATATATTAAAACGTTAAGGATAAGTATAAACGTTTTTAATTAATAACACATACTTTTTAACATTATTTAAAAAAGCACATATATTCTTATAGACACAAATTCTGCTATAATTTGTCGGGACCCAATTTTTTTCCAGTAGCATATATCCGGATATATTTACCCTTAATATCCGGATCTCTTAGAGACCTGGAAATAATAGCATTGTATAAAATAAACAGATTTATAAATAAAATCAATACAACATTATACAAACAGCAAACAAATAAATATATGTATGGGTGACATATTTATCATCTTTTACCCAGCTTCTTACAGATCGAATTTAGTCTATCGTCCTTACAATATAATTACTTATCCTTACAATATATTAAAACTGCATAAAAAATTATCAAGTGATTTAAAAGACTTAACAAACAGATTATTGCTGATAAACGGTTAACAGTATAAATTATTTATAAAGAAAAAAAATCGAGAAGGTTGAAATTAATATTTAACGAAAAATCACAGTTCATTCCCATTTCGGTAGAACTAGGTAAGCAAACATAATAAATTGTCGATACAAAATAGTAGTGTCACGTTACTGACTCGCGCTCGACTCCTGCGGACGTGTTCTTGGAAATTTACTTACGCAACAATATTGTTTATTGCTCATACTATTATTATGAGCTTGAGGTTCGTGACAATAAAAATTGCCGATAGAATTACCTAAATTAACACTTTAATTTTCTTTACACAAATTAAAACTTAAAACACCAATAATTAAGCACACTAATTCACTTTATTCCGCTCCGAAGCTTCGCTTGTCTCGCCAAATTCAATACTTCCCCCGATCGCACCTTGCAGCGCCTATAAATACACATTAGTACCGAATCATCCAGAACATTCAAGTAAATACGCGCACCAATCGACAAAGCGCCGAAAGTTCGAGAGTCAGCTTCCAGAAGCTTAGTTCTTCGTTTCGACAACAGATGGCGCTGTCGGTTGAAAGATTAGTGATGTCATTTTCTGGAAAGTTCTCCCCTCGCTCCGTTACCCAACACTAGATGGCGCTAATGCCAGATGTCAACTTAGCCGCGTAACACTGCCCCTCCTAAGACATGCTCGTCCCGAACATTATCGGCCCCATAATAAAGCGCCAGGCGATCCACATAGACGATCTTAGGAGTCCCCCTTGCTCCCTTCTGTATCCGATAGGTTACATCGTTGATCCTGGTCACAATCCGGTACGGGCCGTCCCATTTAGCTTGAAGCTTAGGAGATTTCCCTTTGCTGCGGACCGGATTGTGCAACCACACTAGTGAACCTTCGTCGAACCCTTTGTTGTTCATTTTGCGGTCATACCGGGTTTTCATCTTTTCAGATATTTGCTGGCTCGATTGTCTGACGTGCTCATAAATGTCATTCATTTTGTTCCGCAAGTCATTTGCATAATCGGTTATGCTGCGTGGGGCATCAGGTGGTATCCCGGTAATTAGGTCTGCAGGCAGCCGTAATTCTCTTCCAAAGTTTGCGAAAGCTGGTGTCACTGATGTACTTTCGTGAACAGCGCTTCGATATGACAACAAAAACGGTTGTATGTGCTTATCCCAATCTCCAATGTCTGATTAAATCGTTCTACCATTCCATCAGATTGCGGGTGATAAGAAGTCGTTCTTGTTTTATGAGTACCCATAACTCGGCAAGTTTCCTGGAATATTTGAGACTCAAAATTCCTTCCTTGATCGCTGTGAATCTCTAAAGGTACTCCAAAACGACAGAAGACTTCATGAACTAGTTTATCTGCAACTGTTGAAGCTTCTTGATTAGGAATGGCGGAGACTTCTGGCCACTTAGTGAAGTAATCCATCACAACCATGAAATAATTGTTACCGCTTTCACTCTCCGGAAACGGCCCCGCCACGTCAATGGCTATTCTCTCCCATGGTGCACCAACATTGTACAACTTCAATGCACCTCTACTACGAGTCTGAGGTCCCTTTACAGCCGTACAACTTGTACATTTGCGACACCAGTCCTCGACATCGTTTCGACAGTGGACCCAATAAAACCGTTCTCGGATCTTCAGTAGAGTTCGTTTAACTCCCAGACGGCCTCCTGAATAATCATTATGGTACCGCTGTAGAACATCCGGTACTTTAGCTTTAGGGACAACCATTTGCAAATGACAGCTGAACACTTTCCCATTTAAGGCAGAGAACTCCATCCTGAAGCAACAAGCTGTCCCACTGGGCCCAATAGCTTTTAGTGGTCGAACTCATCGCTGAGACGTCGCTCCACTTGGGCTTGGGAGCACTGGCCTTCATCCATTCCAGAATCGGCTTGATGTCCGGATCTTCCTGCTGTGCACGTTGTAAGCTGTCCTTCCACTCGTTGCTGAGGTGGTCTGCCCTGAGCATCCTCACGGATACCACTTTCTTACTCTCTTGCCTAGTACAAAGTTTGCAATCTTCAGGACTGCCATGAGATTTCCCGCTGCGAAGTTCGATCTCAAAGTCATATTCCTGCAGTAGTTCAATCCACCTCGCAACTTGTCCTTCTGGATTTTTAAACTGCAATAGCCATTTTAGTGCAGCATGGTCAGTTCGTAAGTGAAATTTCCGCCCCAGAAGATATTTGCTAAAATGCTGCAACGACTTTACCACAGCTAGCAATTCGCGTCTTGTGACAATAGTTCCTTTCCGGTTTTGACAATGACTTGCTGAAATACGCTATCACGACCTCTTCGTCACCATTCCGTTGAGACAACACACCGCCAAGTCCTATATCACTTGCGTCTGTGTCAACTATAAATTCTTTGCTTGCATCAGGGTATCCCAAAATAGGTGTTTTGCACAGACGGTCCTTGAGCTCCTGGAATGCGATATTGCAACTTTTATCCCAGCAGAAATGTCGCTTCTCCTCGGTTAGCTTATGTAGAGGTTTGGCTATATCTGCAAAGTTCTTCACAAATCGCCGATAATAGGAGCACAAACCCAAAAATGCTCTAACCTGCGTCTTGTCTTTTGGAACCGGCCAATCCTTGACAGCGGCGATTTTCTCCGGATCCGTACGGATACCTTCTTCCGACACTACATACCCCAAAACGTTGACTTGCCGTTTAACTGACAACTCAATAGTGAACATTTCTTCGGACTCAACTTGAGGTTGGCACTCTGAATCTTCATGAGCACGCGTTCCAGGTTCTGAAGGTGATCTTCAAACATACGGCCCACGATGATGATGTCATCCAAACAGAACAGACAGGCATCGCCAATTAGCCCAGTAAGTACAAGCTCCATCAGCCTTTCAAACGTTGCTGGAGCATTGCACAACCCAAACGGCATTACTTTAAATTGCCACAGACCCTTTCCCGTCGAGAACGCAGTTTTCTCCTTGTCCGTGGGGTCAATTTCAACTTGCCAGTAGCCACTTTTTAGATCCAGCGTGCTAAACCACTTTATTCCTGTAATCATGTCCAGCGTGTCATCAATTCTTGGCAAGGGATAGCTGTCCTTTCTTCGTAACGTCGTTCAGACGGCGGTAGTCAACACAAAACCGCATGCTGCCATCCTTCTTCTTCACCAGCACCACTGGTGAACACCATGGACTAGAGGAAGGTTCAATAACACCATCCTTCACCATTCTTTCAATCATGGTTTCCACTTCCTTTTCACGTGCTGCCGGCAATCTTCTTGGCCGCTGACGGATAGGCAATTCTTCTCCTGTGTTTATTTTGTGTTGAACTAAGCCAGTCTTTCCTATGTCAGCATCGTTTGATGAGAATAGATCGGCGTACTTGAGTAACAACTTCTTTGCCTTGACCAATTCGTTCGCGGAGAGAACACTGCGACAGTCTTCCAAAAGTGTGGTCACTCTCGTTTCTGAATCCTTGCTGGGGGTCCCACTCGATATATATTGGCACCGACGTAACCAATCCATTTCCTCACAGGTACCACCCAGTGTGCCTTTTCCTGTAATCTGTTCCCGGTCGCAAAGGTTCAGCACACGTACTCCTGAGATGTCAGTGGTCCTGACCAAGGTTTGAGCTACTTTCCATGGAAGGTCATTGTTTACCCTTTCCACAACTACACAACGGTGGGCTTGCCCAGCGTTTCGAGGAAGACTAACCGGAACAATCGTTTCCGATCTCGGCGGAAGAACAATCTTCTTAATGCTGTACACGTTCCCTGGTAACGCACCTTCCATAAAAAGTTCCTCCTGTCCACATTTCAAAACACCTTGCTTAACGTCGATCTTACAACAATTACTCCTCATAAAGTCTAGGCCTAGGATGCAGTCGTCTATTATATCAGCCACGATGACATTATGCAGGTAGATCACGTTGCCTGGCTTCAACTCCATCTCCTTCTCTCCACGGACGGGTATACGCTGACCGGTGGCTGTTACCAAATTAATGCGTTCTCGGTTGTATGCGGAGTCCCCAAGGAACTGACTTATAAGTTGGGAACTAGCAACCGTACGAGAGTCTCCAGTGTCTATGGTCAGTTGACACGGCATTCCGTTGACCTCGCCCTTGATGATTAGACTGTTCCCATCATGGGTTTGTGAGATCGAGATCCTTGGGACTCTTTTAATATCAGCCAGCACCCGCCCCGCAGTTCTGGCTTTTACTCGTTTCCCTGCTGCTGCTGGACGCGGCTGGTAGCCGCACCACCTTCCTGATATCGTTCACCTTCCCTTTCTACGGTTCGCTTAGGGCAGCTGGATCGAAGATGACCCCTTTCCCCACAGACATAGCACCTAGGGCTGTAACCTTTATTGCGGTCACGTACCGTAGCTGCTGCAATCTCCCTGACGCGATGGGAGCGAAGATCCTGCCGCACGGCTTCCACCTCCAGTGCATGGGCCAAGGCGTCCTTAAGCGTCTCGTGGTGCCCCAGCCTTACAGCAGCTCTGACTTCAAGATCGCGGATGCCGTCGGTGAATGTTCACCAGGTTCCCTTCAATGAGCGCAGGTACAGACTGGTATGCTTTTCGAACCATCTTCTCCACCTCAAGGGCCCACTGCTGCAGATTTTCGTTGCTGCGTTGCACGCGATCTTTAAGCTGCGCGCGAAAGACGTGTTCTAGGTGAGCGTAGTAGATCTGTAGTAGCTCGTAGATCACTTTCTTACCGAGAGCTTCCAACACGGTTAAGGCTTGGTCGCGCAGGCCTAAGGTGAGTGCAGTCGTGGCCTGGCTTTTATTCCAACCGTTTGCCTCCATGGCGGCCTCGAACTGGATTTTGTAGGCCGACCAGGAAGAAGTCCCGTCGAACGGCGGCACTTTGAATCCACGTAGCGAAGGTGCTGTAGCTACTACGGGACCTGTAGTTCCATCCCCAAGTTTGAGGTCGTTTAGCGTTTTCTTCACGTCAGCCATCACGTTGTCAACCCGATTGTTCACATGGTTGATTCGGGTTTCATGTTCTTCGATTCGGGTTTCAGTTTCCGACAGGCGGTTGTTATGTTGAGCAACCCTATCCTTCACCTCCCTTATCTCTTTCCCAAAGGTAGCGTGAAGGTCCTTCATGAGGAGCATCTGTTCCTCCTGTCGGCGGGCCTGTTCCTCTTGTCCGCTCTGCAGCTGCTCTTTCAACTGACGGATCTGTTCCTCCTGTCGACGAGCCTGTTCCTCCTGTCGGTGAGCCTGTTCCTCCTGTCGGCGAGCCTGTTCCTGCAGCATCACCATCAGAGCACCTAAATCAGGTGCTGCAGATGTAGGAGCTACTGACGGGCCTGCAGCCGGCTGGCCCTCCGACGTCTGCGGCGTTGCACCACCAAATCTTCTTTGGTCCGTCTCCTGCTGGCGTTGACTTCGGGTACGGACACCCTCCGTTTCCTCCTTAGTTTAAATCGGCATGATTTTATCCCACTTCTGACACCAATTGTTACGAGCTTGAGGTTCGTGACAATAAAAATTGCCGATAGAATCACCTAAATTAACACTTTAATTTTCTTTACACAAATTAAAACTTAAAACACCAATAATTAAGAACACTAATTCACTTTATTCCGCTCCGAAGCTTCGCTTGTCTCGCCGAATTCAATACTTCCCCGATCGCACCTTGCAGCGCCTATAAATACACATTAGTACCGACTCATCCAGAACATTCAAGTAAATACGCGCACCAATCGACAAAGCGCCGAAAGTCCGAGAGTCAGCTTCCAGAAGCTTAGTTCTTCGTTTCGACAACAGATGGCGCTGTCGGTTGAAAGATTAGTGATGTCATTTTCTGGAAAGCTCTCCCCTCGCTCCGTTACCCGACACTAGATGGCGCTAGTGCCAGATGTCAACTTAGCCGCGTAACAATAATATTGTCTTAAATTTTGACGATTTATTTTTCAATTATCTACGTGGTCTTCTCGTAATTAGCAATTATGTGATTTGGCGCTTGCGTTATTTTATTCTAAGCGAGCACACTCTCTTTCTGTCTCTTGTTTTGCACGCGGTAGGTAATAGCACTATCCTTTTCAATTTGTTCAATCAAATTTCTGTGGCATCTGTTGCGGGACGAACCTATGTTTGGCGATATTACAGAGAGATATTGTCCAGTATTAGCTGAACGCATATTGTATAAGCTTTCCGTACAAAGAGGGTTAATGAGGGGTTATACTAGAAAATTTAGCTTGAGTAGCCGTTAGTACGTACAATGTTAGGGGAAGTGGGGGCAAAATTAGAGTTTGAGCTGAGGTGGTATAGACTCTTATGGTGCTTAGCTAGTGCTCAGAGTATAAAATAGTACATGGTGATTATATGATTTTTGGTACACTTCACTTCAATAGTTGTAACAAATCCTAAAGTATAACAAGATTAATTTTATCGAGACAACGTTTTTTTGGGTCTAGTTGCGATACATTATGCCCAATTATTGACTTTATCTATATGTTCCATGTCGGTTACTATTTTATTATTTTGAACTTCCTCTGCTCCTATTTTGGTGACTATTATATTATTTGGTATTAATTAGATATAATGAGTATGGTATCAATTAGATATTTTAGTATGTAGAGAGTGTGGCTGATGGACAATGATGATAAAAATTAATCTGCTAAGATCTGAGTAAAAAAATACAAATGGTGTGTGAGTCTTACTATAGTCAACCAAATCTAAAAAATACCTTTTGACAGCTGTCAGACTTATTGCACCAGGCATGCCAACCAAAAAATGGGAAAGTACAATATTCGATTCCTAAAAAAATCGATATCGATTATTTCGTGTTGGTAATCATTTACAGTTTGGTTTGAATAATACCAGAATAAATTAAAAACGGATAATTTAAAACACAAGATTTCTACGTATTTGTTAGCTTATTTCTAGAGGCACAGTTATAAAAATTTAAGATTATAACTAAATTAAAAATAAATTTATTCAATCACTTTCAGTACAACTAGTTGAGCTGTCATTGTTTGATTTTCAAAAATGCAGTCAAAATTAATGTCTCTTTCAAAGTCATCCATAATAATGTTTTTTTTTTGTTTTTTCTACCACTTTTGCCGAATATTCCTATGTGAAATGGGCACATGCTTCAACGAATATTGAAGAAACAGTCCAAAAAGTTAAAGCCGAGTCACAAAATAAGAAGACAAACACAAAATTACGCACAATAAGTTCCCGAAATGGCGGGATATTGAAATTACGTAGTAGTTTTTAAATCGCGGCCTTGTGTATGATTTTTTTTTGCCTACACAAATTTATGTTGACAAATTAAAAAAAAACTTGTTTTATTCATGATTCATGAAATTTAAGTAATTTTAAAAATAAAAATTTCATTAAACAAATAATACATTAAAAAAAATTAATTATTCAAAATTTGAATATTTTTACCGATTACTGGAATATTTTTGCCGATTATTCGCATAACAATTAATTTTAATCCTTCAAACACTACGGTAATATACATAGCGACATATCATTGAAACGACGGCAAGTACAAAAAGTTGATACTGGTTATTTTTCAATATTTTGCTTTGTTTGAAAGATTAAAATTTAAATTGGTGATAAAAAACTATACACGTTGTAATGAAATATAGATAACTTTATATTTCTTCGGATTTACGTAAATGGTTATTTTAAATCGTGTGAGTACGCTTGTGCAAAGTTATTGCTGAATGATTAATGTGAAACGTCAAAAGGTATTTCTTATATTTGGTTGACTATAGTTTGAATTTAAGGGAGGACAGGAGGTGCGCTTCAAACAAGATGACACATTTTTTTTCATACAATAACGAATGTTCGTGAAATGTTAACGCATACAAAAAAATAATGGTTAACGATGAAACAAGTGTTTCGGTAGTAAAAACTTAAAGATTTAGACTATGTATTTTTGGGTAAAGGCCTTACAGCTAATGCCATTACAATAATATAAACTTCGATTGTCAATGTCAATAATGTCATACGTTAAGTCAACGTCATATTCATATGTCAATATGTCATACATAGCAAAACAAAACAAGAGTGGATAAAAGTCATAAAAGTAAAAGTAACGCTATAATAATAATAGTTAATGTGATAATTTATAATGTTAATTTAGATTAATTATAGAATTCATTAAGTTTTTTTTGTGTATATTCTTGTAAGAGTTCTACATTATTCTATGAAATTCACATTTTATATCAAAGAAGTTATTATAAGCACTGTGACAAAATGACAACATTCCAAAATTTATCGAAATTGCAGGTAGGTTATAAAATGGTTACTATATATTATTCTAATGTAATTTTAAAACCTTAAAAAAAGATCCACTTTTTAGTTTGACTTTCTCAATGAAACCTCGTTTTAGTGCTGCATTGACAAACCAGATGGCGTGATAATAAAAAATAAATTGTGTTTTCTTTTGTGGTAAGGATAAGGATATGGAGTGTAAAAGTAAGGAGTACAGACTGTGTATTAAAAAGTGTCCATAAAAAACCCTTAAATAAGGGTGGCGTCATTATAGCTAGGGGTAAATTTTAAAGAACGCACCGAAAAATATTGGTGGGATAGACGACTTTTTCGAGGTTATATTTACTAAATAAAATTATTTTAGGTTTTAGAGCTACTGATCAGTTTAGCAGCACACTTAACCGGCGACAACTGCTCAGTTCATTTCATCCCAGTAGCTACTCCAGCGCTGTTGTGGAGAGTTTTTGAGCTGTTATTTACTGCTTACAGATGACCACTTTTTCAACTATTCTACTATGGGAGTTGGTACTCCTTACTTCTACACTCTATAGATAAGGAGGACTATCTCATATGGGGAACAAGATGAAAAAGTGTCCAGCTGTAAGCTGATAAATAACATTTCAAAAACCTTTCAGATTAGATAGAGCTAGTGTAGATACAGGGTAATGGTATGTATTTAGCAGTTACAGATGGATTGAAATGTACCAGGTTAAAAAATTTAATATTTTAAAAAGACTAATTATTTTTATTTTTTCATCTAAAAATTGACACTAGTGAATTTTTTATCATTTTGTTTTTGATGAAATTTTGTTTAAATTAGAACAAAAATTTATTAATTTTAAAATTAAATTAATTTAAAAATTTAAATCATATTAATGAATTTAAAATTTACTCTGCTACTATTATCGCGGCAATTTTTTTATCGTTTATCGAGTTTTTGATGAACTTGGTTCCCTAATTTTGAACAATTTTTTTTTAATTTAAAATTCAAATTAATTTAAAAATTAAAATTAAAATAATTTAAAATTTAGCCTACTACTATTGTCGCGCCACCCTAATTTAACGCCCATAGATTACTGTATACTAGTTAACGTCTTTCGACTGACACTTTCATACACACAAATAGTCCTTATCTCTACCCTCCATAGAAATGGAGCAAATAGTAGGGTTAAAGTAAGGCAATTTATGGGGAGGCTCTGCTCAGCAGGGGACATTGATATGATAATGATGACGGATCTTAAGCTGCTGTAGTAATTATGGTGATATGGTTTCGTCAGTACTAACTTGTGAAAATTTCTTTTAGAAAGCACGCGTGTCACTGCATCGTGATGTGCAGGCAATTTGTAAAGAATCTTGCCACTTACTGGGACTGGAAATTACGAAGCCTGCAATGGAAATTATTGCTGAGTTGCTGTATAAGAAAATATCTATATATGGTCTCGATTTAGAAGCGTTCGCGAAGTATGTCGATCTTCTTTAATAGCCCGTATTTTATCCTTGAAATCCCGGCTAAACATATTAAGGCGACTAATTTTTAAAAGTATATTTGATTTTTAATATGAAATTTTAAAAACGCGTAAAACCATAAGATTGCGCGGTGGCAGGAGAAGTGCAGGGGAAGGGCACCGCCTTCCCCTATAGCAATAGGCTTCTACTATTGTTGTGAAGATTTGCATATTGCGGTCGCTAATCCAGCACGTCATGCACCAGACGTTTCGCACCGTTGCCGCTGCTTATTTCCCATCACAAGTCTGGGGATTTTACGTCTGACGTAAATGAGATGGTTATATCGATTGAATGCAGTCGATATAACCTATTTGATGTCATGCTCTTACGATAGCCACGGTATGAAATTATTTGATGTATTCTTTTCCTTCGAGACCACTCCCACACGGCACGTTATTGTTATATGGTATTTTTTTGACGACAGCGTGGTCGAGTGGTTAGTAGAGTACTTGACTAAATAGCAAGAGCCAATATTTGAGCAAAACACTAATTGTTGGTTTCTAAAGTGTGATTGTGTAACTCTAGTGGAAATGGTACGTAAGTCATACGTGGCAAAGTACAGCTATAATATATTGTAGCACAAATGGGTCGGCTCGACCGGAAAAGGACCACGCTCTCACAGAATACTATCGTAAAATAGCAGCTTAATACTGCTGTGTTTCGTATGGTGAGTGTAGAGATCCGGCTGCTATTGTTTACTGGAAACGAGGCATTCCATCTTAGTCCTCAGGGGTGAAAACGCATCTGGGTTTTGATTGTTAGTCAAGGATAAATGTAGATGTGTATGGGCCACAGCATTCACTTACCATCAGGTGGACTGTGTACTCGTTCGTCACCCTTATTCTATAAAAAATATATTCGTTCGCCGGTGGGACTCAACTACGTCACGTTTCATTATTATAATTATATTTATGACCTTATTAAACAAGACGATATAAATTGACCGTGTAGTGGTGTCAGAATATCCACTACCCCATATCGTCCCGTGGGTGTCTTAGGAGGTGAAAGAGGGGAATAAGCGGTACATATATAAACAAGAGTACCCTTAACCGACGAGCATATATGGTAGGTATATGAATGTGCAGGAGGTGTCTCAGGATCGTGTCAAATGGAAGTCTTTAGTCTCTGCCTACCCCTCTGGGTTACAGGCGTGAGTGTTTATGTTTTATATATAAACAGGTAAAGGGCAGCAGTGACTTCCTAATAGCAAGTAATAAACTGCGGTTGCCGCCTGCCGAGCTTTATTTTCAAGTATGGCAACTATGTAACAAATATGAGAAAATCTATGGAGAGATCCATGTTTAACTGTGTACATTTGATAGGATGTAACGTTAGAAAGATATAAAAAAAGATTTAAGGTTAATAAACGATGCTGATGACGAACGAAACCAAAAGTCAAGCGTCAAAACGAAGCCAAATACGAGTTCCGTCAGAGTTACATAGTCGTACTGCTGGTCTTATTAAACAGTAATTGTGCCCGGTTTTGCTGAATGATAATAATCATTAGCTTAATAGTTAAAATATCACATGTCTAATGTAATACATGTGATATTTTTCAGCGAGTGTTACTATATTACCCAGTATATCGTATAGCCGAACCCGCATGTCGTTCGACTATATTCGAAGATTTCGTTCGTTTCGGTCATTTGAAATTTTGGACATTACCATGTACATTTATTGGTTGTCTGGAAGAGGACCGCCTATTGTAAACCTTTGTATGTTTTATAATGTGTGCAATAAAGATCAAATCTAATATACATATGAAAATTAATGTTTGTGTGTTCGTATTTTATGCGATGCTACACCGTCCATCAGATTGCACTAAAATTTTGTCAACTTATTGCTTGCACTTGCGCGAAGGTTATAATGTCCTCCAGACCGAATTTCGGCCACGGCGGCCTGCCTCAATGGAGCCATCGGCGCACAGGATTATAGTGCCCAAGTGTATGCGCAAGCACAGGTGCACTCTCTATTCCCTCACTCTCATAATCCGATGGGACGGTAAACTGACACGACCGGAGAGAGATCAGGCGCAGGACCAACGGCTTTACGTGCTCTCCGAGGCATGGGCAACTTCCTGACTCCGGGCAACTACTGAGAATTTCTTGACGGAAAAACTCAATAATTTATTTTTTGGCCTGACCCGGGATTCGAACCCAGGACCTCATGATCAGCAGTCGCACTACTACAACCACTAGACCAACGAGGCAGGAACGAAAGTTATAGGCATATTAGATAATATACAATTAACTTACAGACCTTACAGTAGGTGGCGCGCGTGTATCCTACCGACAAACTTGTGGCCGTGAAAGGAAAAGGCGGGAGATCTCCCACCGGGCAAGGTGTTCTACCCGGGGAGCGGCCAACACTCCTTGTGATAGTTCGGAGATGTTCTATATATGCTGTTTATGATTCGGAATGTTGATAGCGTGATTTAGGCTTCGGTATGTTTCGCTTGCGGCGCGACGACAGCGCCGCCACATCACCCCCTGCTCAGACCAGAGGTCGATAGTGCAGTCCGATTGCCGGTGCGTCCTTAATGCCGGTGGGGAATGCTGTGTGCGTAAGGGCAAGTGACACCGGTGCGAATGATATGCCGATGTGTAATGCGTGCCGTACTACGCACTGGCAAGTGATGCCGGTGAGAACGATTTGCCGGAGCAAGTGCCAGAAGTCTGCCTTATAAAATCTGCGGTGAGTCGAGACGAAGACAAGTTGGACTGGCTTGCAGGAACTGACGACTGCAGAAGACTATTCTCAGTAGTGAATGGTAGGGGTTCTTGAGGATAATGACGAAGGCTTGAGAAGTTGTAGTGTCCGAAGGTTTTTGGGTTGCGTGTTCAGATCACGTCGGATGGTCACCACTGTGGCCGAAGTAGGAAAAGGGGAGAATTCCCGCCGGGCAAGGTGTTCTGCCCGGGGAGCAGCCGACGCTCCGTGTGATAGTTCGGAGATGTTCTATATATGCTGTTTATGATTCGGAATGTTGATAGCGTGATTTAGGCTTCGGTATGTTTCGCTTGCGGCGCGACGACAGCGCCGCCACAAACTTATTTGAAAGTTATAATATATCATTCAATTTCAATTAATGTATTATCATTTCTAATTAAACAATATTTCTCTTTTAAATTATAAACGATACATTGAATATGAACTATTTATACGGATTTTATTGCGTTTAAAATCCATATTATAAATAATTTTATTCAATGCGTATAGTGTTAGCGTAAATATTTAAGAAAACATTATTATAAAAGATAGTTCTACAATTATTTTTTCTACGCGCCGGTTACCAGCCAGTAGTAATAATAATTATAGGTAATCATTGTAACTGGCTTTCCGTAGAGATTTTTAAGAAAATATTGACTAGCCTCGATAACGTTCTGGTATGAACAATTATTAAACTTGCTGCAGCTGAATACGCACTGATGCAAACTATCTTTTTCCATTATGGTCGGATGATTTTATATCTTTGTCAGCCTGTAAAACCTCTCCAGTTTTTCATAATCGCAACGCTAGCTAGATAGGTAATTGGCGATTACATAACAAGATGTTCGTGCACTTTACGCTATTCCCCGTCGTCAATCTAGGTAGATGTTTTTACGTGGTAGAGCCACGCTGCAACTATATTATGGTTGTAGCACGAATAGGTCGTCTAGAACGGGGAAGGACCACGCGCTCACAGAATACCAGGATAAAATAGCAGTTTAATGCTGCTTTGTTTCGTATGGTGAGGACCGTAGACTCTTTTCACTAGGAACGAGGCATCCCATCGTAGTCCTCAGGGCTCAGGGGTGACAACGCATTTGCATTTTTATTCTTAATCGAGGATAAATGTAGATGTCTATGGGCTACAGCATCCAATTACCGTCAGATTGACAATGTGCTCGTTTGTCACTGCAATTCTATAAAAAAAATATCTGATCCATACGATATGGCTATACCGCTATATATCGAAGGCCAAAGACTTTTCTGGCTTTCTTATGACACACACGGGATAATTTGGGGTGATGCACTCTCTTCTATCGTCACCATCCTTATATATGTATGGTCATTTCTTAACAAATTTGACCTTTTATAATGTTACAGACATGCAAAACGAAGTACGATAAATGCTGATGACGTCAAGTTATTGGTGCGGAGAAATCCTTCACTTGTAAGTTAATACTTGTATCGCTTGTGATCGAAATTCGACCAATTGTGTGCAAAAACAATCGTAAAACGATAAAATATTTTTTGAAGGCAAAGGAATCAGCTCATTCAGCCATAAACATAATGATATAAAAATAATGATTATTGTCATTATTATTACATAAACCATAGATTGCTCCGTAGCTCATGGGCTGGATATTAACCATGCTTGGCAGGTGGGTTGGCAACCGTTTTTATTATTTTAAGTTGTTATCAAAAAATTCTGCAGATATCTCAGTTTCAGTTTCCCTCCGTCGCCGCTCACGACACCCTCGGGCTTAAACGATCCAGACCTGAAAAGATAAAAAAATAACAAAAAGCAATAAGGAATTTCTTCGAGCGCTAGGATTTAAAATATGAGTATTCTAAAAATATCAGATTACCCGCAGTTCGATAATTCTGTTGAAAGTTGTGAAACGCATAGTTACAATACTTACAATAATCTTTTTAAAATGAGGATTCTCTTACTACACAACGATTGCCGTGTGATCAAAATGCTTTCATTTAATTGGTTATAACTTATAACATGTGATAAGGAAAAATTATGTGAATTTATTCACTTATTTTAACGATAATGATAAATTATTAGAAATTCAAAAGAAGTGGCTAAAATCAACGTGCACAAATTATACTGTAATATACGTGAACATTTTTTATAGAATAAGGGTGACAAACAAGCACACATTTCACCTGATGGTACCTAAGTGGACGCCGTGCCCCATACACATTCCACACACACCATCCACATTTACGTCAATTACGAATTAAAATGTAGATGCGTTGTAACCCCTTAGTACTAAGATGGAATGCCTCGTATCCATTAAAAAGTGTCTCCGCTTCTCTACACTCACCACACGAAACACACCAGCATTCAGATGTTCTTTTACGCTGGTATTCTGACGACCCATTCGTGCTACAACTATTATATAGCTGCAGTACGGCTCTACCACGTAAAATGAAATCCTAAATTATGTGTTTTACCGTATTTTGCATTTCAATCTTAGCTTATAATTTCCGCAAAGTAACGAATAATAGCAAATTAAAGGTTTTCGAGTCTGCAGTGCGACTGCTATTTTGTGGTTTTGTTGGGAATCGTTTTTAACGTATGGTTTCATTGTGTTAATGTATCAGTACCGATTGTAAACCGATATCTTAACACGATTTTATTAATTTCACCTGTGCTTAATTCCGTCCTCCATGGTGGCACTGCTCCGGAGAATTCAAAAATTCGGTAGAAAAATTGACGTTTTTATCTTCATCAGTCATTTTATCGATCGACATGTAAGTTTTGTCTTCTCCTGGAATCATTTCTTGAATAGTGCTGTTGATTTCGTTGACAATCTCGTTTTTCGTCGCTTAAATAATTCTTTCGCATAACCATTCAGAATTAGTATAATTATCCAAAATATTCGGGTATATCCCGTTGTTGTTCGGGTGGCTCAACAACATTGCATAATTCATTTGTCAGTACAATTTTTATCTATTGGATAGGTGCCTTCACATATTCGTAGTAGATTTTCCGAAAATTCTTGCGCTTTTAAGTCCCCTGAAATGTGTGTTTCTAATATAAGGAGTTTGAGCCTTTATATTGGCTTTATCCAATTATTTTATCGTCTTCTTTCGAATGTTATTTAAGCGTATTGGTTTTCTTTATTGGTTTCAATCTTTATATAATTATGTGTAAAAGAAGAATCTTTATAATTATGTATACAAACAATAAAAACGCAGTAAATT
This sequence comes from Parnassius apollo, assembly GCA_907164705.1. NCBI lineage: Eukaryota > Metazoa > Arthropoda > Insecta > Lepidoptera > Papilionidae > Parnassius > Parnassius apollo. The sequence continues at coordinate 4,630,012 of CAJQZP010000150.1, read as the reverse complement.
CACGTGTAGCAGTTACAAATGAACGCAGTCGACATTATACCGCCACTGGCCTATGATTAGATCCGTATGTTTATTCATCGCACCGCTGCGCTGCCCGGACTACTCGCTGTGCATTCGGAAATAATGAATCGCTTTCCGGTTATTTTAGCACCAATTTTAATTTAAATACGATTCTGAATGACTAACTAACCCCGTGATGGACGATTTTATTTATGCAATTACTGTTTTCAGACTAAAATGATATTTCTAATTGAAATCCTATTAACAGCCGGCGAATTTAGAGTTTTGCGTTCCATAATTATTATTTATGATTATTAACTTACCCGACGTCTACGCCTGCTTTCACTCAATTGTCAGCGTTGATTTTTCGAGTGCTTCAAGCGTTATTAGTAAGTACTTACTGAAAGATCGAATGTTTTCGTCGTCAAAGAATAATATTTTACTTTGGCAAAATTGTATTTTATGTCATAAAACCATTTAAAAAAAAAAACTAAAATGTAAATACAGGGTTATATCATTCGAATGTACGTACAATTAACTTGTTTTTTTAAAACATGGTACATTTAATTAAAATTTCAACACACAACAACACACACACACACATAAGTGGAACACTTATCTTTTCATAAAAATATTATGACGATTATCAACAACTAGCTGTTACCCGCGACTTCGCCCGCATGGTCACTGGGAAATGAACTATCCTTTGCTTTTTGAATTGAAAGAAAACTGAGTTTTATAGATTTGTCAGAGATGCAGCCATTAAAAGGAAACTGAGCAAAATTACTTCGTCAGCCTATTTAAATGTTTTGAAACGCAGCGTATAGGAAAGCATGAAAATAGCCTGTTTATTCCAAATGGAAATGGGATATTTTTTAATTAAAGGAAACTGAGCACAATTATGCATCAGGGATGCAGACTTTTGAAAAGAAACTGAGCTAAATTGATTCGTCAGAGATGCAGTTTTCTGAATTGAAAGGAAACTGAGCCAAATAAAAGATCCGTCTGAGATGCAGCCTTTTGAGTTGAAAGGAAACTGAGCTTAATAGGTACGTCAGAGGTGCAGCGTTTGGAATTGAAAAGAAACTGAGCTAAATAGGAAATTTTGAATTGAAAGGGAAGGTCTGTGGGAATTCTTATTAATTGATTGTGGGAATTTTGGAAAAAAAAACTGAACAGTATTTTAAGACGCTACTGTACACAATGTTATATGTTTTTTCCCATTCGGCGAAAGAATTTGGAGATTCTGGGCATTTGACACACGCGTACATGCTACATACAGCTGACCATGAGAGAAGCACGGTTTTTCTAAGTTGACCCCCGCTACCTGTAACGTTTGTCCTTGCGCTTTATTAATTGTCATTGCAAAACTGAGCTTAATAGGGAACTGCAACCTTTTGAATTGAGAGGGAAGATCTGTGGGAATTACAGGGATCCGTGGTATAATAACATTTTCACCTTTTCCTACGCCTGTCAAAATTGTAGCACCGATTATGTTCCGTCCAAGATGTGTCACACGCAGCCTTGTCCCGTTACATAACCGAGGAGCATCTAAATTTCGCATTAGCATGACTGGGACGCCTAACTTTAATTGAAGCTTATGTGACACACCTGACAACTCGAGAATTTAGAAACTCTGCCGGATATGAAGTGCTCTGTTCTGTGTCCATAACTGTGTCTACTGACAAATTCTCTGTTATTTCTCCTGCTACCTCGCTTAATATATCTGAATTTATTTTGTTAACGCCCTCAATTTTTGGTGCAAGAATCGCCCTTTCACATAACCATTTGTCTTCATGCATGTCGTTCGTTAAATCTGAATAAACGCTCGCAATTAATTCGGAATGACTCTGTACTAAATTACAAAAATCTCTCGTCAATTTAACGCAGCCCTCAGCATCCGTTTCCAACCGCCCATCGCCAATTTATAATAGTGTGTCAGCATAGTTTCCAGCATTGATATCTTTATACAAATGCACTCTCATATTCGTCATCATCATCATCATCATTACAGCCCTTCACAAGTCCACTGCTGAACATAGGCCTCCCCAAGTAATGCCACAAAGCACGGTCCTGAGCCACCTGCATCCATCGACTTCCTGCATATCTTACCAGGTCGTCACTCCATCTAGTGGGGGTCGCCCTACACTACGCCTACCGGTACGAGGCTGCCACTCGAGAACCTTTCTTCCCCATCGGTTATCGGTTCTTCGAGCTATATGGCCGGCCCATTGCCACTTCAGCTTACTAATCCGTTGGGCTATGTCGGTCACTCTGGTTTTACTGCGGATATCCTCATTTCTGAGTCTATCACGCAGAGAAACTCCGAGCATAGCCCTCTCCATAGCTCGCTGAGCGACCTTGAGCGTCCTCATACGGCCAGCAGTGAAGGACCACGTCTCAGATCCGTAAGTCATCACTGGCAACACGCACTGGTTGTACAATTTAGTTTTTAGAGATTGAGGTATACCTGACGAGAAGATATGTCGTAATTTCCCGAACGCTGCCCAGCCGAGTTGAATCCGTCGATTGACCTTTCATATTCGTAGTTAAACTGAATTTTGTCACCTTGTTCCATAAAATATACGACTTGAGGCATGCTTTAATTTCACTCTGCAGGTTGCCCTTTGATGACAAAGTTTGGCGAAAGTCACCAGCCAGTAAAACCACCATTCCTCCCATTACATACAGGACCCCGAACATGGTGCAGCAGAAATCGTAAACAGAAACATTCAAAATTAGTTACATGGACGGTATACACACGGCCAAGGGCATCTGATGACTTTACACCGGGCCAATTTGCAACAGGCGCGCCTTGAATACGGCGTTTCCACTCCTTCCTAGATGTGTTCAAAGTATAATAGCAGGGGACTTCAGAATATAACAACGTTTTTGCAAAGGGGTCGGTTTGACAAAGTTGAAGAGGCTGTTAGTGCAGTTTTTGGCGGTGATGCAATACTTTCTTGGAAATTTCTTTCGGTGAAATATACACGCTCTCCATTTTCTAAGTGCACAGCAAGGTGAGTAACTGTTGGGTGCCTTTCGTGTAAAGGGAAGCCAAGGAGACGCCACGCTGCCTCGTTACTGCTAACATAACGCCCTGCTTGAAAGGTCTGTACTTCATTAACGGGATTTGCCTCACCTTTACTCCTGAGATTAAATATTGCTTGGTCGCTTCCTTTATTTATGTACTTACAGATATACTTGATTGCGCGGACAGAGCTACATACTTCTACATTAATGTGGGCATTAAACATTTTACATAGAATGGGCGAATATGGGACAATCCATCTGTTATCTAAGGTTTCGAACGCTCCAGAGCTAGATTTGATTGTAACTTTCCTGCCACCATCTTCGGGAGCTCTGCGTTTGTATAAAGGGTAGCCATTGTCATTGTGCACTGTTTCTTTTAATAGCTGTTTAGGGAATTTTTTGTACATTTTCCTTCTTTCATACATGGCGATATTGAATTTCGTGCTCCACATGGACCGTGAATCATATTTCGGACGATGGTATCATTCAATTCTTTATCTTGATCAGGATCCGGAATCTCGGCGCTTATTATGTCGTCTATTTGGCTGGGCCGCAACTTCTCTTTAAGCCATATTAGATTGTGGGCATGCGGTAATCCTCTTTTTTGCCATTCAATTGAATACATGAAGCACTGCACCTCTCCGAAAATTTTCCCTTTGTTAATTACATACATTAATTTTTGTACTTTTAATCTAAATACTCTAGCAACTAAATCGTGTCTGTCAGTACTTTTTTGGCTCGGCATTAGCTCCTCGATTATTTATTTCCATGTGGGATTGCAAGTAAAAGTAACAAAAAGATCAGGTCTTCCGTAAGTTTGTACATAGGCGAATGCGTCTTGTGTGTACTCATGTAGGTAGCGGGGATTGTTAACGAATGATGAGGGCAGAATTACCATTTTACCTAAATCTCTGGGGTTTACATTGGCGTCGCTGGAAACTGCATCTTGTAAATGTACATAATTCTCAACGCGCGGCTGTTTTTGATTTAAAGATATATAACGGAGACGTTCACTTTCTACCTTCACATACATGTCTACCAAAAATTGATGAAATAATTGTCTATACCGGGCTAAGAGGTTAAAATCATTTTGTCGCAACATCATATGATACGCATAAAAATCCATACATGATACTTTTTTGTACGGAGTAGGCTCTTTTGTGACCGGGTTAATGAGTGGAATTTGAAAATGATACTACGTTCTTGTCCTTTGCAATAAATCAATGGGTATTGCAGAGCGTCATAAAACTTGTGTGTATCGGCTACCCGTTGCAACGTATCATCACGTGCTCGCAAGACAATGTCTCGTGAAGAAAATTGATCACCACTAATTACGGCTGCTTTTTCGTTCATCAAAGGTGCATTGTAGGGCCTTTCATGCTCTCCTCGAGGGCTCCGATCTGCGTAAATGACGACTTTATAATCCTCTTCAGGTAGGTTTTCTAAAGCAGTTTTAAATGTTTTTACTAAAATGTTACGTTCATGCAAGAAGCTTTGAATTTTGAACACAACTCCCTGGATAAATTGGCAACGACGGTCTACTTCAATTTCTTCGTCACCCATAAAATATACTTGTAAAAATATATGCTGTTCGTTTTCAGCTGGAAAAAGTGAACCTATTCTATGACGAATTTGCCCTTGCACCGTAAATGTAGGCGAAAATCCCGGCATTATTATTTCCCGGTCAACTCCGAAGGACGTCATTTGAAAGCATGAGTTATACTTCCGGATCCTATTTAAAAAGCGCCGTGACTCATTAGCATCATATAAAAAGAGAGTTTTCAAGGGTTCTTCTGGTTCCCCAAGTAACGGAAGAGACACTTTGCCATTGGAACAGCACATGCCTGCCGTCTCATCTTTCCATTTTAAAGCGCTGCAAAATGGACACGCCTTGTCCATCAGTCCGATAACAACTAACCTGTGATTTTTATAATCAATCAACGGATCGTAATTGAATGCTGCGTCATTAAAAACCGACCAATTGTTTCTTTGAAAATTTTGTCGACGTTCAGCTTGGAGCTGTGCATTTGCATCTCTTCGCGCCTGTGTCTGTTCTGGTGTTTCAGATGCCCTTATAGTAGATTGACGTTCAGCTTGCTCAATGAGTCTGTGTTGAGTTTCATCAGGTGTTTCCGCGGCTCTTAAGGCGGCCTGACGTTCCGCTTGTTCGAATAGCCTTTGCTGACTTTGAGCAGGTGTTTCAGTAACTCGTAAAGTAGATTGACGCTCTGTCTGTTCAAGACGCCTTTGCTGACTTTGATCAGGTGTTTCAGTAGCTCTTAAAGTAGATTGACGCTCTGTCTGTTCAAGACGCCTTTGCTGACTTTGATCAGGTGTTTTGGAAGCTCTTAAGGCAGCCTGACGCTCTGTCTGTTCAAGACGCCTTTGCTAACGTTCAGAAGGTGTCTCAGATGCTCTAAAAGCAGCCTGACGCTCTGCTTGTTCTTGCCTTCTCAGTTCAGCGTCTTCTAAATATTCTAGCGATCGAGCTAATCTTTTCGCTTGTATTTGAGAAGATACTCTTGAAAGGCTGGACTTACGTTTGCGAGGCATTATGAAGTAACAAAAAACCTATTTAAAGAAAAAACGTTAAAATACCTAAAATGAATTAAATTTCCTTTTAAATATTTTTTTAAAGCAGATCCAAAATATTTAAAAGGCATAAATATTCCTTTTAAATATTTTTTAAAATCAAAACAACAAAACCAATTCAAGATACTAAACGACTCCGAAAACGATAGCCAAAAAAAAATCGAATCAACGTAAACCAAATCACAAAACAAATCGAAAGCAGTAGTCAATATAAATATAACAAACGAAAAAAGAAGTAAGTGTATAGGCACCGTATACAGTACCTATACTATTAATATTCCTTTGAAATATTGTTAAACAACCTAAAACAACGAAAACTATTTCACGATTCTAAATAAACAAAATCCAAAATCAAAGCCAGAGTCTAAATATGTATAAAGGAATACCAACCAAATCAACAAAACCGATCCAAGAAAATACACAAATCCGAAAATGAAAGCCAATATAAATCCATTCAACCTTAACCAAATCACAAAGCAAATAACAAACAACCGAAATCGAAAGCAGGTAGTCGAATAAGCTACGAAATAAAAACAATTTAAGCGTAGAGTGGCTTAACGGCGGAAGTTAAGTACATGTCAGGAAACATTTCGTTACCGCGTTTTAAAAACCTAGTAACGACATCTAGCGGAATCAATTTAAACTATGTATACGTTAGTTTAATAAGAACTCTCAAAAATTATTTTTCTTATAATTTTGCACAATTTTTCTTATTGTAATACTGATTCATTCATAACCACATAAGAACTGTATTCATTTCCGTTCAATAAATATTACTAATGCTTATTAATAAGGCTTACTAAGAACTGTTTCTACCACAGTTAAGTAATAGTTAAGGGTGAAAGCGTGACAGGTGGTGATAGTATTTCTGATCCATACTTATAATCACGCCTGTAACCCTTGCGGGGTAGGCAGGCAGAGAGTAGTAGGCATCAACGGATTACTTAATATCGTCTGCGAGGTTATCGCCTATTCTGTGAATTACAATGCACCAAAACGTTTGAAGAAAATCAGCTGGTGAATTTTATGTTTTTTATCGCTCTCTTCCCGGTCCTGCGTGGAAAAATACAGATCCATACATTTTTTTTATCTTAATTTTGGTAAAGAGACATAACAATCCAGATATTCTGACCTTCTATGTTGGTCCATCGTACCGTCGTCCGTCTTGTAGAATCACGGTGGCGCCACCTACCTGAATTTAATTGTGCAACATATTCGATTTTCCCACGGGAATGAGATGTTTTTCCGCGGAAAAAAGTAGCCTATGTCACTTTACAGCCACCGAACTATCCCCATACAAAAAATCATGCCATGCCGACGCTCTGTTGCGACGTCAAAGAAGGACAAACTTGTGCAACATATTCGATTTTCCCACGGACGTGAGATGTTTTTCCGCGGAAAAAAGTAACCTATGTCACTCTACAGCCACCGAACTATCCCCATACAAAAAATCATGCCATGCCGACGCTCTGTTGCGACGTGAAAGATGGAGAAACAAACAAACAAACAAACAAACAGGCTTTCGCATTTATAATATTAAGTATGGATTTAGAGCATAAAAAACTCGAACAACAAGATATCAAAGTATGATAATGATGCCATATTGTCGTATTATGGCAAAAGTTAACAATATAACAAGAAAGGAGGTATTGTAATACATGTATTTTCTCATAACATTACATTAAATATTTAAATTGTTTATCTTCGGCACGAATACAGGCTCTGCATCGACTCAGAAAATATGTTTTCACTAATCGTGCGTATCTCCTTGAGTTTATTCCTCTGCTGTTTCAGCTAGTTTGTGGCGTAGTTCGGCTAGATTTTTATTGGATTCAAGTACACTTTTTCCTTTATGCAGCCCCAGTAAAAGAAGTCAAGTGTATTTAGGTACGTAGAATGAGAAGGCCATAAAATTAGGGATAAAAGGGTGATCTAGGGTGTTGATTTTCAACATTTTCAAAAGTGTACCTGTTATCACTTAACCAAGTAACATGGATTTTTTTGTGTGCTAGAACTGGTACAACCTAGCTTATTGCCCCGTACCCGCTTGACTTTGAGTTTCAGGACATTCTGTATATCGTTAATTCGTTAACATAGAATACTTAAATCATCTCGTTTTCGCCAGACGTATATCACTAACACCGGCACCTGGGAGTAGCGTCAAGCGTTGTTGATCTAGCTGCCAAGCGTGATAATTACAGCATATCCTCCCTACAATGGGAGAAGGTCATGTGGACTTTGAAGGTTGATGAAAAAGAAATAGCCTTACAATCTGTTATTATACTGGTACTCTTTTCCTTGGCACGATGCACTGCGATGCAATTGCTGCTTGGTGGTAGATGAACTTCTATGCAAAAGAGATGACAGACCTATCAGAAATCCCTGTGGTATAAAACTGGAAACTAAAAGAGTTTTGTATGATTTGACAACTTTGAAAAAAAAAATAGAATCTGCCGCCTAGAAGGCAGGTACTCTGATCCATGTTGAATAATTCATGACAAATATCCCTCACAGTTATCGTTCAATTTATTTCTTTAATTGCAGAAAACGCATTTGAATACGATACAAAGTAATCAACCTTCGACATCGAAGGACAAGCGAAGAAAAACAAATGCTACAGCATTGCCCATTTTAAAAGAGCTCCCCCCTGTTCAATCCAAGCCGGAGGTGGAGTCTGTTAAGGATATACCGAACAAAGACGAATCACCAAAGGACTTTGAAATGGATGATAAATTTGAGAATATGTTGGACACAATCGACTTAACTTTTGACTGAGTAAATATGTTTATAAATTATCATGTTGTTTTTTTACCTCCCTGCTTAAATACCCAACCGCTACAAAAATTTTTGTGTAGTCACATTGACATGATAATGACAGCACGAAACTTAACGGCATCTTAAAATTGAGTATCTGGCGTTTGAGTATTTGGACATCATCAGTTAAGGGCCTATACTACCTCAAATGGCTTAGCAAGATCCTCCGTTATGCCGAAAATATTGCAGCATTAATTTTGAAATGATGGAAATGGTAAAGTTGTGGATTAATGTTAATGAAAATATGTTAGACGAAAACACGATTCCGTAAAAATTTTCTCGATAAAAAAAATCAAAACCGAACAATAAACCGCTGGTATTCACAAAATACTTTAAATTAGATCGTAAAATTTTGCATACTAACTAAACTGACTATAAAGCAGGACTTATGTTCTTTATTTATTTTAATTACCATTATTTTTACTGTAAAAAGAAATTACCTAAACCAAGATTAGGCCAGGGTTAGATTCAGACCCTCAAATATATTGTACATGGAAAATAAAATTAGGTATACTATTTTTCAAAAATTATATCACGTTTGACGTTTCATGTTTCTTTTTTCCCATTTGCCGGGATTTTGGCGTCACGCGTCTATTTTATCTATACGTTTCGTTTTTTGCCGGTTTTATTTTTATTTCTGTTTAATTATTTCTAAAGAGCTTAGTGTAAGTAAAATTTTGAATATTGGTACCTAATATATTTTATATTCAATGAGGGTAAAATGAAAAGAGTACAAAAGAAACCATTTCTGCTTAATTGAATCTGAAAATCTGATTCATAAAATATTTTGAAATTCTGTTTTCAAACCAATTGCTTAGAGTTTAGAGTTTTTATCGTGGTAGCCCGTCATTATAGTTGTATCAAGATTGCAACATAAATGCATCGATAGAGCACCGATTGACCAGAAAGGGAGCTAATTCTAATTTTATTAAAAAAACGCGGTACTCATGTACAATACGGAAATTCTCGATATCGTAGGGGTAATATTAAAATGTAAAAGGACCCGATAATAATACAAGTCGACCTTTAGGTAAAATTATGGTATTTTCGCTTAGTATTATTACGATACTACATACTACAAATTATGAGATAATGGTACAATTAGGATAATGATTATACTACGAAATCCAACCCTGGTTACGTCGTGTTATGATATGACATTTGTATTATGACAGATGCGCTACTTTTTTTGTATGAAAAAGTTTGGAGTAAAATATTTAGATGGGCCTATCCTTCCTTTTGAAATCATTGCGTTAAATTTAGCTAAATTTCACGTCTTTGTAATTATTTTCATCATCATCAATTCAATTGCTTTGCATTCAAATGATTTTTATTATAAAATGTGATGATTTCGATTTTAATGGATGGGGACTCCTTTTCTGTTTATTAGTCCGCCTGGGAAAGTAACAACTATTATGCCGTCAAATAGCAGTGCTTGCACTGCTGTGTTCCGGTTTGGAGAGTATATAGAGCCAGTATTGCCAGGCTGTGTTTCATCTTAGTCCTCGGAGGTGACGAAGCATTTTTGACGATATAAGGCCAGTTCTTGATTACTTACCACTTGATGCAACCGAAGATGGCGAACCGTAGCCTTCTGTGGCGTTCTTTGTTTGAAATTTGCTGCATGTGTCCAGGTTTATTCTTAAATCTTTTTAAATAGCTCTCCAACAGCATCTATATAAAGTCTCATGCGTCTGAATCACTTTTTCCACTCTATCTCATATACCTCTTCTACAGATTGTTACTACTGCCCGAACGCTGATAGCACATCTTCCGGCGGTGAAAACCACACCCTCTTTCAAATGATTTTTTTAAGGAATAAAATAATTCAATGCCCTGTGTTTGTTTGTTCGTGGCTCACAGCAATGAACACTTGGTAAGCATTATATATGACCGAAAGATACTGGTAGTATATATTATATATTACCACTATACCATTCGGCATTGATCCTAATTCGATGTCGTAACAACGGGCGACCACTTCCTTCTTCACCTCTCAAAGTTATTCGACTGCGCTGTAGTTGATTGAAGTCTATCAAACGATTCGTCAGGTTAGACGACATGTAAAATCTTTAAAAAAATTACGCGCGAAAATGTTCCCAATACAAAATGCAGATTTATTTTTTAATTAAACACAATATTTCAAAATTTTACAGAGAAATTGAAACATTTTGAAACTGGAAAAAAGCAAACAATCAAAAAGTTTTAAATTTGTTTCTAAAAAAATATTTATAAATATAAACCTTCTCCATTGAAAAATACATACCTATTTACTCGTACCTATATACCAATTCTCATGGTGATCGATCAAATAGATTTTGAGTTAAACGTTTTCATATATACAAACATCCTCTTTTATATAACTAGCTCGCCAGGCAGACGTTCTGCCCTTTTTGACGACCCTTTGTCATGTCTTAAAAATCCTTAAAATCGCAAAAAAATTGTGGGTCACTCATGGGCAAAAAACTATCATATCTCTCAAGTTGGACCAAAGTGCACACGGCGTGCAAATTTGATTAAAATCGGTTAAGTAGTTTAGGAGTCCATCGCGGACAAACAACGTCACACGTAATTTATATATATTAAGATTGATTGAGATAATTAATATAAGAGAATTTTATATATAAGATAAATATATATATATATATATATATATATATATATATATATATATATGTGTGTAGATATATAAGTAGTGTGTGTTGTGTGTGTGTGTGTGTGTGTGTGTGTATTTTCGTTTTAACTTTGTGGATATAAGTGTTCGTGCAGCTTGTACATTTTTTTTGTGTAGATATATTATTCCCAACTATGGGCGCAACTTTCTTAATTTTGCATGTTACTTACTTAACTTTATGTTGCTTATTTAACGGAAAAGGAAGGTGGTTTTTCTCGTGGAAATCAATGAGGGAAGCCTATGTTCTGCAGTAAGTAGACTTTTGATAGGCTAAATTAATGTGCTAATAAAATGTAAGATAATTACAAGTAAAAATGTTGATACATTTTTATTTGAAGCATGAATATAACTTGAATGTCATATATCGAAAAGGAAAAAATATTCGAACACAAAGCATAAACTTTTCTGCCAACCGTACAATTCGGCGGTACATAGGTGAGCGGGCCGCCAAAAAACTCGTTATAACGAAACGCAATTACCGACGGTTTGGAGAATCCTTAGAGCAGCGAGAGATCTCGCTCCGAGTGCTTTAAAATATTGACTGCAACTGAATTGTTCTTTTTTGGGTAGTGTTGTTAAAAATTTAGGCAAATAATACGCGAAAATTGTAAAGGTAACTTCACATCATCATTATAGAATTATCTGTTCTATACTGGATGACTTTTTTACCGTCTGGAAAAAAAATAAGGTGTAACATGTGAACGGAGTAGAAGCCTACGGCACTGATATTTTACAAAAAATAAAAATAAAAACAAAAACTTTGAATTAAAAGTTTAAAAAATTTTTTTTCATACGTTTAATTAAAATTTTATTTTGCCCTTGGGCCTGTGACCCTGCGAAGTGACAAGGACAAAGATGCCTACTAAATTTATTGTTTTGTTGCCGTTCATAAAGTAGGGTGGATATGATTTGAAATTCGATAGATTTTAATTAATTGTTTTATTCAAAATGTTTGTTTTTATTTATTGTAAAATATCAGCGAGTATCTCCCAGCTACATACATAACCGAGTTAGTATGACAAAGCTTGAACGAATGATGAATGGGGTACGAGCATCACACATGACAACAATTATGGTAAATCAAAAGTATGCAGACGCAAGCCGTGAGTGTGCATACAAGAAATAAATTTTTACATCTTTTTTGGGAAAAATACTATAATTATTGTTCAAAAAAGTTGGCAATCCTATTGTGACCACCACACTTCTATTGCGGACGGCTAGCACTTTTGACGCTGCTTCCTGTAGTTGTTCTGGTTTACCTACTCTTTTAAAGGTCATTTTGTAACATATGTTGGATTACCTAATAAATTCTAAGCAGTGCACTTTAACGGGCTGACGGCCAACGTTGTTTACATTAATGGGGAATAGATATCAATGTTGTGATCTCCAATAGTTGAAGCAGCACGCTTTTTTAAATTATTAATTTAACATTATTCAGACCGAAGTTATCCGGTTTATTTTATGGTTAAGACCTTATTTTTTAACGAAGTTATTGTCTTTTCTTAATTTATTACAATTTCCACATGCCTGTATTGAGGTACTTCCATACAAGCCAAAAATCCTGGTATATCTTAACTGAACCTAATTTGATACAAGACACTAATTAAGTTTTTGCATGCTTAAGTTTGCTTAATATTATCTGTAACAATTAAAGACTTCAAATGTAAAAAGGTCAATGACGCGCCAAATAAACCATTCACTTGCACCTGACTTCTTATCAAGCTTTGCAAATGTCGTATATTATATGGTTCACGGAGGTGTTTCCCATACGCATATTGTATACAAACACCCAAGCCGGAAACAATTATGTTATACAAATAGTCACTTTTTGCGGGAATCGACACCGCTGCCCGAAGTGCTGTAGCCAAGACCTAAACCACAGTGATATCGAGCCATCATGATCCTTGGCTCTTAGATAGGAAATTTCAATGTAATAAGTTCAAAGGTATTATCAACTCAACGCTGTTCGCTGTCCTTCGCTGTGAATTACTCCTATAACGACAGTTAGAGCATAATGAGATTTTTACAATTCAACAAGAGCACATTACGGGGTGCTGTTTGTCAGCTTGCCTTCCCCCTGCCCCGTCGCCGCTTCTGACCACCCCCTGTGGTTAAAAGGGGAGTTATTAGGAAGCTTTGTTAATGAATTTCATGTAGATTACACTGTATACACTTCATGTTGTTATACATCTGTTTAAATACCTCGATTAAGAATCAACGAAGCGGACAAAAATGTCTGTACATACCTAAACAAGCCGCGCGAGGGTATGGACGGGTTTTATCGAACCGGAACTGAAACCGCATTGTGCTCCACCTTCACTGCATATTTACAGGACCACGGGAATGCTTTCGTATTCGCACACACCATGGCCTTACCAGCACCGGTAGACCCTCCACTGGAGATGACATTACCTCCCTCTTCTCCTTCTCAGGTAAGGAGCACCAGAACTCTAGGCACATTTTCCTCTGCAGACTCCAAGTCCACCTGGGCAATTAATTAATTACCTCAATTACTTCTTATTCTTTGTTACTTGTTTTTCTAACTTATTTGTTAGTACTGAATATTACTTACATTTCTATGGATCCCATTTATCCAAAAACAGGGGTTCCCGAACAATACTTAGCAATGACCTGTAGCGTTAAGCACCGCGGGTTCGTATCCCACACGGAACAAGAATTTGTATGGCCTCCAAATAATAGTTCCGGATCTGGATGTTTATCTTTGACAAATTTATGTATGTTAACTACCCCCACGATACAGCTGAAAATCCTAGTGTAAAGGTAACGTTCAAAAAAATATTTTCAGTGTTAGGCGACCCCCACTAGGTGTAGTAACGATCTGATGAAACACGCAGCTAGTCGACGGATGCAGGTGGCTCATAACCGTAAAGCGGGCTACATACGACACGATATCGGTGGCGATCTAGGGTGGAAAGAAATCGGGGCTTTTATCGGGGTAGACCTTACACACGGGCCTGCCTAGCAGTACGCGTTCAGACTTGGAGCGGAACGCATATGCGGTAGAGTTCTTCAAAATACCTCCGACTCTCTTAAAACACCACCGTGTTGGTTTGGCATTAGCCATCTCGGTTAATTTATTCGAAAATAGAAAAAGAGAAGTTGCTGGGTGAAAAAATGATTCCAAAAGAGATAAAAATTAAGCCACATAAACGTACTAAATGGCCTGTAATCCAAGGACGTGATTAATTTTCTCCGGATGGATGAAGACAGTTTTTATGACCTTCTAGAAATGATTTCGCCACTTATATAAAAACGTCAATGTCTCCTACCTATGCTATTTAGTTATTTCTTCTCTTTGTTCATTTCTGCTTTGGTCAAAATCTGGTTATGTATTACACACAACAAACAAGGAAATAAAATACTTTTGTATAATAATATGTATACTTTTTTTAAATGTAATCTTTATTTATGGAGTAAAACTATCAGAAAATAAAATAGCTTATATCTTTTTTTAAACATAAAGAAACCTTTAATTTCGGACATACTCCCTTTTATATAACTTGTTTGTTGATGTGGAGATGGTGAAGGAGTAGAAGTTAGTTGTTGATAAGAGGATGAAGGCACGTAAGAGATCGAAGTGTGGTCTTGTGGAGTTGTAAGAGATATGAGTGCGGTCTTGTGTTGATAGCGTTGGAATAGGAGTTAGTTGTTGAGGAGAGGCTTTATCTTCTTACTTACATCATACACTCTACTTTACGAACGGCAATAAAAAAATTAGTTTAGTAGGCATTCTTGACCATGTCACTTCGCAGGGTCACAGGCTAGGGTGGATATGATTTGAATTTCGATAAAATTTCAATTAATTTATTTATTTTATTCACTTTTTTTTGGTTTTTTGTAAAATATCAGTGCCATAGGCTTCTACTCCGTTTATATGATTAAAATGTAAAAATTTTGTTACATAAAAAAGGTCATTCAGTATCACTGTTTTGTTAACTTCCTTCCGCGAGGGTTGCCGGCAGCGACTGCCAATAGAAATCGGGCCGATGCGCCTACACACACGCAGTAAGGAGGGGGCGGTGCCCCGATCTAGGAAGCATCGGCTGATCTAGGAAGCATTTTTGCTCCTGCCAGCCGATTAAGGAGGCGATATCGGCCACGACTTAGGATGGCCCTACATACGACACGATTTAGAGGCAATCTAGGAGGCATCCCCACTACTCCACCCTAGATCGCCACCGATATCGTGTCGTATGTAGCCCGCTTAATTTGTAGCAACCTATGGGGAAAGCTTATGTTCAATCGACTTTTGACAGTCTGTAGTGATAGTTATTTTAATAATTTTGTGCATGTTTTATACGTGGTAGAGCCATGATGCAGTTATATTAGTAGTATAGTTGTTGCACGAATGGGTCGGCGCGACCGGGGAAGGACCACGCTCTCACAGAATACAAGCCCCAAATAGTAGCTAAATGCTGCTGTGTTTCGTATGGTGAGTGTAGAGAACCGAAGACCCTTTTTACTGGAAACGAGGCATTCCATCTTAGTCCTCACGGGTGACAACGCATCTGCATTTTGATTCGTAATCGAGGATAGATGTAGATGTCTGTGGGCCACAGCAACTGCTTACCATCAAGTGGACTGTGTGCTCGTTTGTTACCCTATTCTATAAAAAAAAGATGCGTCTTCACTCCTGAGTTGGAATGCCTTTTTCCACTAACAATACGATACAATAGTACAAAGTTACTATTTTTTCTATATTATTTTGACTGTCTCGTTGGTCCAGTGCGACTGAAAATCCTGGGTCGGACAAAATAAAAAATCAGTTATTGAGTTTTTATATCAAGAAATTCTCAATAGCAACCCGGAATCAGGATGTTGGCGGCGTTTCACCCCCGTGCCACGGAAATAACGTTAAGGCGTTGGTCCTACGCCTGAATTCTGTCCGGTCGTGTCAGTTGCATGCGTGTGTGCATGCGTGTATGTATGTTTGTGTGATTTTAAAACAGCGACCGCGTAAGTAGTAGGTAATGATATAATCTGTAATTCTTTTTTTATTTTTTATAAATTATGATTTTCAGACGAGCACACAGTCTACTTACCTAATGGTAAGTGGATGCTGAGCTGCCATAGACATCTACATTTATCCTCGATTAACATTCAAAATGAAGATGCGTTATCACCCCTGAAGAATAAGATGGAATGCCTCGTTATACACGTGAAACACAGCAGCATTAAGCTGCTATTTTACGCTGGTTTTCTGTGAGAGCTGGGGTCCTACCCCGGTCGAACAGACCCATTTGTGCTACAACCATACCATAGCCGCAGCGTGAGCCACGCTACCATGTGAAAAAATCTTGTTACATTGTGATTTTGTTACTTTAACGATGCGGGGAAATGTGTTTGCTTTATTATATAATCGTCTACCTCTGAAACTAAAAAAACTTTACAACAATCTTTGTAACCCCTTTTCGTAAAGTCTTTTTATCATCCAACAAATCAATATCATCTATATCATCAATATCATCTATGGTTTAAAGATTATTGCTAAAATGTAAAGCTTTCGAACCGTTATCACATTGCCTTCTGCGTACGAATTGTTAGTGGGATACTTCTTAGGTCCTTTCAAGTCTTTTTAACCCCCTACGCAAAAAGAGGGGCGTTACAAGTTTGACCGCTATGTGTGTCAGTCTGTCTGTATGTGTAATTAAAACAATGGTTGAATTTAGTTTTATTAGGAGTGATGGACGTCCTCAATTCTGAATCGTATCTCACTATTCTGAAGAGATATCGCCATAAACTTTATACCCCATAAACTTTTATATTAATTTTCTTTGGTTACGATTTTGCAGTCATGCAATGTGGCAGGGCATACAAAAGTTGTGTGTAAGGAGAACAGACTGTGTATTAAAAACTGTCCGTAGAAAAGTGTTAAATAAGGGTGGCGCCACTGTAGCTGGAGGGTACATTTTAAAGAACTTTATAACATTTGATTGCACAGACTCACCATAATTCTTAATAAAATAATTATTTTATTGTTTTCAAAATTTTTATTTACAAAATCACTCTAAACGTGTTTTACGGCGACTTTTTTTAGGTTATATTTACTAAATTATTTTGGACAACGTGAGTTGTTGAGGTTTTAAATACTGCAGTTGCATCTACTACTTTAGTCACCACAAATATTAAATTCCTTAACTCAGCACATTTTACTCCGTCAAGAACTGCTAACTTCTACTTCATTTCATACCTACCCTCTAGCTAGCTACTCCAGCGCTGTAGTGAAGAGTTTTTGAACTGTAAGTTCAGAATAGTTAAGTGTAGTAGTAAATAATTACTACTTACACTTTTTCAAATATTCTCCTATGTGAGTTGGTTCTCCTCACCTAGTTCTGTGTCTGCCTGTGGCACCGTAGCTCTTAAACGGGTGAACCAATTTAGGTGCGGTTATTTTAATTTAAAAGCTGGTTTTCTAGCGGTAGTTCTTAGACATGTTTTATCAAAATCGGTTTAGGCATTTGAAGATTATCAGCTCTTTTTGATCCGGAGGCTTTTAAAAATTTCAATTTGAGCTATTTTAATAACATCCTGAGCACCTTTTCAACTTCCTTCATTAATACTGATAGTTAGTTTCCGTTAAGATTTATCGCCATGACCAAAGTTCGGTCTGGAGGTATTTTAGCCTGATATTCTGAGCGAGTTTGGACCTTTCCCGGTCGAACCAACCCATCCGTGCTGAAACCCTAATATTATTTATCTCAACAACGTAGTTTTTATTGATATTATACCCAGCTAATAGTAAACTTTGAGGTGGTCACTTTCAAATACAATATTAATTAAGCAAGTAGAACAGAATAGAATATATAGTTTTTTTATTCAATGTATATTACAAGTAATTGTTATTGATAATATTATACTTTAGTAATCTTATACTTTAACCACTGGTTCTGAAAAAAAACTGTGAAGAACCAGAACGAAACTTTTTTAAGTAAAATATAGGCACAATTAGAATGTACGAAGTATTTATAAAACTTAAGCTTGAAGTTTTATAAATACTTCCTACATTCTAATTGTGCCTATATTTTACTTAAAAAAGTTTCGTTCTGGTTCTTCACAGTTTTTTTTCAGAACCAGTGGTTAAAGTATAAGATTACTAAAGTATAATATTATCAATAACAATTACTTGTAATATACATTGAATAAAAAAACTATATATTCTATTCTGTTCTACTTGCTTAATTAATATTGTATAAATGGTAAAATGATTTGGGTAACAGTTCTGTCAATCAACCTGTGGATAACGACGGTTACATAATTAGTTAAGTGTAATTTAAGCACTGTCTAACTTAACAATATTAGGAATCTATGGTTGCTTCAAATCAATATAGAACAAAAAATAGCTGGACATGGGTCACCGCCGTTGTAGGAAGGATTTGCATTAATTGTAGCAATACAATTGGGATCACAGCAATAGGAGCATCGCAAATTGGCAGCAAAAATAGGTAAAGGCTAAAAAAAGCTCTACCACCACCATACCATATCTATCTACTATCTATCACTATACCGTTGACAATACCATTTTTTAAAGGTTTGTCCATAGAAGCGAAAGTGGTACAGATGCCTATTGCATGCTCTTGAGCCAGAACTCTTGAATGCCTCGCTACGTCGTATGACTGCCAAACCGTACCTTAAGAAAAAGAATATAAAAGTTTATGGGGTATATGCCAGTCGCTGCTATCCATTTTGCGATATCTCTTTAGGATCGTGAGATACGATTCAGGATTGAGGACGTCCACTACTCCTCATTAAATTAAATTCATCCATTGTTTTAATTACAATAATACCGCACTCGCGATGTATTGTTCCTAATTACGGTCATTAACCGGCTATCTACACCTATTGTGTGCAAGGGTGCGGGGATTTAAACAACATCTGGTTTCTTTATTATAATCATTAATTTGAAATAATATTGTGAGCAAATTACACATCAACATATAATTATTGACCATTGTATCGTTCCGCTCGAAAACATTCGTAAAATCTAGCATAAAATTATGAAAATGATCAAAGAAATAAAAGAATACCCGTTTGTATTATTTAAAATAAATCCAATAACAAAATAAAGGTAAAACGTCTGTCTTATGACTAAAAGCTATATATATATATATATATATATATATATATATATATATATATATATATATATATATATATATTATATATATATTTTATATTTTTTTTGAGACATCAGACCGTCTCAACTTCAACTTTTGGTGTCGCGTTAATGATCCGCTATTTGAGCGATCACTAGCGAAATGAATATTTGTTACTTTTTGACATGAAAAAATTGTTCCAAACTCTTGTTTGTAACAAAAATGTCGACACATTTTTTAATCTTTTTCCATCTATGAATGAGATTCCTCGTACGTAGTTGTCCGCGGCTAGCCAGTAAGACAACCACACCTTGTCAACAAAGCTAAACAGTACATACATATTGTATATACTATGTACATATTATAAGCTTTATGTAGCCTTTTATATCTGAATATTTTTAATTAAAAATATGATTTACATGTGTGTGTGTGTGAAATTTATTAATATTAGGTTTTTCCCCTAGTCCACTGCAGTACCCATTTCTCCCATTAACTTTTCGGTTGGCTGGTAGAAAATCCCATATGGCATTAAGTCCACAATTTGTGCCTTTGCACTAAAATGTGTTAAATAAATAAATATTTAGTCTGCTTACTACAGGGTGAATAGACTAAGAAGAAAGAGACCTTTTATATTCATAATTCATAAGCACTCACGCCTGGCATCTAGAGGTATAGTCAGAGACTACGGACTTCCATTTGGCAGGATCCTGACACACCTTTCCCGCCTCATCCATATACCCACGCATACATGCTAGTCGGTTAACTACGGGTAAGGGTTACTAACTTAATTAGGCCCATTTTCAATATGTGTATTGCTAATTCGGTCGATAAACTTCTATCCTGTCTCTTTTGGCACCTTTTCTGCAAAATAAATGATGAGGTATCCTTAGTTTTTGATTAAACTCAACCGCGAGGAATTATGTCGCTGTTGTGTGAAGTTCGTAGACAAGAAAGATATGGGTGGTCTGAAGTACACGATACGTGGTTACGCAAGGTCTACGTTTCCTTTTTATAGAAGAGGGTGTAATCGTGCGTGCGGCTTATTTGATTGTAAATGTCGACCGCCGTCCATGAACAACTGCAGCACCGGGGGGTATTACAGTATCGTTGAACATCTCAAAATCTATGTGCTTGATTTAAAACTCCAAAATGACATTATCTTCTTCTTATATAAGTTGGGGTTGATGCTCAGTTCATGGGTGAGACCCACGTGACGCCGCGCCGTAGACTTTTACGGGCCCAACTTCAAATTGCAACTAACAGCTAAATAGTACTAAATTATAGCACGATATTAGCATTTTTTGATGCAGCGATATTAATCAAGCATATTCATTATCAAGATTATTGAACTAGATAACTA
The DNA here is from genome assembly GCA_907164705.1 of Parnassius apollo. Classification (NCBI taxonomy): domain Eukaryota; kingdom Metazoa; phylum Arthropoda; class Insecta; order Lepidoptera; family Papilionidae; genus Parnassius; species Parnassius apollo. The sequence goes on along the minus strand of CAJQZP010000150.1, from coordinate 4,609,425 downwards.
TCAATTCACAGAATACCATCGTAAAGTAGCAGCTTAATGTTGCTGTGTTTGGTATGGTGAGTGTTGAGAACCGGAGACCCGTTTTACTGGAATCGAGGCATTCCATCTTAGTCCTCAAGGGTGACAACATATCTGCATTTTGATTCTTAATTCAATTTCAATGTAGATGTCTATGGGCTACAGCATCCACTGACCATCAGATGGACTGTGTGCTCGTTTGTCACCCTAATACTATAAAAAATCATAATGTGAGCCATGCAGGGAGTTTTTTTATATAAAAGAGGGATATGCAAGTGCAGATGTATTGCCAGCCTTATAGCCAGGTATTTGCTCGTTTTTTCAAGTTCCCTAAGTCGTATCGACCGGGAAAAATCTCCGGTGCTAAACGATTCTACAGATGTCGTGTGAGGAAGAAAACTCCTAGTAAATCGCAAAGTGGTCGATCGCCAAGAATCCCGATGGTGTCGACGGTATCGTGAGTTTTGTCGCATGTCGTATATTACCTGCATTTACATCAAAGACGATATAAAGCTTTTAAGCGACAGTAGCCTAATGGCAGGGCGCGGACCGCGAACTCAAAAAGGTCGTGGGTTCGAATCCGCCATTCGACTACTGGCGTGAATCACTCGTAACACAAGCAATTTAAGCTTACCACGAGTGGTTAAGGGGAATATTAGTAATGTTTAGCATTGTTAATATTCTTTTTAAAATTAAAAAAAAAGCTGCTAATTTTCGAATGGTTACAGTCTGAGATGACCTTAAGGAAATACTCTAGAAAGTTTTCTTAAATGTTCCAAAGAGAATTTTATTGATTTATCACGAAATTGAGATGGATTTGTAATTAATCAGAAGTAATGATAATGACTATCCACTACCCCACATCATCCCGTGGGTGTCTTAAGAGGCTACAGAAGGAAACAATGATGATCAGCAGCGTCTTCCTGATAACAACTCGAAAATGAAAAGTTTCTTATTACTGATAGTATCTATCTATCAATCTATGCATTTTATTCATAGTTCTAAATATAGATTCTCTTATACCACCACCACTCTATTGATGGTATGACAGTACGACTATAGTTGACTCTGATAGAAATCCGAACCCAGGATCAGATCAGCAACTTACTAATTATGTCATTATCGTTATCATTACAGCCCTTCACAAGTCCACTGCTGCATATAGGCTTCCCCCAAGTAATGCCACAAAGCACGGTCCCAAGCCACCTACATCCATTGACTTCCTGCATTTCCTACCAGGTTGTCACTCGCCTAACGGTACGAGGTTGCCACTCGAGAACCTTTTTTCCCTCTGGTTGTCAATTCTTCCATTGCCACTTCAGCTTACTAATCCGTTGGGCTATGTCGGTCACTCTGGTTCTATTGCGGATATCCTCATTTCTAAGTATATCACGCCGAGAAATCCCGAATATAGCCCTCTCCATAGCTCGCAGAGAAACCTTGAGCTTTCTCATACGGCCAGCAGTGAAAAACCACGTCTCAGATCCATAAGTCATCACTGGCAAGACGCACTGGTTGTACTACCTTGTTTTCAAGTTTTGAAGTATATTTGACGAGAAGATGTGTCGTAATATCCCGAACACTGAGTTTCCCAGATCAGTTGAGTCTAATAATAATCTAATCTGTGTGAAATAATCTGTTCACCTCTAGGTGGAAGTTGGACTTACCTAATCGGACTATTTGTCCTTGGTAAACGTACTCGTCAACAATTTCGAGCTTAGTGCTCCCAACAACTACCGGGTGTGGGACGTTACTTTGTACCATTTTCGATATATTATTCGCCGTGTATAAAGCTTTTTATTTCTTACAAATGTAATAAAATTAAAGCCTTTAAAACAAGGATTAAAACAAATTTGATTCGTAATGTAAATTTCCGTGCGAGACAAAGCGGAGGGAGAGCTGGTCGATCTAGGATACCTGGACGGAACTAAGACGCTAGATAGTACGTAGGTACAGCGTAGCGCTATGCCGGCTGGAGATAGGCCTGCGGTGCTCATTAAAATATGTAAATGTTGCGCTGAGACATTACGCAGATAGGTGCTTCTGACTTATTGACTGGATAGTGTCATACTAAATGAACACTGCTTCGGTTATATTTTTGGGTTGTTTCTGCCAGATTTTTTATACAATAGAAAAATTGCGTTCTCTTCTTTTTGCGTTTTTCTCTCAAATATATGAAGCCAGCTTCATATATTTGAAAAGAGAACGAGTTTTAATTTTTATGAAGTCGACATTTACTTTTTATTAAAGTTAATTTTATATTTAACAGTGAACTGGCACTGGTGAACTGAAGTGGCAAACGAACTGACATGGATTGTCAGTATGTAAGTGTAGTAAGTCCTGATGGTAAGTAGTTACTGCAGTTTATGATCACCTGCAGCTTCAAACAAAGAAGCTTACAGATGCATTGTCACCTTTGAGGATCTAAGATGAAATGCCTTACAGCCTAAAGCTCTTCAGCTTAGAGTTGGAAGCACGTAACAAGTCCATTAGTAAAAGAGTAGTAATATATATATATATATATATATATATTTTTTAAGTAGTAGAAAATTACTGAAAGGAGAAAGAATTTGCTGGCTATATGGCTAGCAAAACTAATGACAAATCTAATGACACTCCATATGTAAAAGCCATCAAGCCTTAGATTACAGAGCGTGCCAGAAATCGACATACAGGCATCCAAACATACACTCGAAAAACACTACCCTTCCTATGCAGTCAAGTAAATAGGATTTTGTAAAAGAATCATCGCATCTGCATTTTGATTCTTAATAGATATCTATGAGCCACAGCATCCACTTACCATCAGGTGAACTGTGTGCTCGTTTGTCACCTTTTTTATAAAAAAATATTTAAAATAAAGTTTCGTAAGCATCAGTCAAATCTCGTAAACATTGTTCCAAGCGTGGCAACTATGGCAAAATGTCCCGCCTATGACGCAATCCATGGGGAAGGCCTATTTACAGCAGTCACTTTTTATAAGCTGTAATGATGAATGATGAAAACACTGTTGTAGTATGTGGCATAACACCTTTCCAACTTGTGAACGCATTACTCGTTTACGGGGGCACCTACCGCGCGCAACTATTTAGTATCATTACAAATGTCGCTCGCCGTGTCCGCGTGTCCGTCCATCTGTGTGCGCGGCCGAGAGCCATCGTTCCTTATTAATAAGGCGTATTGGGCTAATATGTATGGATACAGCTTTTGCAATATTCATAAATGAGTTAAGATGAAGTCATCCCAAAACAACAACGGGCTCGAGTTGATCGGTGTAAAAATGTTGTTAAAGTATGATCACGGACATTCAAATGCTGTTTATGGCAATGAAAAATGCATATATTGTCATATTCCGAAATCAAATGAACAATCTTCTGTATGGGTATTCGAAAGCGACAGCAAACCACCAAAATTGAAACAGGTAAAGGCAAAAAAATTACTGCATTCTTTTCTAACAGGCGGGTCTTGTCTGCACTATCCCACTTGATGCACAAAAGACAGTTAGTGCTTAGTGGTACAGCACCATTTGTTTGGCCAGTGTCTTTGAATGTTATGTTAATTAATTAAATGTTAGCACCTATTTCATCATGACTGTGCATCGGGGCACACCGTCAATAATACGAAACAATTTTTGGTTTCTGAAAAGGAGAAGCTGACCCATTTTTCCAAAAATCGAAGATTTGATGAGAGGTTTGACATTTACGCTGCCAGAAAAGGCCGCGATAGCTTTTCAACCAGCACTTGAAAAACATGGCCTCGGACCAATGGTCCTCATGTTTCCAAAAAATTGTTTGAACAAATGAAAAAGTGTTTATAATGTAATGAAGAATACTTAGAAAAACATGTTAAATTTAGTATATTAGTTTACATATACATACTTTTATTTATGAGTTAAGGAAACATATAAAGTACCACACATTTGCCACGGTTAGCATGTGAGTTGTACCGCAGTTTGTTTTACTAAGTGTTATTAAGAAAATGTTGTTACCCATCTTTCTGGTTATTTTTCCGTTGTCAACTCTTACGCCACCCAAGGGTATATCTCTAACTTCAATTTAAATTATTCTTTACCTATATCTGGAATAACGGACCTACCGTTATACTTTTACACTCAGATACTATTGTACTTAGTTTTGCATTATATTAATTTTTGGTTAATAAGATAAAAGCCATCTTTTATGTATTTATTTACCTAAAAAGAGTGAAAAACAGATTTAAAACAATAATGCCTCTTGTATTTTGCATTTTGTCTAGTCTTTGCACAGTTTAATACTAGTACGGCTGTCGACGTGAACCTCTTAATGTAATGAATGGAACTTTATATTTAAATAGTGTAAGTTATGATGTAAAATTATTGGAGTGAATAAACGAATATATTTTTTTTTAAATGTGGACAGTGGACGTTAAAGGTCCGATGAGGTTTATACATAGTTATAAATATCTTAAATGTCAGTTTAATTATATAAATATCTAAAAAAATGTCCAATCATTTGGCTGTAGAATAGCCGTTTTCACATAAGGCGAGCATCTTTACCGTACTCGCTGAGGTAAGCAAGAGTGTTGTTTTGTTCAGTCCTCAGTCGTCATTACGTACCTTGAGCTCATTACTGCCAACAGATCACTTGCTTAATTTGTGCATTTCCGATCCAATGATATTCAAATTTCAACTCTAATGATGCACGGGAAATGTTAATAAAATGTTAATGCGGCGAAAGCGGCAGTCTCGGATCGCAATAAGTGACAGATTTGCTTGACAGACAGAGCTCGTTTGCAGCGGTATGAATAAGTCACGATCAGTTTTTTGTCTGCCCTATTATTTATGAGGTTTTAGTTTGCTCGCAGTACCTGGGCTTCGTTTTGTTATTTAAGTTTCAATATGCACGATTGATGAATGTACACATTCTGAATCCACTTTATTGACATAATCATCACCCAAGGAAAATCCATCAAGCTTTATTTTTCCACCTGAAGGCAAGTTGATGCTATGGCCCATAGGATGTCTATGTTGTATACATTTCAAAATACATTTTCAATTGAGAATCAAAGTGCAGATGCGTTTACATCCCTGAGCACTGAGATGAAATGCCTCTTTCCAGTAAAAAGGGTCTACGGTTCTCTACACTCACTATACGAAACTCAGCAGCGGCTTTTTTACGCTGGTATTCTGTGAGAGCGTAGTCTTTCACCATTCGAGCCGACCCATTCGTGCTACAACCATAATATAAGCTGCGGCGCGGCTCTATCACGTAAACACGTATTTATTTAATTTTATGTTTATTCATCATGATCATCATCACAGCCCTTCACAAGTCCACTGCTGAACATAGGTCTCCCCCAAGGTATGCCACAAAGCACGGTCCTGAGCCACCAGCATTCATCGATAACCTGCATATCTTACCAGTTCGTCACTCCATCTAGTGGTGGGTCGCCCTACACTTCGCTCACCGGTACGAGGCTGCCACTCGAGAACTTTTCTTCCTCATCGAATATCGATTTTTCTAGGTATCTAGCCGGCCCATTGTCACTTCAGCTCACTAATCAATCGATCTATGTCTGTTGCCCCGGTTCTACTGCGGATATACTCATTTATAAGTCCCCCCGGGCATAACCCTCTCCATAATTCGCCGAGTGATCTTGAGCTTCCTCGTACGGCCAGCAATCAATGTCACTTAGCGACTATAAACGAAAGTGTACATAATTTTATCACCATTATTTTACTATATCATAATTACAATATTTGCATACCCAGGTCGCTAAGCTCTAGTAATTTTGTTCCCTAGTCTGTGGATTTGGAACATTTAATTTACTAGGACTAGTAGTGGTACTTTGAAACATTGTAAATGAGGAGTGAAGGAGGATCAAACTTTTTTAATAGCCAACCCTAACCGCAGGCAGTTTAGTTATAGACAATTTTGCCCATCTTCGATCAAAAATCAAAATGCAGATGCGTTATCACTTCTCTTGAAGGAAAACATCATGAGGAAATCTGAGTGTCTGAGAAATATAAAAATTATTTCGAAGCCGCGTGAAGTCCGCCAACACGCACTAGGGCTGCGAGGCAGTCACTTCCTCGCACTAAAACCCTCTGGGTCGTAAGAAAAGGCCTGTGTCAAGCTGTGGGACGTATATAGGCTGCAATTTTAAACGCAACTGCTGGTCATGTGGTCTCGGGTTAGGGTCCCGGGTTGAGTTAAGTTCTCTGCTATTGTCTATTCTGTCAAAATATTCTCCGTCAGAAATTATGCGGTATTTGCACCTTTTTCACGTAAAGCCGTTTGTGCTGCGTCTGACCTGTCTTCTATCGTAACTAATTGCCGTCCCATAGCCCATAGGACTACGAGTATGAGAGTGAGCACTTGCAACACAATTTCTTGCACTGCAATCCAAGCCTGCGTAAGTGGCCAGTTTTCGATAAGAATGGCCGCCGTGACCGAAATTCGGTATGTAGGACATTTATAGGAATTCTGGTTAAAACGTGGTTGTTCCGTGACCAATACCACCCATGCTACAGCTATGATACTACTATACCGTGATTCAGACATAAAATTTTTGATCTGTAGTGAATGTAATCAAAATATTCCAAGTAGCGTCTTTTTGGTGACATGGAAAGCTTGTATATTATAGAGACATTTCATCTTGGTCCGCAGGGGTGACAACGCATCTTAGTTAAGATGAAGTTAGAACGTGTTGCACAGTTTAAGTATCTCGATCCTATTGTTACTGAGTATCTGTTAGATGCACAGAAATCGTATTAATAATTGTCTCGTTATTACTATTTCTGTGGTCAAATGATTCCGATATAGAGATCTGAAAGATAATTGCGCATGGCATTGTTGGTAATGGGAATCGCTGGTGCACAGATTTGCTAGTTGTACAGATGGGGTTACATTAACTCCTTAGAAGGTATTGCCAAAGGTTTCACACGTTTATAGACTGTGGACCAATTTTACATCTTCTCTCTGTTAGACCCCTACGTTTTGCATCGCATCAGGCATGTTTGGGGCGTTCCGTAGACTTCCACGTTAAAAGTTTTCATTTGTGAAACACTTTAATAGGCTTACTGTGTGACTTGCATATGTACCATGAAGTGTTAATTAATAACTTACCTTTTCTGTTATAAATAAATAAATAATCATGACGAAAAGATAAAAAAGGACCATTTGGTTAATTTCGATCAGTGATGCTGAAACGAAAAGTCGATTGGCCTTCTTTTATTATTATTCTACTTTTTTTTATCTTTGATAATAAACATTTAATTTATGTAATTTTATAGCTGGGTTGGTTTTTTTTTTTTTTTAAAAAAGGTACCATCATTTTCTTTCTATTTTCCTTAGTTCATTCTTACGAAACAAAACAAAATAAATTCTCTAACGTCCTGACCGCATGGCAAAAGATTTTTCCCTATAATTAACTATAGCAATAATTAGCATTAGTTAAATCCAGTATGAAGATAAGGTTAATAAGGAGTGCGAGTAAGCCAGACCGTCTGCGCGTAATACTGGTCGAGATCATGTAGGAGGGGCCCGCGGTTTGAATTATTCATTATAATCAATGCACTTAAGTCTCTGTTAATTCTGCCTACGCAGAAGTTAATGCAGATAGCTGTTTAAAAAAGTAATTTCTTATTATTTATACATAGCACGTAATTTGCTGTGCTACTACCTCAATAATCTATACCTAATAAAAATGAACGTAAATATAAAAAACGTATTAGTATAAAAAGGCACCAAAGGAAAACTGGAAAAAGTGATGGGCCTCATCATATTCCCTGTTACAATAATAAAGCAAGTAAAATAAACAAAAAATAAAATAAAATAAAAAGTTTAACACGTTTTTTTATCATATTCTTGTATCGTCGTCCGAAATTGAGCTTTATTCAAAATGTCATGTTTCTAGCTCATCGGAAATATAGTTTAAAATCAATTATTAAATTCATTCCGGGAAGATAGATAAGAAAGTGACTTAATAAAAACACGTGTGGCACTCGGTGACTGCCGCGGTAAAGCTATTGCATAGCATTTTTTATCAACTTATGCAATTATAATTATTTATTTATTTTATTTATGCAGTTAAGTCTTTGATATTAAATCAAGTTACACTTTTTGAGCGTGGTGACCGATAAGAAAACCATTTTTTTTCTCTTATTGAATAAATGAGAAGTTAATATTGTTTAAAATTAATATCTTACAATACATGTAAGTTATTCAGGAATTTTTACCATTGAGTTAGCAGCTAGTGTACACGCATACGTCTAGTCGCACGCACACAAACACCGTGCCGAACTCTGCCGAGTGCCGAAGTCTGCCGAACTGAAACGACGTTAGACGATGCACGGCTTTCAATTCAACGCCACACCTCCGTGCCCGACGGAGTGGGGAGCGTGAGGTTTTTTCGTTACGGAATTTCTGGATTCGGTCCCCGCGCTCAAGGCCCGCGATATAAGCTATGCAATAGCTTAAAACGTGTTAAAATCTGCGGCAGCCAACCTGTCGTGTCAGTGGATGCACTGCTGAATGGCGGTAGAAAGAGGAAATACTAACTCAGGAACCACGAATACCACATTATCATATAAGGACGGCATACGGCTGCAGCTATGTTATGGTTGTAGCGTGAATGGGTCAGCTCGACCGGGGAAGGATCACGCTCTCACAGAATACCAGCGTAAAATAGCAGCTTAGTGCTGAATGAATGAATGAATATACCTTTATTGTACACCACAAACAAATATACAGACAAAAGCAAGTGTTTCGTATGGTTAGTGTAGAGAACCGGAGACCCTTTTTTACTGGAATCGAGGCATTTCATCTTAGTCCTCAAGGGTGACAACTTATCTGCATTTTGATTCTTAATCGAGGTTAAATGTAGACGTCTATGGGCCACAGCATCCACTTAACATCAGGTGGACTATGTGCTCGTTTGTCACCCGTATCCTATGAAAAAAAAGAATTCGTCACCGCATTTCGTACTCTAAGATTTTATGGAATCGTTTATTCTCTTCGCTACGGAGCTGTCAAATTACGTCAAAGAATGAGACGTCTTATTTCCCTTACACTGAATCGACCTAACCTTCAAAATAATAAACTTATGGAGCATTATTTTTAACTTAGCATTACTTCATGTAGATTTAAAAGATTAAGGCGAGGTTAAATGACCCTTGGTAATGATACAAAAAACACTTTGGCAACGATTTAAATCTCGTTGAATACTGCGCTGAGTTCAAATAATTTAGCGCTCTATAACTGAATAAATTTCAATATAATTTTCTCTTAACTTTTGTACTTGCAAAAATCATCATAATGCGTTAAGAAATTCACAGTGAACACTATTTACAGATTCGCTAGGTACCATTCACAAACTGATATAGCCCTTTTCTGGAATGCGTCGGTAGGCATAGATTCAATAAATAATAATTTTGAATATGGGCTATGAAATATATTGATGAGAAAAACGATAGAGATAATGTGTCAGGATCTTGCCAAATGGATGTCCATAGTTTCTGCCTACTTCTCTAGGTGACAGGCGTGAGAGTTTATGAAATGTTTACTTCAGTGTCTCTGACGTTTATGTCTATATGCTTCTTAAAACAAAAATTTTTCAAAAGCTTTTCCTATCTTATTTCTAGTCTAATAAACTAATAGCCTCCGTGCTCAGGAGTGGGACGTGTATTGTAACTTTACTGTACTAATTTAATTACTAGTGTAATAATTTTATGTGGTCCAGCCACACTGGTAATAATATGATCATGGTTGTAGCACGAATTGGTTGGCTTGATCAGGGAAGGATCACGTTCGCAAAAATACCATGTAAAGGATGACTCACGCTAGACCGTGTCGGGTCCGAGCCGAGTGTCGGTCGTAGCACGGTCAACTAATATTACATATATTTTGTATGGACACACGGAATAACGAGCGGCAACCGAGTGACGGTCAAGCAACGGACAACGCTCGGCAACAACTCGGTCTCGACTTGTAGCTGTGGATTTATCAGATTCTTCATCGTCCAGAGCGATCGCAATAGCCGCTAATTCCAGATCGTCAAACTTCAACATAATTGTAGTCTAGTTATAACACTATTTTTGCTCGGACGAGTATACTGCATCACGGTGCAACGATAATTGCTCGGTCGAGGCCTGTCTTTTTATTTTCAGGCACGGGACCGGCTCGGTGAGCGTGCTACGGCCGACCCTCGGCTCGGACTCGACTCGGTGTAGCGTGAGTCAACCTTAAGACAGCAATATTATGCTCCAAGGTTTCTATGGTGAGTAAAGAGAGACTGAAGACCCTTTCTACTGGTAACGAGGCGTTTCACCTTAGTCCTTAGGACTCAATGCATCTTTTTTTACATTTTAATTGAGGATAAATGTAAGTATCTATAAGCCGCAGCACCTACTTACCACATAATATGACTACGTTTGTAGTGTAGGAATGCTTCCTAGATAGTTGGACTTCTTTGATATCTAGGAGTCCGTCTGGAAGGTTGACACCCTCTTATTTATTTCTGCCACAAAGCAGCAATGCGTGTAGTGTAGTAGTAGTAGCAATGTCTGTAGGATATAGACACCGGTATATTCACAGGCCGTAAGGAATTCCATCTTTGTAGTCAGAGGTAACAATGCATCTGTACTCCTTTTTATTTAAAGCCGGCTGCAGGCGTCCAGCATGCAAATTGACTGCAGTAACCACTTACCATGTGGATTGTAAGTTCATTTTTCATTTATGTTTATAAACAAATCTTAAATATATATGCATTAATCGTTTTTGGCGGCAAATAAAAAGCAGATTAAAAAAAGAAGTTTGCTTTAATTTTTACTTTTCATTTCATCACCATTCTTAAAATATGTGTATATTTTATTACGCTGGGTTTCTTCCTGACTCTTCCCAGGACAGAGGTTTTTTTCAGAACTAGTGGTAAATAAAAAAATTGGTTGACCCTGCAGGCCATCCTTGGAACTTCCCGCTAATTTTAAATGCAAATCGCTCCAAATTTCTCCAAATTATGTTGCGAAATCTCGAAGTAATGTAAAAAAAACGTTTTTTCAAATTATTTCTCCTTCGATATCTCACGAACGAATTAACCGATTTTTATTTTACAGACGGCAATTGACGTCATTTTTTGAGGTTAAGAGCTGATTAGTTTTTGAAATCGGTCGGTAAAATAATTTGAAAGTAATTTCAAAAATTTTATTTTTGTAATTTCTCAAAATCTACTGGTCTGAATCAGTTTATATCATTACCAAATATATTTTACATCGAGATCTTTATAACGCCGCAAACCGCATCTCAATTGATCAAGACGTTCAAAAGTTATGAAAGGTTTACATACTTACACACACACACACACACACACACACACACACACACACACACACACACACACACACACCCATGCGCACACGCACGCGTGCACGCGCACGCGCGCACGTGCGCACGCACGCACGCACGCACGCACGCACGCGCACACGCACGCGTTCACGAACGCGCACGCGCACGCGCGCACGTGCGCACGCACGCACGCACGCACCCACGCACGCACGCACGCACGCACGCACGCACACACACACACACACACACACACACACACACACACACACACACACCGCACGCACGCACGCACACACTCACACACACACACACACGCGCGCGCACGCACGCACGCACGCACACACAACATGTAGTTAGAGCCTGCCTCGTTCGTCAGCCAGCAGGGTGAACTCTAGCCTCGTAGGTCTCTCCCGTTGTAGGGAGGATTTTCCTTATAATCATGCTTGGTAAGTAAATTAACGAGTGCAAGTACGTGCGAAAACGAGATGGTGGTCAGTTTATACTACTTTATTTTTTCTCGCCCTTATTAGCCTTTACCCGCTTAAATGACGGAATGTGCATTAAGTCCGACCTTTATAATCCTTTTTTTTTTTGGTGTTTTACAATAAACTGAAAGGAAATAAATGAATGGAACTCTAACGGATCAGTGAATCAATTTGTTTTTTTTTTAAACTAAAATTTATCACCGTATTAGCACAAAAACAATGAACCCGAGTTCGTTAAATTACATTGCATTCCTAGTTTTATTTTATAAATTTTTATTAACAGCCAGTGTTTCAAGTCATTGATAAAAATAAACTGTCATTATATCAAAATGAATCAAAGGCAGATGTTTGTTGTGAATGCGATATGTAAGTAGGCAAGCCCCATTGTTTCCCACTCGATTCTGGCGCCGAATGCAATTGACGTTTTTTGGTTTTGAACTTAATTATTGACAAAATTGCGAAAAAGTGCCGCGTCATCGATGCTCTGTTGTTAATGGCTGAAATAATGCAGTTTCAAGCTTTATTATTGCGCGTAATAACTGTATTAAGTTTTTAAGTTTCACGTTTATTATAAAGTCTTATTTAGCCGAGTGTAACTTCAATAAGTATAATTAACTACAATTTGTTTGTGTAATAGATTCAGTTCCAACCAAAAGAAAAAATATTGAGTTAGTTTGAATGCGATAAAATGATTAACAATTGACAAATGATTAAAATCGATAACTACAGAAAATATTTGTGGTATTTTTTTAAATTTTAAATTGATTTTCTGTTATGATGATTTTATGAATAAAAAGTTTAAGGAAAATAAAAGAATGAAAAACGTCAGGTATATAAAAACTTAGTATAAACTTAAATATAACTTAATATATCCCTCCATGACTTGAATGAATGATTTTATAAATGTTATTTATCTTTATTATTATAATATTTTCCACTTGTATTTCTATTATTTATCACATTTTGAATATTTTAACAAAGTTTTTAATAAATTTATTGATTTTGAAAGACAATAATAAGCCTTTAATTTATTTATTTGTTTTAACTTTATGTTTATTACTGTATTATTATTGTTTAATATATATTTTCCACGATAATTTTTGACGGAATAGAAATTAATTATCAATTATATATAATAAAAAACCGGCCAAGAGCTTGTCGGGCCACGCTCAGTGTAGGGTTCCGTAGTTTTCCGTCCGTCACAATAGGTGTTCCCACTTATGAGTTTGTACAAAACCTGTTGTTTCCATCCAAGTTCAAAATTATTTTCCTAGAAAGTCCTTATAAAGTTCTACTTTTCAGATTTTTTTCATATTTTCTAAACTTATGGTTCAAAAGTTAGAGGGGGGGGGGGACACATTGTTTTTTAATTTGGTGCGATTATTTCCGAAATTATTGACATTATCAAAAAATAATTTTAGTAAACCCCTATTCATTTTTAAATACCTTTCCAGCAATATATCACACATTAGGGTTGAAATTAAAAAAAAATAACTTCCCACTTTACATATAGGGGGGCTACCCTAATAAAACATTTTTTTCCAATTTTTATTTTACCACTTTGTCGGCTCGATTGATACACATATTGGTACCAAATTTCAGCTTTCTAGTGCTAACGGTCACAGAGATTAAGCAAGGACGGACAGACGGCCAGACAGACATGGCGAAACTATAAGGGTTCCTACTTGACTACGGAACCCTAAAAATGGGCCGTCATATTGTGTTTATTATATATGTATAGTGTCAACAGTAGTTCGAGTAGTTCCTCGTTATGTTCAGTTGTTATTAGAAGGATGCTGCCGCCCATGTCCTGCTTAATTTCCCTCTGTCGCATCTGAAGACTCCCACGGGATCATATGGAGTAGTGAAGAGATCACCGCTACTAGACAGCATTTCCAAGTATTAAGTTAAAAATAATAATAAAATTGTCTTGTTAGAATGATTTCAATTTTCGATGATATATTTGTGAAAGTTAACTTTAATCGCGCGTCACAATATAAAATCCGCGGTAAAGCTACCGCCGTCATATAAACATGATCGTACGCAAATGAATGATTGTTATTTTATTTTTCGATTGCCCGCTGCGGTGCGGCCGGCCCGACTGTCCAAGAATTAATAACTGGACGCTACTGGGTTCAAAACCGCGGCAATCTGCTCTCTTTTCGACTGTGCAACTACATTTTTGTGCATTTTTTTCTATTCAGCGTCGATAGTTTTTTGCGGCTGATGACCATTCCCGCTTTATGTTGCTACGTTTGAAAAATTTTAATGGGCTACGACAGCGGACGGCCAGTTTTAAAGTGACGAAGAATGGGCGAAGCAATATCACACAATAATATCGATGTTATATGAATATTTGTATCTACTATTTGAATGTTTCGATATCTTGATAAAACAATATAAACCTAATGTAGCTAGGTTTATATTGTTTTATCAAGATAGTCTTCTTTGACAACACTGATCATTACTGGTCTTGGCATACGGAATCTGGTAGATAATTATGTTTTTAATCGTGCAAAGAACCTTTATTTCCAAACTGCACTTATTATATCCCCACATATTTGTAATAAGGTAAACTTCGTTTTAACATTTATTCTACGTGGTAGAGCTATGCTGCAGTTATATTAGTAGTATAGTTGTAGCACGAATCGGTCGGCTCGACCGGGGAAGGACCACGCTCTCACAGAATACCAGCGGAAATGCTGCTGCGTTTTGTATAATGAGTGTAGAGAACCGGAGACCCTTTTTACTGGAAACGAGGCATTCCATCTTAGTCCTCACGGACAACACATCTGCATTTTGATTCGTAATCGAGGATAGATATAGATGCTTATGAACCACATCAACCATTTACCATCAGGTGGACTGTGTGCTCGTTTGTCACCCTATCCCATAAAAAAACATATTTTTAACTTACTCTTACTTAGAAACTTCAAATTATAAACATATGTAGACTAAAAACCATAAAACAATAATTTGAGTTAAAAAATACTACATATTTACAACGTAGGTATTAAATTCTATAAATTCAGCCTGACTGTAGGAAACTAAAAAGTAAACATTTAAAAAATTTACGTTTTTTGTCCACGTTTAGTTGTTTTCTTTCTGCTGTCTACAATAACGTACAAAGTATCGTTAGCCTAATCGAAAAGTTAGCATATGTATTACGAAGAAAAAAAAAAACTTTTGCACTTTGAAATTTGTTACTGGCCGCAAATCGAAGCATTCAAAGTGCAAATGTGTTTTCATACTAGCAATAGCGTACAATCGATTTAAATTTTAATCGATTCTTTGAGTAGCCGTCAATGCCCTCAGATGCGATTCCAGTGTTTGTCACTTAATGGCTAACTAACCCCACGTCTGCTAATGAATTTATACGAGCACGCGACGCATTTACAAAATGTGCCGCCAGCGATATACGAACGCCATAACCCGGTAGCCAGTAGCCCGGTAGCCCTTTGTGACTATTTTGAATCTGTTTACTTATGATTTGATATTTGTGTGACTGGTACTGTGATATTGCTATTTACGTTTTCTGTATTTTTATCTTTTGATATCGATTTCTGTAATTGAATAAAAATATTTTAATAGGCACGTAACGATTTCTTTTACTGTTTATAGAAAAGTACGAACCAACTTTAATATATTTTGTATAGAATAATGGTGACAAACAAGCGCACAGCCCACCTGATGGTAAGTGAATGCTGTGGCCCATACACATCTATATTTATCCTCGATTAAGAATAAGATGGAATGCCTCGTTTCAAGTAAAAAGGGTTTCCGGTTCCCTACACTCACTATATGAAACGTAGCAGCATTAAGCTGCGATTTTTATATTGAAAGCGTTTTGTATCATTTTATACCGAGTGGGGGCGTAAGGGTATCCTTCAGCCCATTCGGTTGCTTAAGAACTTCGTTGTCGTAAGAGGTGTCAATAGGACATTTAAAAAAGATCTTTATTATCTCGTTTAGGTTAAGTGGAACGCAGACGAAGCAACGTCAAAAGTGCGGAATATCTGGTACCTACTGTGAATGTCGATCCGCTCGCCGAACGTGATGATCAAGGCATGTCCATATAATGGGGGAGGCTCATGCCCAGTTGCGGGCTTTAACAAGCTGATGGGGAAGTATTAATATTAAAAAACGATTGTGTTAACAATGAACGTATGATAATGTACATCTTAACTATAATAAAAATAAACGAAAAAAATATGCGTCTCAATATCTCCTTACAAGCCAATCTTTCAACCCATTGCATCTCGTAAGTGACTCAAGGCGTTTTTTTTGTAAAATTATGTTGATGTAAAAAAAATCTATTTTTTTTTTGCTTTTTAGTATGTTTGTTACGTGAAATACTATTAACTATTATGTAATACATACTAATTCACTAATGGCATATAAATTTGTTTATTCTTGGAAATTTAGTTTATACGTGGTAGAGCCATGTTCTAGCTATATTAATAGGATAGTTGTAGCTCGAATGGGTCGGCTCGACCGAGGAAGGACCACGCTCTCACAGAATACAAGTGTAAAATAGTAGCTTAATGTTGGTGTGTTTCGTATTGTGGGTGTTGAGAACCGGAGACCCTTTTTACTGGAAAGAAGGCATTTCATCTTCGTCCTTGATTCTCAAACAAGGATAGATATCTATGGACCACAGCAACCACGTAACATCAGGGGCTGTGTGCTCGTTTGTCACTCATATCCTGTAAAAAATAACATATCAAAATCAATCATTAACATATGAAAATCTAATCCCACCAAAACTTTAAGAAATAGCAGATAAAGCGCTTTATAAGTTATTTTATAAGCTAATATAGCCATACGCTGCTTTTTTGCGTAAAATTGCGAACAAAAAAGTTTTGTTCGTAAACTATTTAAAATATAGTATATTAAGATTATATTAACATATAACAATCCACTTTTTGCGGTTTTTTGTGCGTCCATGAACTTGGAAAAGGCATATGACAGAGTGGATAGGGATTTGCTATGGCAAACACTGAACTCATTTGGGTTGAGCGCTGGCTTGATACAGGCATTGGAGTCTCTTTATAGGGACTCTAGTGCTTGTGTTGGGATCAACGAGGTCTACTCGGACTGGTTTGACATCCATAAAGGTGTCAGACAGGGCTGTGTGGCTTCCCCGTGGCTGTTCAACCTATTTATGGACAGTTGTTTGCAAAATTTGAAAGTTGAAGAATGCGGATTATGAATGGGTGAGTTAACCGTCAAATGCCTTTTGTACGCCGATGATCAAGTCATTCTTGCGTCGTCGGCGGCCGAGTTGCAAATGATGGTTACATTAATGAACGGATCATTAAAAGAAAGGGGTATGAAAGTGAACGCAAGTAAGACGAAGGTTATGGTTTTTGAAAGAGAAGAAAGTAAAACGATTTGTGAAATAAGAATAGAAGGGGGAGTTGATCGAGCAAGTAGATGAGTTTGTATATTTGGGCTGCGTATTTAGCAGGGATGGGAGATTTGATAAGGATATAGAACGACGAGTGAATGCGGGAAATAGAGTAAATGGGGCCTTGCACTCTTTTGTGAAGAGTCAAAATGTGTCGAAAAAGGCACGTATGGCAATTCACAATGCTGTGTTGGTCCCTACTTTAACATATGGTAGTGAAAGTTGGGTGTGGCAGAAGAAGCACGAGAGTAGAATAAACGCAGTGGAAATGCGGTCGTTAAGGAGTATGTTAGGGCTGAATCTGAATGACAGGGTAAGAAATTGTGTAATAAGAGAAGAGTGTGGTTTTTAAGATGATGTTGTGACCAGGATTAAGAAAGGAATGCCTCGGTGGTTTGGTCATGTGGAAAGAATGAATGAGGAAAGAGTGACAAAGAAAATTTATGTTGCAGAAGTGAATGGCAGAGTCGGAAAGGGACGTCCTAGGCGAAAATTTATCGACCAAATTGGCGATTTATTGGAAACGGGCCAAATTAGGAGTACCCTTAACCGACGAGCATGTATGCGTATGTGTATGGATGTGAAGGAGGCGAGAGAGGTGTGTCAGGATCGTGCCAAATGGAAATCTGTAGTTTCTGCCTACCCCTCTGGGTGACAGGCGTGAGTGTTTATGTATGTATGTATGTAACATATAACAGTAACCGAGTGTAAGCTGTTTTGGGTAATAAAGTTCGTTAACATGAAAATATTCAGACCGGTGACGAAGTAGCTTCACCGCAATTTTAAGTCCGTCTATCAAGCGTGACACTTACATGAGATCCTCCTTTCTACGGGATTCTATTATATCCAGCATTGGATTGTTTATGGGTTAATACGAAAAAGTAAAACTTATGAATCACTCAAGAGGGACTACAGGCCTCTATTCACTCATTTGAAGGTACTGCCACAGAAAAGTCACAGCTCCATAACAGGTTGTTCACCAATTACGACAATATTGGCAATATTTAAAGTCGTTAACCACTTCTACCAATCTACAAAAAGGTTTAAATAATAAGATATTTAATATGGAAAAGTATTTTAATTAATTATGCTCACTTAAAAATAGTTTTTAAAAACGAATACTCAAATACGTTATTTTCAATTTCGGCAGCCAACCATATTGACATTTATTCTGAAATTCAATTTATCCGCGTCGGTGTCTGATCGCTGCTTCGAGGTTTATTAATGCGATATAAAGTTTAATTTTTAATGGATATTGTTAGTTCACTGTTAAACTTTCTGCGGATAATTTGCACCGTGACAATATTGAACGGGACACAGAACTTTTCCTCTGTCCATTTTGCTAAAGTGATGCGCATCCTGTTATACCGATAACCTGTAACCACATATGCTATTCGAATTTCACCCCTAAAGTAGACATGAAAAGTTGCAAATTTTAATAAATAAAAAAATATATAAGTATAACTTATAAATTCTATTGAAATATAATAAGACCATGTAGCCAGCGTTCTTTTAACTAGTATAAAAATAACAGGATGCATGTTCGTTCGTTACATTATTTTTTAAAGAAAAAACATATAGCCGACATTCCTGTAACCAGTATGATTCTTTTGCGATCCTTTGCATCTGAATTTAAACATATAAAAAAAACATAAGCACTTACGCCTGTCACCCAAAGGGGTAGGTAGAGCTCTCGCCGCCTCCACATTCATTTACCTACGTATACATGCTCGTCGGTTAAGAGTACTCCTAATTTGGCCCATTTTCAATATATCGCCAATTTGGTCGATAAACTTGCGCCTTGGACGTTCCTTTCCGACTCTTCCATTCACTTCTGCAACATAAATTTGCTTTGTCACTCTTTCCTCATTCATTCTTTCTACATGACCAAACCACCGAAGCATTTCTTTCTTAATCCTGGTCACAGCATCATCTTACAAACCACACTCATCTTTTATCACACAATTTCTCATCCTTTCCACTCAGATTCAACCCTAACATACTACTTAGCGTTCGCATTTCCACTGTATTTATTCTACTCTCGTTCTTCTTCGTCTGAATTTCTCCACTCAAAAATAAATAATAATTTTTGAAGTAAAAACTTCTTGAGGCACGATGGGCACTTTTGGGATGGGAAAAAGCACTGAACTCGAGTGACCATCATGCTCAGATTCATATATACAAAATAATGTTTACAATTTTGTGAAGCTGACATGCAGGCCTTCGACTTACAGGTTTTTTCTACGATCCATAAGTATAATACTTTTGATGATGTTTTCTTTGAGAATGGCAGTATTTGGCTAACCCAAGTGACCTCGACTGGGACTTTCGTTCTTACTGAAATAAACATGCCCAATATTTCACTATGGGCTATCAAGAGTCCCGGTGACCCTGTGAACTTCTCTTATTCTTTTAAAAGATTATTTATTTGGCAACTCCTTTCTACAAGAAAAAAGAACTGTTTAAAAAAAGCGATACATTAGACATGTTGATTACGATTCATTGGTTCGTACAGTCGTAAACGGTAATTGAAAACTATAAAAATCAATTGGAATAACTTATTATTTGAAATAATGTGATATATGAGATATTTTCTCAACTTTAAGTCTATGTATGGCTGTAGTGCTGCCAGGTCTAGCGTGTCAAATTTCGGGACGAAAGGCAAAAATAATCGGGAAAATCGGGACAGTTACAACAGCTACAAAAAATGTTATTTTTATAAAATATTATTTTGTGTTTTATAAAAATAACCATTTTGGCAGCCCTGAGTTATAACAAAATCTTTTTTAACACAGGGCGTAATTTGTTTTAAGTATATTATTTGGGACTGATTTAATGAACAAATAATTTTTAGTCCAAACATCGGAAAAACTGAAAAACAAAAAAAAAAACATATTCGTGTTTTTTTAAGAGTATCATAACTTGTTGAAGGTTTTTTTTTCATTGCAGATTGAATTTGTTCATAAAATTTAAAAATGTCAATGTAAAAATATTTTAATGTTGCAGCAGCTTACAGATGTAGATATTATTTATTTCTATCAACAGCATCGGAAAAATCGGGATATTTGGCGTCGGATCGACTTGAAAATCAGGACGTCCCGCACAAATCAGAAGACCTGGCAACTATGGGGCAACTATGATTTCTATTTTTAGTTTTCTCTTAGCAAAGTCGGATAAGACCTGCAGACCTTCCTTATGCAAGAATAACATATCAAGTAACTAGTGTCATAAAATATTATGTGCTTAAGTTATTTATTACATAAGGTAGGCGCACCAAGAATCTTCTTTTAATATTTTACATGTTTATAAATACACATAGGTGGTATGTACCACATTAAGTTATTTAACTTCACTTGCGATTTATTAAAAAATAATTTGATTATGTTGTATTTATGGAGTACGCTGCGTGTTTATCGCTGCACATGCTGCCTGGTTCCGGTGAAGTATATATTTGGAGTACTTAACGAGATCGTTCGCTTGAAAAATGCACGACTATCCATATTTGGAATTTACATACATATCTGTGGAACATCTTTCACATTTTATGTTAGAAGCAAAAAGATAATACATATAAAAAGAAAGTGTTGAAGGCAAAGATAATCTGAAAGTTAGAATAGGTCGTTAAAGTGAAAGCCATCTTCTTTTTTATTCTGCATTTTATTTTTTGTAGTTGGTGAAGCCACGCTGCAGCTACATTATAGTTGTAGCACGAATAGGTCAGTTCAACCGGGGAAGGACCACGCTCTCAGGGAATACAATCGTAAAATAGCAGCTTAATGCTGCTGTGTTTCATATGGTGAGTGTAGAGAACTGGAGAACCTTTTTACTGGAAACGAGACATTCCTCGGAGGTAACAATGCATCAGTTTGCATTTTGATTCATAATCATCATCATCATCATTACAGCCCTTCACAAGTCCACTGCTGAACATAGGCCTCCCCCAAGTAATGCCACAAAGCACGGTCCTGAGCCACCTGCATCCATCGACTTCCTGCATGTCTTACCAGGTCGTCACTCCATCTAGTGGGGGTCGCCCTACACTACGCCTACCGGTACGAGGCTGCCACTCGAGAACCTTTCTTCCCCATCGGTTATCGGTTCTTCGAGCTATATGGCCGGCCCATTGCCACTTCAGCTTACTAATCCGTTGGGCTATGTCGGTCACTCTGGTTTTTGATTTTGATTCTTAATCAAGAATTCATGTAGATGTCTATGGGCCACTGCATCTACTTAAGATCAGGTGGACTGTGTGCTTGTTTGTCACCCTTGTTCTATAAAAAAGTCAAAAAAGTAAGCCAAGTAAACTTGCAGTCCAATTGATGGTACATGGCTCATTTACATGCTGGACGTCTGCAGCCGATTTTAAACAAAGAAGGCTAAATATGCAAACTCACCTGTGAGGACTAAGATGGAATTGCTCACAATCTGTGTTTATACTAACTCTCTTTATCCTTTAGTACGGAATACAACAGTGCACACACTACTGAGTTCTACTCAAACGGTTGTTTTGGTACCTACCCAGATAGACTCCTGGACAGAATGGAGTGCGATCACCTAGTGAAGTATGTGTAACAAAGAAAATATTTGCTTTCAGGTTTTGTAACCGTGTTGCTAACATCATCATCATCATTACAGCCCTTCACAAGTCCACTGCTGAATATAGGCCTCCCCCAAGTAATGCCACAAAGCACGGTCCTGAGCCACCTGCATACATCGACTTCCTGCATGTCTTACCAGGTCGTCACTCCATTTAGTGCTATCTTAACATTGCGTTTATCTTGTAATTTTATCGTTTAAAGGTATTTTTTAAAATATACGATACGGTAGAAGAGCCATCCGTGAGTTTTTTTTCTCTTATTAATTTTTGTTTAAGGCTGCATTTCTTTAGTCAAAATACCACGTAGTGGAGTCCATCACCTCATTTTGTCCCGTGCATAAAGATAAGACTAAAGTAATGCTAGAAGAGTCACATAAATTCCAATAGATGGCGGTGTATGACAGATGTTTTAAATAAGACGATGAGAAGGGGGAGTCATGTTTAAGTTACACGGTACTGCGTTTGCTTATAATCTTCATCATAATCATCATCATCCTGCGACAGTCCACTACTGGACGTAGGCTTCTACCAAGACGCGCCTTAGCCCGGTCTTCGGTTACTCGCATCCTGTTTCTACCAAACACTGCGCAGATCGTTGTGATGACAAATGATTGTATGTAAACTGCTTCCACGATACATAAGGGAATCCCAGTGTAACGTTTTAAAAAAGGATAATAAAAACTGTCTGTTGAAAATTTAATGCTTTTGCAAAGATTTTTAGTGAAAATGGAGGATAATAGTGTTCCTTGTGATGAATTGAAGTGTGTTTTTTTTTGTTGTGAAAGTTCATAAGGTCAAGAGCGTCTTTCTTCGTTATTGGTACTATTAAAACGTTCACCAACATTTTACGCGGACGTAATCAAATATTTCCTTAGAAATTAAATAAAATAAAATGATATATGTACCTAATTAAAATATGGAAAATGAAATATAAGATTACATGAAAGTTTTCTTTTTCTTTAGCCCCATATATAATTTTCTAAAATATTATTTTCCTTTATAACTCACAACAACAAGTACTAACGTAAATCGTATTATATATGTGCATATTATATTATATGCGTATATATATATATATATATATATATATTTATATATATATATATATATATATATATATATATATAATTGCCTCCTTGTTCTAGTGGTTTTCTTAGTGCGACTGCTGATCATGAGATCCTGGGTTTTAATACCAGGTCGGGCCAAAAAATCAATTATTGAGTTTTTCCGTCCAGAAATTCTCAGTAGCTACCTGGAGTCAGGAAGTTGGTGGTGTTTCACTCCCGTGCCTCGGAAAGCTATTGGCCCTCGGCCTGATTTCTCTCCGGTCGTGTCGGTTTACCGTCCCATCGGATTATGAGAGTGAGAGAATAGAGAATGTACCTGTGCTGACACTGTTATTATTATATGCACTTGCATAAAATCGTATTGTATACTTATACAATACGATTTTATGTGTGCACATATGTATAATTGTATTATTTTTCCAACTACTCACATTAACAATCCCAACTATTTTCTAATTATTTACGAGTATGTACGTTCAGATGAATACTAACTATAAAAATATTATAGGCTTTATTAAAAGTAATAGAATGTGAAGCAATTATTTT
Source organism: Parnassius apollo (assembly GCA_907164705.1). Lineage (NCBI taxonomy): Eukaryota > Metazoa > Arthropoda > Insecta > Lepidoptera > Papilionidae > Parnassius > Parnassius apollo. Next base: position 4,585,981 of record CAJQZP010000150.1, on the reverse strand, counting down.
CTTTTACATTTGAATTTTTTCTGAAAATTACATTCTCAGGGAGCCCGGACAGGCCTAAAAACATCAAGAACTTAGCTGACATTTGCCATTAATGGAAATAAGGTATTTGAATGTAAATTTGTGACGTATCAATGAGAGTCGGACAGAAAATTAACCTGTCATTAAATTATAAGTAAATTGAAAAATTGTGCTTTAAGGGGCTCTATATAATAGAGACGATAGCATAACAACATTCTGAGTAGCAATTTGCTGCAATTCCAGTCAGAATCAACATTTGTGTACAATTACAAAAAAATTATTAGTTCCTAGAAAAACTTTTCACTGGTTTGTTATACCGTGTAGTGTCGTTGACGAGGAGCCAATAACTCCTAACTAACATACATACGAGTACATACATACGTACATAAACACTCACGCCTGTCAACAAGAGGGATAGACAGAGACTACAGACTTCCATTTGCCACAATTCTGACACACTTCTCTCGCCTCCACCACATCCTACCTACGCAAACATGTTCGTCGGTTAAGTTAATTTGGCCCATTTTCAATATATTGCCAATTTGCTAAATAAACTTTCGCCTAGGATGTCGCCCTTGGCGACTCTGCCGTTCACTTCTGCAACATAAATTAGCTTTGTCACTCTTTCCTCATTCATTTTTTCTACATGACCAAACCACCGAAGTATTCCTTTCTTAATACTGGTCCCAACACCATCTTGCAAACCACGCTCTTCTTTTATCACATAATTTCCTTACTAACGTTTTTTACCAAAATTTACTTTTGATGTTTTACCATTATTATAAAGACATCTAACAATTCGTGGAAATAGTTACTTTATGAAAATGTCTCCTAACCACGTTTAGTGACGGAATGTAATATTCTAAAGGTGCTCTGTAATACACCCGTTACCAGTAATTTCATTTTCCGCCTGTTCATAAATATTGTAGGTTAACTTATAAATTTATACTTATACTGGGTGACTTTTTTAACGTCTAGAAAAAATAGGGTGTAACATGTGGACGGAATAGAAGCACATGGCGCTGATAGTTCACAATTTTTTATTGAAGACTACTAATTGAGTACGTATTTTTTTAATTTCGATAGTTTTTAATTGTTATATTTATTTAGTTCAAAAATTATTTTGCTCTTTACTGATATTTTACAACTTTTTTATTTGATTTAATATCAGTGCCATAGGTTTCTACTCCGTACACCTGTTACACCCTTTTTTCAGACGGTAAAATAATCTTACAGTATATTAACATATAAATCTATAATGAAAGTTAAAAATCAATAGGTAGTCGTTGGATTGTGGTAGCTCAGGGATGTATTTTGTGACAATCTATGGGACAGGCCTATGTTTAACAGTGGCTGTAATGATGATGATGAATGATATCTTTTTACAAGCTTTTACAAACTCTTTAACCTTTTTGTACTCTGCTTACAATAAAATACACATTTAATATATGTAAACATGACCTGAGGAAGGTTTTGATTCACGTGACCGTGATGATGCATGTCATATTATGCACTATCGTGATGACGTGCAACAACTTTTATTATTGTAAGTGAAGTTTAAAAAATACCAGAAAAATCTTATATAATATCATATATAGGTAGCGGTAGCATGGAGTCCCGGATTTGAATCCTGGTTCGGGCCAAAATCAACTATTAGGTATTTTTGTCCATAAATTTTCAGTAGTAGCCTGGAGTCAGGACAAGGATGATGTGTTTCATCCTTGTTCCGGAAAGCATGTAAATCCGTAGCTCCTGCGCCTGATTTTTCTCTATAGAAAGTGTTTGCGCATTCACTCGGGCACTGTAAACCTTTTTTGACCGATTTGAAAAAAAAAGGGGGAGGTACTCAATTTAACTGTTTTTTTATACTGTATGCATTACTAGGTAAACCGATTTTGATGATTATTAATTTTTTTAGAGCTGATGCTTCTCATGATACAAATTTGATCAAGATCTGACTAGTAGTTTTTGAGTTATCATTTTATTTATAATGAAGTCGGTTGTACAAAATTTTTATTTTTACCTTTGTTTTCGGGACATAAATAAATTACATGCATAGATTGCACATCGACAAACATCCACATAAAACAAATGTTTATAATCGATTTACGGAGAGCAGTCAAACACTAAGCCACCGCGTTGTCAAGTCTGTCAACAAATTTATAATTTTTGTTTTAAGTTGAACCATTATAGATCATAATATCGCGTTGAAAACTTTAGTGTTATACGTAGATAGTATCCAGTAACAGTTAACAAGGGCCTCGAGCTACTAGGACGGCATATCTCCGTAGAAGTATTAAGTCCATGATTAGCATACGTAATTACTATAGTCTTATCGTTCGCTTAATTGCGACCCGTAATGAATCAGTATACTGACGGTATCATTGCTGGTTTACTCCTACAGATATTAATATTAGTTGCACAGTTAATGTATATCTTGAATTTCTAAATGGTCATTACGTACATTAGTTTAGAAACTATTATGTTAATACTTACCTACTTAATTAATTTACTATCGAATATTAAATTATTTAATCTCAACGAAATCGGCATAATTATATTAAAGGATATTAGACTGTTCAAATACTCGATACACACTGACTTCAACTGATCAGTTAAACTGATCAGTTTAACTGACGTACATCCAAAACTGACCCTGAGTGAGAAATCTTAAGTTAAAATTTTAACTGACGGCATCCGTCGCATTTTACCGGGCGCACTGTCAGATTAACTGATAAGATGCACTGATGCACATCCAAATACTGACCGTGAGTGTGAAATCTCAAGTTGAAATTTGAAGGCAGTGTGTGGGGAAATCGTTTTGGCTTACATCCATTTTAGATGATCAGTTTAACTGATCAGTTAAAAAGACCTTGTGTGTCGGCCAAAACGGTTATACGTTTCAGAAGTATATTTGACGGCAATGGTTTAGCATTGAGGCATGCTGAGGGCCGCGGGTTCGAATTCCGCTCGGAACAAATATTGTATGGCCTTCAAATAATTAATCCAGGTCTGGATGTTTTTCCTCGTGCAACTTATATTTAAGATCTTAGTAGCCATTTTTATTTGGGACAGGGGAAAGCTAAAGCAAAGGCCACATTGGAGAACGATAAAAGAGCGCGTGTGCGGGAGAATGGGGTTGCTGAGTGCCTAGTGCGAGTTTCCGATCATTGTCACTAGTTGGTGCTTTTTTTCCATACAAATCGTTGTGAACGTTCTAGGCATCGAACACGAAACAGAACTCGCTGTACTAGAGCGTGTGTTTATCATGTACGCTGAATGCACGACCCCGCTAAACGTTCCTCACAAGCCTCCTCGCATTTCTGAGAGGATCATGGAGCAATTTATCGTGTAGTGGAGGTATATGAATATTCATTATCTCATTTCAATCCGTGGGTGTCGTAAGAGGCGACAGAGGGAGACAGGCGGGAGATGGGCAGCAGCATCTTTATAATAACAATCAAAAATTAAATACTGCGGTTGCAACCCCCCAAATATGGCGAATATGCCCCATATGAGGCAATCTATGAGGGAGGCCTATATCCAGCAGTGGACTCTAATAGGTAAAACGGTAAAAATTAGTGCAATAATTATAACTATGAACAATTGACATACCGCTCCCTCATAGTGTAAAAGTAAAGTTACAGCTTATCTGACGTACATGTACCACTACTGGGTACAGGCCTCCTCTCATTTCTGAGAGGGTTTTACGGCAAGGAATTGTCCGCCGTGCTGCCCCAATGCGTTTTTGCGAACTTCACATGTCTTCGAAATATTTTTTTTCTTATTTCTCAGACATGGAGGTTTCCTCACGATGTTTTCCTTCACCGCCGAGTACGTGGTAAATCAGCACTTAAAACTGCAATTAACAAATACATTGGTGCCGGCGGGGATCGAATCCGGTTTGCGCGCTTACCAGCGCTCACCATCTGAACTACCACGGCTCTAAATTATTCTTTAAGTTTGGCTAATGGACTCGTTTTGATCGCGTCGACCACGTCGACTTAATGTCTCATAGCTGGGAAGAGGACTCCTCTACCAATCCGTGAAGTTGAGCCGATGCTCGTTAACATACTTAAAATCATCTTCAGTTCTTAAATTAAAAAGACCTGCAAGTTTCCTCACGAACCTTATTCCTCAACCGAGAAGTTAGTGAGAATCAAACTCGAGTGTTGTTAACAAAATAAGAAATTTATTTTCATAATAAAAAATCTGTTTTTCTTCCATTTACTTGTAAATAACAATAGCTAGGCGTATAGTGGCGGTATTGGATACCTACCCCATATCGCCCCGTGAGTATCGTAAGAGGCGACTGAAAACTGAAAAGAAAACTGAAATAGGACATGGTTGGACAGTAGCACCTTTCGGATATGAACTCAAAATTTAAAAAAAATTAATATTTTTTTTTTCTTATTTCTCAGACATGCAGGTTTCCTCACGATGTTTTCCTTCACCGCCGAGCACGTGGTAAATCAGCACTTAAAATTGCAATTAACAATTTCATTGGTGCCAGGGGGGATTGAACCCGGTTTGCTCGCGTATTGGGAATTTTACAGCAAGCGCTAACCATCTGAGCTACCACGACTCTCCGTCATAGAGTATCTTAGATTATTAATTGGGTATTTTGCCATAATTCAGACGCTTGGCAGGCGGGTTGGCAATTTAGTTGGGTTATTAGGAGATTGTTAAGTGGTAGAGCCACGCTGCAGCTTTATTATAGTAGTAGCACGAATGAGTCGACTCGAAAGGGCCATGACCACGCTCTCACAGAATACCAGCGTAAAATAGTAGCTTAATGCTGCTGTGTTTCGTATGGTGAGTGTAGAGTACCGAAGACCCTTTTTACTGTAATCGAGGCATTTCATCTTAGTCCTCAAGAGTGACAACGCATATGCATTTTGATTCTTAATTGAGGATAAATGTGGATGTCTATGGGCCACAGCATCCACTTACCGTCAGGTGGACTAGGTGCTCTCGTTTGTCGTCCAATGCTTTAAGAAAAGACCCATCTTTTAGTTCGTTTTCCTCTGTAATCTCTGACAACACTCACTGGATATTATGGGATAGTGGATATTTTTACACTGCCACTATAATGTTTATTTTCTAATTTTGATAACCAGAAACGGTAATAGTGAACTAAATAGCGTGAGCTAATTCATTTCTTGTACTATTTGGCAATCAAGTTGCCTTTCAGACGTGTCTGCTTTGACTCTAAATACTGGTGAACCATTAAATTCATTATCATGTTACAAATTATAAAAGCATAATTCTGTCGATGTCAAGCAGCGCTACCGTTTCTTATTAGGCTGTCTAAACACGGAACGATTAACTCACAAACTGTTTAAAAAAAAAAGGTTATAATGTCGCGCAAATAAGCGCGACATAAAAATATATTATATTTATTACAATGAGAAAACCAAAACCTAAAGTTTTTAACATCATACCCCCTTCGATATAGTGCCAAGAACTTTGCGTTTCCTCGCTGAATGAATATACTTAGCATTTGACCGAGAAAAAATAACAGCCCTCTCGTCATCTATGGTGAAGATCAGACGCAGATGTAGTTCCTGTAATAACTTAACCGCGCGTAATTTCTCTGCACGTTACTGCTACATATCCCTCACTCTTTCATCACATTTTTCATTCTCGGCAACCTATTAAGGGGCGAGAACTCGTGCACTAATGATTTTGCAACTATATTATAAATTATAATATTGTTAGCAATGATGGTAAAAAATAAAAGTAAATACGAACAAATGAGGGTAGAACTGTAATCTCTCACTGGTTCTAGCAGTATAAAGTATCGCGCATGCGACTAAGATTGGTCGGTCGGTAATTATACGAGTCTCACTGTAGTTTTTATGCCCGTTGTGGTATCCTATGTAGACAAAGGAGATCGTGTTGTTGTGAGAGTATTATTTTTAACAATTAACCTCTAAAATAATTTTACGAGTAATATTCTTTTATTTTAAATAATTTTAAGATTAATTTCTAACAACATAGTTTATTTGCCGAAACAGTAGTTATGATACATGGCCACCAGAGGGGCGGCAATGAAGTGCTAGCCTAGGGTGATGTCGACATTTAATCTCTGCTTCTACTCTGCAGCAAATAGCACAAATATATTATAGTCATTCCTCAGATACTCATATTTGCGCTACTACGCTCTAGCTATGTTATTGCTGGTTGATGCAGCTATATTATTAGTTGGTTCAACACGCTCTCACAAATAACCAACGTGTAACGGCAGAATATACACAAAAACAGATTGAAGGTTTTTCGGTCTCGTGGTTTACAATGCTTCTGTGGACTTAGTCTAGTTTTCGACGGCATAAATAGCGATTTAGTGTGATTTATACGTAATAAGGCCATGTTCTTGGCACATTTTAGCAGAAGCCGTCAAATTTAAATATACATAAAGCCTGGTCACGTTTATATTTAGTTAGCTTGAATATTTGAAAATGATCATTTACACAAATATTACGCATTGAAATAAAAATATAATAGCCCGGGTTACATTCAGCTTTTAAATATAAAATTTTGTTCATATCTGCGCTGTAAAGCTTCCGAAACGTCGGAAAATAAAATAAATAAAACGTGTAAAATATTAAATCTAAAATGTTTTGTACAAAACAAAGTATAAAACAAACAGTATATTATAAAAAAGTCGCTTCCCACCGTCGGTAATGTTAGATCTTTAAAACTACGCGACGGATTGAGATGCGGTTTTCATCAATAGACAGAATGGTTCAAGACGAAGTTTTATGTGTATATACACGCAAATATGTGTATAAACACGCACGCGTTGTCAAAACCAAAAAATCACAGTCGGGTCGGAAATAAAACGTAAGAAAAACCGCGCAGTCCAAACGCTTCGTGTGTGGGTTTAATAAAGCAACCTTGCGCGGTTAGTTTGGCGCGGCATCTATTGGTTAATTTATTTAATTCGCCCGGCTGTATATGCGCTGCTTTAATTGCTTCGATGGCGCTCGCCCACTTATCATAATGTCTCGCAAATCACGACACCGGGAGAATAAATCTGGCGCCGATAGAGCCTACGAGTCAATGTTGGAGTGTTTTAGAGTTATGTCGAAAAACATTTGAATTAGGGGACTAAAATTGTCCTTTTATCACCGTTATCGTTTAAGCCCACTGCTGAACATAGGCCTCCTACATAGAGGCCTATGTTCAGCAGTGCCTCATAGGAGAGATATTTGCTATAGTTGCCACGCTTGGCAAGCGGGTTGGCAACCGCATTGTTATTTTTATTTTTAATCATTATTTGGAAGACGCTGCTGCTCATCTCATGATTTGTTTCCCTCCGTGGCCTTGCATTCTTTCACCGCCACAACTCGGTTAACGATTCTTTCGTTATCTACTTAAAAATCAGTAATAGGTATTATCTTTTGTCTGATTTAGGGAAGCAAGCGAGCATGATATTAAGTGACACGATGGAGATCATTATCAATGTCCCCGTCGGGCATTTTATATATGGTAGAGCCACGCTACAGCTTCGTTACTGTTGTAGCATGAATGAGTCGGCTCGAACAGGGCCTACCCTATGGTGATAGTAGTTACTGTGACCTATAGACATCCACATCTATCCTCGACTACGAATTAAAATTCAGATACGTTATCACCTGTGAGGACAACGATGGAATGCCTCGTTTCCATTAAAAGGGGTCACGGGTTCTCTACCCTCACATTACAAAACACAGCAGCGTTAAGCTGCTATTTTACGCTGGTACTCTCTCTGAGAGTGTGGTCCTTTCCCGGTTGAGCCGACCCATTCGTGCTACAACTATACTACTAATATAACTGCAGTGTGGCTCTACAAGTACAACGTTTAATATAAATATAAAGATAGTAATTGTTGTAAGAACTCAACACGTGGGGTTAATTGGTTTTAGAGGTGACGCATTATAATAAGGACCTTAGAAACCGAGCGTTCTCAACACAAAAAATAATTTAAAAGAAAGATAAACACACATCACTAATAAATACCATGCACATATCCACAAAAATATTGTCTTAATACAAATTTTCATCCAAACCGTTAGATGTGTACGCGAGAAACCAGTTACGTAAATTAATATATTATCTCGTAGATCTATTCATAATTCAAAAAATTTAATAGGCGTGTTTGTAAATCGATAAAACAATAGTAATTGTCTGTAAAAATATTGTTATTAAATATTTTAACTAATGCATCCCGAATTGAGGATCTTTTTTAAAACTAGCGCACTTCGGCACGAGCAAGTCAAGTTTATCGCTTAGTTGAAATGAAACATAGCTCTATCCATTTTTCGCATTCTTAATCTCTCATTTTGCTTTCTTGTATATTAGTTAAAATAGGATAATTAGTAGCAACTAGCAACCCTGTGAGATCTTATTCAAAAACTGATCAAGCTTCCCGTAGTTTAAAATAAATCCTATATGACGCCCCATCGTCGCACGCACAGGTATCCTAAAGCTCACGCTATAACGTATAAAATTGTGTTTATTTTCCTCGACTATAGTGGCGTATCCATATCCAATGTAGAACACTTCTGTTCTGTTATTTTTTATAATACTGATGAAACGATAACTTAGGGTCTTCAGGCGGACTTGATTATAAGTAGTTATAGTAATCCATGGACACCTGCAGCCAGTTTCAAACAAATAAGGTTTCATACCCCTCGAGGGCTAAGACGGAATATTCTAGACCTCGTTATCATACTAGAAGGAGTCCTATCACCCAAAGAAAGCTATTAATGCCAATTATTAAAATGTGCTTCAATTTTATTTGATTTGGAATCTTAAAGTTAAAAAATGTTAAAGTTACAGCCTATACACGTCCCATTCCTGGGGATGGGCCTCCGCTTATTTCTGAGAGTGTTTTAGGGCAAGGAAGTGTCCGCCGCCCTGCCCCAATGCGTGTTGGCAAACTTCACATGTCTTCGAAATATTTTTTTTAATTCTGAGATATGAAGGTTTTCTCACGATGTTTTACTTCACCGCTGAGCACGTGGTAAATCAGCGCTTAAAACAGCAATTACAACAATTTCATTGGTGCCGGCGGGGATCGAACCCGGCTTGCTCGCGTACTGTGAAATTTACAGCGAGCACTAATCATCTGAACTACCACAGCTCCTTATTTTAAATCCTACTTCGAGTTACTTATATTGTTAAAATGTCTTGAGCTATCCTAATTTCCCTAGTTCATGTCAAGTTAACCAAGAAATTTTGCAATTAGACGCGTCATCATCATCTTTATCATCATCATTACAAGTCCACTACTGCACATAGGCTTCTCGAATACATCGACGCAGTAAGAGATGCAGGAACTCACTCCGTCTCGTCAGAGGTGCTCTACATTTCCCTCACTGATACGAGGTTGCCACTCAAGAACCTTTCTTGCCAATGAATTAAGAATCCAAATGCAAATGCGTTGTCACCTCTGAAGAATAAGGTGAATGATGATGATATGATGAGTGTCAAATTTATAGTAAAATGCATATCCGGTTCCCGTTCACCATACGAAACGCAGCTTCATTGTGCTGCTATTTTACGCTGGTACGAGTACTCTGTTGATTGCAGGAAGTCAAGGGATGCAAGTGGCTCTGGACCATGTTTTCTGGCGTTCTTTCATCATTATCATCATTACAGCCCTTCACAAGTCCACTGCTGAACATAGGCCTCCACCAAGTAATGCCACAAAGCACGGTCCTGAGCCATCTGCATCCATCGACTTCCTGCATGTCTTACCAGGTCGTCACTCCATCCAGGGGGGTGAGGTCGCCATACACTACGCCTACCGGTACGAGGTTGCCACTCGAGAACCTTTCTTCCCCGCTCCTTATGGCGTTCCTTAGGGGAGACGTATGTTCAGCAGTGGACTTGTGAAGAGCTGTAATGATGATGAGTCTGCCGATTCCTTGGCTAAATCGCCGTATTAGTGGTTGCAGCCACTACCTCAATTAAAAAGTTCTATGTACGCAAATTGTTTATGGACATTTTTAGTCACAAAAAAGTTAATTAAAATTAAAAACTGCTTTATGGCATTCATTGAAGTAGGCCTTTGTTCAGCAGTGAACTTGTAATGTGCTATATAATGATAATAAAAACAAATAATTATCACTGCTATAATCAAAAACATAACTGTTATAACCGTAAATGTAATGTGCAAGTTTCATAGCAGACATTTTCAACACTGTAAAACAATGCCAATATTTCCGTTCGTTAATCCAAATGGCCGGCGTGCGTAACATAGATACTCAATATTTGAACATAGCTTCTTTACATCGATAGCACTACACCGCACTGAGACTAGAAATCTATGCCTAGAGAGGCTAGACCGAAAATTATTGGAGGCGAGGGGGCCGTGAGGGAGTGGGGCGGCCGTCACCGGCCTGATATGTGACCGGAGAGTCTTGTTCAACAAACGATGACGATGATTTAAGCCTAGCCGTTTTAAGTGTATTACGGAGGTAGAAATCCGGCTTTTGGGGCTCCGGCATAGATTTCAGAGAGCCGGCCGTTATGGGTAGCCTCCTCGATTTATTGTTGCCTGTCCATTTGCCGAGATTCTGTAGTTAGGTTGGACTCAAGAGCACTGCACCGTCATAATACTTCTATTTACAACGTATAAACAGATAAACAAAGGTTTTTTTCATTTTATTACCCGACTGCAGCAAAACCTAGTAGTTGTTATGATTTTAACAAAATATGCATGTTCATTGTTCTTTTATTCATTTCAACTAAGTACTTAAATAATAAAAAAATATTGTGATTATATTTTATCATATTTATATTATATTATAAATCACTCTAAAGTAAGGAAAATATCTCTTACCACTTCCTTCTTCCCGAATTATGACAAACTATTGTCATAAATCGAGAATTAGGAAAAAAATTCGGACAGGGTTGTCACTTATAATAGATAGGTAGTTACTTAAGTGTCAAAGATTTTCCGTCCACGTTATTGTACTGTAGTTTATATATCTTATATTATCTCTAGTAGCAAACAAAATGAAAGAGTTAAAATAAAAGAATAATTTTTTTACAATTAGTAAGAAAAGAAATGCAACGTAAATATATTAACTATTTTTTTATTACTTACGCAATAGGAATGTCTACAGAATACATATCATACAACATCTGTAATCTTAGACCACCTGTGCCGTGATAGTTCAGGTTTTGGTCTCACTGTAAGAGAAGGTACGCCTTAATTTAAAAAAAAAAAGTTTTGTAAAAAGTAGGATTTTACATTTTATCCTATAGCGTAGAGGAGACTTACATACACAAATCGCACTTGAAAAAACATCTAGACTTGGAATAAATATTTCTAGGACATAGAAACACTGGTTCCGTGTGGGGTTTCCGCAACCAAATGCCAAACACTCGAATCAAATCCATAAAAGCTACCAAACACTCAAATCAAATCCGTCAAAGCCATTAAAATCCATACGTGAGAAACCCTAGGTTGATCTCGCCAGTACCAATCTTTTAATTGCTGGTAAATCCACGTGCTCTGGTAAAAAAGGCAACGCGAGTAAACGTGCATATCTCACAATTAAAATACAGTATGATATGAGAAGTTTGTATCTTGAATTCCTTGCTATAAAAACTTTTTAAGAAATATTACTGTAAAATCTTATATGTGGTAAGAACCATGCTATAATTACACGAATGGGCTGGCTCGGACGGGGTAGGTCCACGCTCTCACAGAATACCAACGATAATGCTGTTGTGTTTTGTAAGGTGGGTGTAGAGAACCGGAGACCCTTTTTACTGGAAACGAGGCATTCCATCTTAGTATTCAGAGGTAACAACGTAACAATCAGCATTTTGATTATTAATCGAGGATAGATGTAAATATATTTGGGTCACAGCATCCACTTACCATGATGAACTGTGTGCTCGTTTGTTACTCTTATTCTATAAAAAAACTATAAAGATACCTATGCCCAGCACTGGGACGTGTATAGACTGTTTAATTTGTTAATTTATTTCAGAAATGAAATACAGAAAGAAAAGGTTTTTATTAATAAAAGCATTGGTAAATATATTTTACAACCATATCACTTGTACCTACAATAAATTTTTCGTAACTGAAAACAAAAAAAATATTGGATTTTTTTAGACCTAATCTTGTATTCAAATTTTAATTATATCAATCTGGCGTTTGAATAAAAACGAACTCATTTCGCGTTTTCGTTGAATAATAATGAGATTTTTGAATTATTTTGGCCACTGTTACACGACAGTGTAAGCACGCCCGCGAATTCGCATCTTAAATTATCTTATTGCTTCTCTCAATGAGAATTTTAAATTCCCTTAACGTGATTGTAAAAGAAAAAGAAGCAGTATATTACTCATTTGCACGTTTAATTGGTTGCATTTGCAATTCTTATCTATATTTAAAAATAAATATATGCCGCTCGCTTTCAAGTGTTTTTGATTGCCAACTTTAAACGAAAGAAGAAGTCGATGGATGCAGGTGGCTCAGGACCGTGTTTTGTAACATTTCTTGGGGGAGGCCTATATCCAACGGTAGATTTGTGAAGGGCTCTAGTAATGATAATTAATGATGAATTTTAAATATAGTCAACTGACGTGAAAAATATTCTTCATCCAAGCCCTATGTAAGACTTGGACTATGACTTGGATCTTTTCTACCTAGGAGTCCGTCAGAGAAGGTACCACTCTCTCATCTAGCTTGCTACTAAAAAGCACAGCTTGCGATGTTGTGTCCTTTTCTGAAGGGTGTAGAGAGCCAGCCATACAGGCTGTGGTGGCATACCATCTAACTCTTCAAAGGTGACAATACATCTGTAGCCTTGTTTGTTTGTATTTGTTTGCAGATGTCCATGGGCAGCAATAGCTACTTACCAAGTCCTTACCTATGGACTGTAAGTTAGTTTATTTATTTATTTTATCTTTAAGGGAAACAAACATAATTACAGTCTATTACATAACACATATTAATCTTACATTTAACAATAAAGTTTCCACAGTTAACTAACGCATCGACAACAAGCGAACACCATGACATACTTAGGTTAGCAAAAACTAATGTGAAGTTAAGTTGAAGTAAGTTAAAGTAAGTAAGTAAGTTCTTCACTTTATTAAAAAATAGAGATCTGAGGGTGTTGTAAAAGATATATGTGACAAGGCCATAAGTGCTTAGACTAGAACCAACGATCTCTAACTAGATAGATAGATGGATAATTCTTTAACACCAAATTAATACATAAACGAAAGAACAAGAAAAACATCATGTCACAATGGGCGGTCTTATCTCTAAAAGCGATTTCTTCCAGAAAACTTTACCTTGAACAGATACACATATTTAGCTTTTTTTATAGAATAAGAGTGACAAACTAGCACTCAGTCCACCTGATGGTAAGTGGATGCTGTGGCCCATAGACATCTACATTTTTCCTCGATTAAGAATCAAAACGCAGACGCGTTGTCACCCCTGATGACTAAAATGGAATGCCTCGTTTCCAGTAAAAATGGGTCGCCGGATGTCTATACTCACCATACGAAACACAGCAGCATTAAGCTGCTATTTTACACTGGTATTCTGTGAGAGCGTGGTCCTTCCCCGGTCGATCCGACCCATTCGTGTTACAGCCATAGTATAGCAGCACCGTGGCTCTACCACGTATGAATGTTTTGGTAAGAACGTTCAGACTTCGCGTTATTCCTCCAGTGAGAGACAGACATCATACTACACCGAAAATTTGTTATTTTTCCGTCACCTGCAGCTGCAATTTGCTTTTAGAATTGTTGGATTTCCAACAAAATTTAGCGTGTTAGCTTATTACCAAAGTAAAGGAAATTACCAGTTCTTAAGCTACTTTCGGTTAGTTATACACATGTAATCATTAACAAAGGCGACCAGCTATGGTAAATACTATCTTCTTTTCTCCTAAGTAATGAGAAAATATAATTTTAATAAGAAAATATTGATGTAAAATTAAAAATATCTATATAAATCATAAAAAATGTTTCTATTTATATCCGTTATAGACTTTGAAACCATCCACCAATGTGAACTAAAAAAAGAAATACATTTTTACACACCGGGAAATAGAAAGTAGCTTAATACTGCTGTGTTTCGTATGGTGAGTGTAGAGAACCGGAGACCCTTTTTACTGGAAAAGGGGCATTAATTAAGGATAGATGTAGATGTCCATGGGCCTTTGCCTTTGCCATTGCCAGGTTTGGCGTGCAGTTTTCTTGCTCAAAATTGGTTGACTGAACTCTCTCTCTCTTTCTCAAACCCTTCAAAGATAGCAGTGTTAACAATTTCCTTATATTGACGCGAATACTACATATTATTTACTTTAATTTAATTACTTTATACGTGGTCGAGCTACGCTGCAGCTATGTTAAGGTTGTAGTACGAAATGGGTAAGCTCGACCGGGGAAGAATCAGTCTCTCACAGAATACCAGCGGAAAATAGCAGCTTAGTACTGTTGTGTTTTGTCGTATGGTGAGTTTACTGGAAACGAGGCATTTCATCTAAGTCCTCAGGGGTGGCAACGCATCCGAATTTTAGTTCTTAATTTAGGATAGATGTAGATGTCCATGGGCCACAGCATCTATTTACCATTAGGTAGAATGTGTGCTCGTTTGTCACCCTTATTCTATAAAAAATATAATTCTTATTGATATTCGAACAAAAATTATAGTATTTTCAATAATAAAATTTTCGTGGCTTAGAGTGATAGAGTTGCAGCACAGATGAATCGGATCGACGGGGGAAAAGACCACGCCAAAATAATCTATGGATCACCAAGCCATAAAATACCAGATTAATGTTTTTTTGTTTTTATATGATATAAAAGATTTTATCGCGCGAGATATTTTATTTAAATCGTTCGTGGCAACAACACATTTATATTTTGAATCTTAATCGAGGATAGATGCGCGTTTAGGTGTATATAAGCTACAAGATCCATTTACCATCAGCTGGATTATGTCTACTTATGTCAAAGTAATTGGTATAAAAAATTATCACCATTACCATCATCATCACAGCCCATCACAGGACCACTACTGGACATAGACCTCTCCCAAAGAACGCCATAAAAAAACTGCCTTGAGCCAGCAGTCATCGACATCCTGCATTTTTTACCAGGTCGTAACTCTATCTAATGGAGATAGAGCCCAACGTTTAATATTAGCAAGCTGTGACATGGACGAAGGGACGGCCTGGTAAAAAAATAATAAAGCAGAAAATTTGTAGTGTAAAAAAACGCTTCGTTTATGTATACTTCACAGATACTGTGTGATAGGCAGCCATTTGTTTTGTAGATCAACAATTAATTCGCATCTCTGTATCCGGAAAAGCGTTTTTCATGGCCTCATATGCATAATTAAATTGATTTTCTGGTAACAGTGCTTAGAAACATTCGAATATTATTTTATCCCGAATTGGTGGTTGTTAAAAAATTTAAAATATAGGAAAAAGAATACATGGCGCTTGTTGTAACGATGGGATATTAGGAAGAACATTGTTTCATTTAATTTAAAAAAAAAACGTTACGTCACGCAGTAGGTCATACAGAGATTCGCCGAATCCGTGCGGGACTCGAGGCTTACCATCAAAAGTATAGGAAGGTGCTTGCGATAAATTTCTCAAATCAAATCTCTTGGCATGTTTGAACCTAATTATCAATAGAAACAATTTATAATTTCCTGGTGATCTTATCTTTATCAGCCTCTCTGCTCGTAATTATCATGTTAGATAGGTTATTGGCAGAATGTTCCAGTTGTTATGCAACCTTGGAAGATTTCCTTGTACGCGATTAACTAACAAGGCGGGCTTGTGCCCACAGAATCGATACTGCTATTAATCAGTCGGATACGGGTTTGACATTTTCAAACAGCAATGAGTACTGTCGTTTTATCGATCAACAAGTACTCGTTTCTTAGTTTGGCAAAAAAAAGCATTATTCACAATCACAAAAAAAATATTCACAAGTAATGGTAGAGCCATGCTGCAGTTATATTAGTAGTATAGTTGTAGCACGAATGGGTCGGCTCGACCGGGGAAGGACCACGCTCTCACAGAATACCAGCGTGAAATAGTAGCTTAATGCTGCTGTATTTCGTATGGTGAGTGTAGAGAACCGGAGACCCTTGTTACTGGAAATGAGGCATTCCATCTCAGTCCTCGCGGGTGACAACGCATCTGCATTTTGATTTGTAATGGAAGATAGATGTAGATGTCTATGGGCCGCAGCAACCATTTACCATCAGGTGGACTGTGTGCTCGTTTGTCACCCTATTCTATAAAAAAAAAAAAAAAATTCACAAGTGTCGGGTTAGTGAAATATTTGTCGATGAACGTGTTTGCGTTATGGACAATATGACCTCCACAAAGTGAACACCGCTCCGATAACACCCGTCAATAATAATTTCATTAAAATGTAGATCTAGTTAAAAGCATTTTTTTCTGATTAATTTTCAGTCGCGGACCCGCTTTTCTTTTTTTTTTAATTGAATATCAGGCCACTTTGATGGCGCGACGAGAGAAAGGGTTGAAAAAAGTTCGCCCTCATTTGAATAAAATAACAGCTCTCGCACTTTACATTTACGGAGATATTTCAAATTATATCTGGACTCTTTTTTGTTTAATTTTTTTCTCTCCCGCTCCACGTATTTATTTTATTTTTTCCATCAGCGCCGCTATCTAATTGAGTTAGGCCTCCAAATCGAAAATGTCGATCGAGTTGTAATTCAATTTATTTTTGTTTCTAATGGAGTTCGAAGCTTTTTATATTTCCTATTGTAATTTTGTATGATTTGGTTATTTAAGGATTCTCAGTAGATACTGTTTTTATAAAATAAAATGATCTTTATTAATGTTAATTGAGATTTAAAGGACTATACGTTGATTTAAAAATTTGTATGCTCAAAAACGAGTTGTGTGGGTATTTTACGTGGTAGAGCCATGCTGCAGCCATATTGTGGTTGCAACACGAATGGGTCTGCTCAAGCGGGACAGGACTACGCTCTCACAGAATACCAGCGTAAAATAGCAGCATTATGCTGCTTTGTTTCGTATGGTGAGTGTAGAGAACCGGATACCCTTTTTACTGGAAACGAGGCATTCCATTTTAGTTTTCGGGGCTGGCAATGCATCTGCATATTGATTTTTAATTGAAGATAAATGTGAATGTCTATGGGCCACAGGATCCACTTACCATCAGGTAGACTGTGTGCTCGTTTGTCACCCTTATTCTATAAAAAAAATTATATTTTTTATACGACGAGATATAATACTTTCTGCAAATAAATTCTATTATATTATAATTAACTAACGGTCCCCCGGGACTTCGCCCGCGTGGAATTTATTACGATTGGATTTCGTTAGTACTAATTTTTGGCGCGGAACTCATTTTTTTTTTCTAAAATAAAAGTAACCTTAGACACTCCTTATACATCTGCTAATTGACAGTGAAAGCCCCGTCAAAATCGGCCCAGCAGTTTCGGAAATAAGCAGAAACAAATAGACAGACAAAAATTAAAAAAATGTTCTTTTTTTGTTATTAGTACCATATATACTTTCATATGCATTTAGTAAAAAGCTGTTATTTTGACATTACAAATAGATAATTCAATTTTATATTTACATTTAGAAATCTATTAACCGAGCAAGATATACTTGCTCAATATGATCGTTTAGCTGCGGCGTTGCGGAGTCGCAGGTTCGAATTGTCTGTTATATGTCCTACAAATAATTGTTCCAGGTATGGTTGTTTTTTCATATGCATCGTAAGTAAGTGTACGGGTAACATAGTAAAAAAATAGCTTCGACCGGATTAAAATCCAGATTCTATTCGCTAAATGGATCGGAATTGGTATTATTAACTGGCGAGTGGTTTTTATAAAATCACTTCTTAAATATCTGAGGATAAAAATTAAAACACAATAAAAATATACAATAATGACGGCATGTATAGACATTATTGTATTAGCGATACACGCCGTGCAACAATGCCGCCGGTCGCCGCGGTCGCAACACTCGAGCTGCACTTGCCTCGAATACATTGCCGCACGAATCTTGATCCATAAGGTAATTAATATAAAATTCTCTACAGCTACCGTGTGATCTAGTTAATAGGGTTTGTTAGATACACAGAAATCGTATATACAACAGAAATGAATTAGCGCTCGACTACTTCCAAAACCGATGTCGCCACATCTTACCGTAGATATCTAATGTTTCACATTACATTGCTTGGCGAGTTTTTCAACGTGACGTGTGTCACGTATTACGGTAGAACAAAAGCAGCAATGGTAATTGTACAATACGAAAAGTAATAAATGAGTTTGCAAAGGTAAATGTCATAGTAAAGTATACATCTAGATGTAAATTAATTAAAACAAAGATATTTAGTAAATAATCAACTTACTGATGAAATTTTATTCCTTTATTAACTTAATTGCACATTCTTGATGAGTTTTTACAACTGATTATGCTGCAGTGCACCATTATAAATTTATAATAACAAAAATTCACGTACGACATTCCTCGCACAACTAAATCACAAAATGGTGAATTATGTTCGTCAAAGGTAATTATGTTCGCATCCGAAGCTGGAAGCTTCAGGAAGCGGATACTAGGGACAAATATCACACGAGGGTAGCCGAAAAGCTTGACACCATCGATGGCAGGAAAGAATGTGTGGAGAGAACATGGCCGAACCTTAGGGATGGAATGGTAAGTGCAGCGGAAGAAGTATGTGGTACGACAAAAAGAGGTAGTAGTAAAAGAAGAGTTGCATGGTGGAATGATGAAGTGAGAGAAGCTGTAAAAAAGAAGAAAAAAGCATGGTTAGACTACTTGGCCTCTAGTAACTATGAGCATATGAGAGAGAAGATGAAAGAAAGATATAAGCTGCAGAAAGTTCATGCGAAAACATTGATTGAGGAAGTACGTGAAAGGTGTAGAATAGAAGCGGACGAGAGGTTGTCGCACAACTTTAGGGAAAACTCCAAACTCTTCTGGAAAGAGGTTGGAAGGTCCCGGAGTGGTGCGACAGCCTTAAGAATGAACAAAGTGCTTTCGAGAACCAATGACGTCCTCTCAGAAAAATCGGACGTCATGCAGCGATGGAGTGAATTTTATAGAGAAATGTATGCGTGTCATGATCTTAGTGAAGGATCCGGGGGTGACGCCGTGACTGGCACGCCAGACACGGACCTCGATGACACTGAGGTCATCAGCATGAAAGAGATTGAACGTGCGATTCGAAGTTTGAAATGTGGTAAGGCTGCGGGACTAGACAGAGTTACTGCTGAAATGGTCAAGTACGGTGGGCCTCGGGTCTGGGACAGCTTTCATCTGCTGTGCAATTTGTGCTGGCGGACGGGAGATGTCCCGGATGATTGGCGATCCGCGGTCATTGTGCCTTTATATAAAGGTAAAGGTTCACATTTTGACTGCGGGTGCTATCGGGCGATCAGCTTGACCAGTTTAGCAAGTAAAGTTTACTCGAAGGTTTTGACACGTAGGATGCAAGAGAAATCGGAAAGATTCTTATGGGAGGCACAATGCGGATTTAGACCTGGAAGAGGATGCACGGATCAAATGTTTTCTCTCCGCATGATCACGGAGAAGCTTCTGAGTGTTAACCAGAAGATTTTCTGTGCTTTTGTGGATCTGGAGAAAGCATTTGATAAGGTTATAAGGAAGAAAATGTGGGAACTGTTGCCGGGATATGGTGTGGATGGTCGATTGTTAAGGGCTGTGCAGTCACTTTACTATGACTGTAAAGCCTGTGTGCGGGTAGGGCATGACCTGTCACCCATGTTTAGCGTCCAAGCGGGCGTAAAACAGGGTTGTGTCATGTCTTCCTGGCTGTTCATACTGTATCTCGACAGCTGTTTACAGAAGCTGAAAAATAGCTGTTTGGGTGTGAAATTGGGTGACATAAAAGTTAATTGTCTGCTGTATGCTGATGATGCAGTGCTTATTGCACCATCAGAAGCAGAACTGCAGGCATTAGTCAAGTGTATGAAAGAGGAATGTGAAATTAAAGGTCTCCGTTTGAATGCTAATAAAATTAAGGTTCTGGAATTTGAAAAGGACGAAGAGAGAACGAAATATGAAATATGGGTAAATCAGGAATGTCTAGAACAGGTAAATGAAATTGTATACTTGGGGAGTGCTTTCAGCCGGGATGGAAGATGTGATTTAGATGTGGACAGGCGTGTCGCTGCCGGAAACAAAGTCAATGGTGCCCTGAATGCATTAGTAAAAAAGGCAAGGCGTGGTGAAGAGTGCACGCCTTGCAATACATAATGCAGTGTTGGTACCGACTTTGTTGTATGGCAGCGAAACCTGGGTATGCCAGAAGAAGCATAAAAGCAAGTTGAATGCAGTGGAGATGCGATCTCTTCGTAAAATGTGTGGCGTTACCTTAGCCGACCGAAAGCGAAACGAAGAGATTCGCAATATGGCAGGATTGAAAGATGACCTTATCACGAAAATTGATAGGGGCGTACTCCAATGGTTTGGGCACGTTGAACGAATGAGTGAAGACCGAATGGTGAAGAAAATATATAGAGCGAAAGTAAATATTAAAAGGTGTCGAGGTAGACCGAGACTAACTTTCGAAGACCATCTGAGCAAATTGCTCGAAGAGGGGAGGGTCAAGAGTACTCGGATACCTAGACGTGCATGTATGAAGAAGTTAATGAACCTGAAAGAAGCGAAAGAAGTATGTAAGGATCGTGACACTTGGCGATCTGTTCTCTCTGGCTACCCCGTTAGGGATTGTGCGTGAAGATAAGTAAAGTAAGTAGTAAATGTTCGTCAACCCATATAAGCAGCGACAAGGTCACGCGTCTATGCGACTTCTATTGTCTTATTACGATTTCTGTGATTAGATAGGATGTGTAAATACGGCATAAAAATGCAAATAATGTATTACTTGTATATATTATATTCTTGATTTAGTTGACGGTATATTTTAGAACAAAATAATCAAAAGGAATTATAAAATAAAATAATGTACTTAAAACCTCTTTATTGTTAACAAAGTTCGAAATAAAAACAATCTGTTTTTTGGGGTTTTTTATTTACTGTGTTTGTGTATCGGACTGTATAGTGTGTACCCATGATTACACAATCGTTGCATCGGGCATGGGTAGATGAGAAACTGAAACGAAATCACTGGGTAGCTAAGAGTGCACTGTCTTGTACTGTCAGCTAAAAGGACTTACTAGGGGTATACTAAACTGACTAGTATATTATATTCTACACAGTTTTTCGTATCCTGAATATTAATGAATGGAAAATTCTTATCAATATAAAAACGCTGATAAAGTTTATGATATTGTAGCAATTCAAGTTTTATTTGAACTAATGAGATTTACTAATGTAGACTAATGAGATTTATTAATGGAGGAAATTTTAAAAGATGACTAAAAGTGATAAAATTCATTAAATTAATTTTTTTATATAGAATAAGGGTGACAAATGAGCATACAGTTCACCTGATGGTAAGTAAATGCTATGACCCTACATCTACATTTATCCTCGATTTAGAATCAAAACGTAGGTGCGTTGTCACCCCTGAGGACTAAGATGGAATGCCTCGTTTCCAGTAAAAAAACGTCTCCGGATCTCTACACTCACCATACGACAAAACACAACAGTATTAAGCTGCTATTTTCCGCTGGTATTCTGTGAGAGCGTGGTCCTTCCCCGGTCGAGCTGTCCCACTCGTGCTAAAACCTTAACATAGGCGCAGCGTGGCTCGACCACGTATAAAGTTATTAAATTAAAGTATGTAATATGTGGTATTCGCGTCAGTATAAGGAAATTGTTACCACTGCTATCTTTGAAGGGTTTGAGAAAGAGAGAGAGAGAAAGTTTAAACAGTCAACGAATTTTGAGCAAGAAAACCGCACGCCAAACCTGGCAATTGTGGTAAATATCCCCCCTATTGAGAAATCTATGGGGGACGCTTATGCTCAACTGTTGACTTTGTGATGAATAACAAATAATGACGTGTACATGATTTGCAGTAGCCAGTAAATGGCTATCAAGGGGATGCTTAGGAAATAGAAATAGAATTTTTTATTCAATATAGATTATAAATACCTCTAGGCAATTCCAACAATAAACTATTTTAATCTTAATTTAAACTATTTAAATATTTAACTTATAAAAGAAATATAAAAATAATTTTGATTTTTTCAAGTATCAAAAATCCGAATTCACAGTAATGTAAGCACGAGCGTTTAAGAGAGTGAGAAAAGCTCGCCGCCCGGCCTATTCGTTTCACGGAGGGCGTCCGCCTTCTTTTGTCTCCGCATTTCCTGCCCTTAACCGACTAACTCAGATTTTGTAATTTTTTAATTCTGAATTAAAGTATACGCAATATCTTGACGGTTTTGTTTCAATATTTTAAGTCCTTTAGTTTTTGAATATATTGCTATTTTACACCTAGAAGAGATTTCTGAATATCTAATTCACTTTGGTTTTTTTAAAAGTCAGCAGTGAAATAATGTGGCAAACATTCAAGCTTAGGTCAAAAGGCAGGGACATTATGCCTATATTAGACATACTTTACTAGCATTTCTTACGTTAGTCACAAGTTTTTAATTGACTTCAAGAAAAGTAAGAGGTTCTCAATTCGTCGGAAGAAAAAGGGTACATATACCTCAAGGGTGGTCCTAAGGTGGTTCCACATAAGTTTGGTTAAGATTTGATGATGGGATCCATGTGAAAATCTTTAAACTCTTCAATGTGTTAGGCATTTGATCACATCAAAGATGATTGATTATGTTCTTTTTACTTTTTCAAACTAGAATCAGTCGATTTTTATTCTTTTAAAAGATTAAATGTAAGGGTTACGGAACTGAAAGAACCATTTTTAATATAATTATAATTTAATTTTACATATTATACACACATCCACACAAATATATATGTATACTATATATATAATAAACAAATAAATACATATTTATATATTTATTTTATGTATATTTGTCGTGTTATAAATATTTTAATCGATTGGCGAGAATATTTTATTTTTTAAATGTAATGGTACAAAAAAGTTTATAGTCGGCTATATATATATATATATATATATATATATATATATATATATAGCTGGCCTATATAACTATTTTACCATTACATAAAAAAAGAATATTCTCTGCCAGTAGATTAAAAAAGTTATTATATATTTATAAATTATATACATAAAATAATACTTCTTATTCATTTTATATTAATAGAGTAAAATGAAAAAATGTAACTTATAGAACTTTTCCGGCGGCTGAAACAATCTCAGAAGAATCTCGGGGTGAGGTGCAGAAGTGAGTGGCCCTTACAGGCGCAGGGGGACTCGCCCGGGGGTGAGAGAGGGCGACTTGACACTCATTTAAGTAGCATATAATTCAGTTTATTTAGCCGAATTGAATCTCGAAGAAGGGTTGGGCCGGAAAAAATAGAAAATGTACAATATCTATATATAAATATAGTAGCGAAACGGGGGGAAGGGGGAGGGGTTGTTATTCCCTTTTATTGGAATAAATTAGCAGAATTGTGTTCAACTCCTTGCTAATGAATGTCTCGTGGACGTCCAGGCGACAGACCGGCCTCGAGTTTTTTAATTAATCGATTTCATTACAATTTCATCGGCGTTAATTAATTACTGCATGATTTACATTTTGGTGTTGTTATGAAAAACACTTTTTTATTTCAAATTCTTATTGTTGCTTATTCTTGGGACTTCGCATTAGTAACAATGTAATTAAAACTTACTGATTTCCAACATTTTAAATTAATCGTACTGACATAAGTGTTAAGAAAGTAAAAGTGATTGAATATTCTCTCACGAAACAATTTCGTGTAGCAGTGTTATTAGTATACAGTGTATACATTATATTAATTAAAAATAGGTTTTTATGTTATTATATCATTATATTTTACGTATACAGTGTATACATTATATTAATTAAAAATAGGTTTTTATGTTATTATATCATTATATTTTACGTATACAGTGTATACATTATATTAATTAAAAATAGGTTTTTATGTTATTATATCATTATATTTTACCGCATTCCGTCAGAACCTAATTTATGTGTAATAAAGTTGCAGACCTGCCGTATCATTGCGAGCATAGTCATAATAATGACGAGCCATGCGTATTACTGGATAATAGCGCCCGAGTGTATGGCAGAGGTGTACTTTCTATTTCCTCACTCTCATAGTTCTAAGGCATGGCAAGCCGACTCGATTGGAGAGAGATCAAACGCAGGATTAACGGCTTTACATGGTTTCCGAGGCACAGAGGTGAAACGAGAATTTCTTGACAGAAAAACTCAACTGATTTTTTTTACTTTTTTACTCGATTCGGTTTCGAACCCGGGATCTAATGATTGGCTGTCGCGTTTATGAACACTAGACCTACGAGACAGTAGAGTATTAATAATTATAAATGTTAAATGGCGTACGTACACCGTTTATTTTTTTTTAATATCTTCTATCTATTTTTTGGAAGACACAAATTCAGGTCGCCAAATTCAGCCATTAATCGGTTACAGTGCATCAATAAAATTTATTTCGTCCTATTATATTAGTTCTTTGCTGAAATTGCCGTATTTTTATGAAATAAGTTAATTATTTTCTATTTCTATTAATCAAAGAAATCACACATGAAATCGAAGCATTTTTGCCGTAGCAGTGGCAGATTACTGATCCCGTTCAGCTGATTTCTTGAAAAAATCAGCTGAATGGGAGACAACAAATTCTTCAAAGGCATTTTATACTGCCCCTCGGGTATTAATATTTTTCCCACCAAAAGTTATCCAAATACTGGGAAAGTAAACTTTTGGTGTCTGTCTGTAGCAGTCTGTAGCAGGGTGAGTACGGCGGATGACAGAGCTTCCACGAATTTAAATAAAATTCGTTATTGTCGATGAAAGTTTTGAAACGACCACGGGGTTCAATTTTAATGTCGAATTTTCCAGAAAGGAGGCGAGCAAACCAAATAAAAGGTGGTGCGTTCTTTTGTAATAGCGCCGTAAACGTCGTTGATGTTGCGTGCCGCATGGGCCGCGTTTCTGCCACGAAGGTGCTCTTTAACGTATCCATTGTGACGAAAAAGAATCAAATGCGATGAAAACATAACGCTAATCCATAAACAAATGAATAACATAGAAAAAAGAATTCCATGTTTTGAAAATAAAATTAATTTGAAATTACAATTCTAAGCCAAAACAAAATTATTTTGATTTGAAATGGCTAGTACTGCAGAACGGCAATTTCATAGGCAAAGACCTATTATTATAGAAACGTGTGTTTGGCACTTAAGTTACCACAGTTTTGTTTTAAAATGTGATCATGTTGCTCAGTGGTTTGTGCTATACAAACATCTAAGAAAACACCACAGCTAAGCCGGCCTTACCTATACACTAATTCGTTTTCAATATACACGACGCTATGTTACGTTCATACGATGATATTTTAATCAAAACTCCCACTACATATTTTTACTAGATGGTAGTACTTCTTTTTGTTCATTTTCTTCCTATGATCAAATTCTGCCACCAAAAAGCAGTGCTCGGATTGCTGTTCCGGTCTAAATAGTATAGAGAGTCAGAGTCACTGTAATCGCAGGCTGCGAGGCATTTAATTCTCAGGCTCAGGGGTGACAACGCATATATAGCCTCCTTTGTAAAATGTTGGCTGCAGGTGTCCACGGCAGTAGCTCCTTACCATGAGGTGAACTGTAAGTTTGTATGTAAGTTTTATATAAAAAAAATATTCGATTCGGTTATAGTGCACTTACTCAAAGTTGCCATAAAAGAAAGCACCTGTTTTGCCGTGTTTCAAGCAAAGGACCATTTAGGTCAAGTGCAGACTGGAGCGGCGTTTGACACAATCATATAGACTGCTTTACCAACGCAGCGGTCGACACAATGGAGCCTTCGTATTCTATCGGTACACAATTTCCCTAGGGCTTTTGACGATTTGCGTGTCAATTCTAATATATATATAGAATTAACACGCAAACCGTAGTACAGGATTATTTTGATGACCGGCCAAATTTGCAGAGAAGGTTCAGAATAAGTAATATAGGCAAATGGTAAAGAAAATTAATTAAAATAATCTCAAACATTCTGTCCTTTTTATCTTTTAAATTAAAAATGCGTGGTAATGCATTATTTTAATTGATTTTACTAAGCACGCACATATTCGTAAGGGTCAGTTGGTAGCCAAAACTTTGTTACAAATAAATCACGTTTAATCTGGGAAAATTTACCCGTATTTTCATAAACTGCAATAAAGGTATATCTTTATTAATATATTTGAAATTAAGTTTAACAATTGGCTACTCTTTGAAAAATATCAGTGCCTAGGCTTCTATTCCGTTCACCTAGTTACTTTAGTATATATACATATACATATACATATTTTATATATATATATATATATATATATATATATATATATATATATATATAGATTTGAATATTTGTTGTAATAGAGAAGAGGATAAAGTTGTGTACTTGTGAAGGGCTGTAATGATGATGAATGACAAAAACGTTCAAATATTTGACAAGTCAATTAAACAGAACGAGTGACTTTATAGCTCTTAGGTTTTAAATCTACTTCTATCTATTAGGATCTTCAAATCAAAGTGTATCATGGAAGATAAGAGTACTTTTAATAATTTTGCCAGGTATCATCATTATCATCACCAGTATTGCAGCTCGTCAGAAGTTCACAGCTGAACACAAACCTCCTCTATTGGATACCATAAACCATGATCTTAAGCATCGATTGACTTCCTGCGGCTCTTACAAGGTCGTCACTCTACACTTCGTTTACTGGTAAGAGGCTACTTGAGAAAATTTCTACCGCGTCAGTTCTTTGATCTTCTAAATCGCCAGCCCATTTCCATTTCAGCTTACAGATGCGTTGAGCTTTGTCGGTTACTATCGTTCTACTGCGGATATCTCCATTACAAAGTCTGTCACGTGAAGAAACTCCGAGCATTGCTTGTTGAGAGATCTTGCACTTTTTCATACGACTAGCCGTGAAAGACTACGTCCCAGATTTGTACTGCAAACTGACAAAACGCACTGAATGTACGCATGTCTTGGTTGCTGAACGCTGACGAGCCGAGTTGGATTCGTGGATTGAACGGTGTAAGTTCGATAATTTGTCCTAGATAAACATACTTTAACAACTTCGTGCCTAGTGCTTTCCACAATAACTTCTGTGGTTGACTCATGTACAGCATATTTAATCTTTGTGTTTTCCGTGTTAATTTTGATTGTTGTGCTTGATGATGAGATCCTCCAGCGATTCTGCATTAATGATAATATCGTCGGCAAATCGAAGGTGAGTAATGTACTCGCTATCGATGATGATACGGTATCTGTTTCAGTGTAGTAGTTTGAAAATATTACAGCACGCACGCACGCACGCACGCACGCACGCTCGAACGCACGCACGCACTCACGCACACACGCACGCACACACGCACGCACGCACGCACGCACGCACGCACTCACGCACGCTCGCACGCACGCACGCACGCACGCACGCACGCTCGCACGCACGCAAGCAAACACGCAAGCACGCAAACACGCACGCACGCACGCCGCACGCACGCACGCACGCACGCACGCACGCACGCACGCACGCACGCACGCACGCACGCACGCACGCACGCACGCACGCAAGCACGCAAGCACGCACGCACAAACGCACGCACGCACGTACTCACGCACGCTCACACGCACGAAGGCACGCACGCACGCACGCACGCACGCACGCGCACACGCACACGCACACGCACACGCACACGCACACGCACACGCACACGCACACGCACACGCACACGCACACGCAACGCACACGCACACGCACACGCACACGCACACGCACACGCGTACGCACACGCACACCCACACGCACACGCACACGCACACGCACACGCACAGACACGCACACGCACACGCACACGCACACGCACACGAACACGCACACGCACACGTACACGCACACGCACACGCACACGCACACGCACACGCACACGCTCGCACGCACGCACGCTCGCTCGCACGCACGCACGCACGCACGCACGCACGCACACACGCACGCAAGCACGCACGCACGCACGCACGCACGCATGCACGCACGCATGCACGCACGCACGCACGCACGCACGCACGCAAGCACGCACGCACAAACGCACGCACGCACGTACTCACGCACGCACGCTCGCACGAACGCACGCACGCACGCATGCACGCACGCACGCACGCACGCGCACACGCACACGCATATATATATATATATAATTCAATGGATGCATCATAATGCGTCCATTGAATTATTATGTTTTTGGAGTTTTGTTTCATCATTTATACAAGTAGTTCATATTTGCAGAAATTTAATAGATAAATTCACAACACTTTTACATAAAATTTCATCGTATCAAAATTCAGTTTAAACCTCCGTTTCCTGTTGTGTTACTTAAACTCTTAGTTTTATATACTCTTCTTTAGCAACTAAATGTTATTTCTGTTTAGCATAAAACAATTTTCTGAAAAATCGTCCATATTTGTTTTAATTTAACTTACATTTTCTGAATTTCCTATTTTTAACCAGAATCTTATTGCAGATTTTTGGAGAGGTTACAGTTATATAGTTTTGCCGGATAATCTGGTTAAATAATAATAGTTTATTTTAATATGATATTAAAGTAGAGTTACGGAAAATATTATGTATTCCCAAAAAATATTCATTCATTCATTCATTCATTTATTCATTAATTATAGCCTATCAAATTTCACCGCTGAACATAGACCTCCCCATAAATTGCTTCAAAAAGGGGCTATTTAGTATAGATACACGATCAGCAGGCGGGTTGGCATCTGTAGATTTAAAAAAAAATATTATGAAGAAGTTGCAGTCCATCTCCTGACTTGTTTCCCTTTGCCGCCTATTACTGTAATAAGGTAGGATACTCTTTCAGCGCCACTACGCGGTCGAAAGAATATAGAAATGTGGCAAAGAAACCATGAAAATTTTGACATATATGCACCGTACTACTACGGTTATTTCGAGTGCGTTGTTAAATTGAAGCGTGTAACAGATGCGCCACGAGCGAGTATTTTATCATGGCAACAATCAAAACGAACGCTCCCCACTACAAGTTTAATTATGCAAACATCAAGCCGTTGCCAGATTTCTCATTAGAGCCAAGATAATGACGGCGTACACTGTCGCAAAATTAGATAGCAAGCACGCACCCAAACAGATATACGCGGCACATTAACATAAACCGAATTTGCATGTAAATTACATTTTACAGCATCTTAATTAAAACATTTTGGCATTATAAATGATCAAGGGAGGTGGGTGGATCCCTCCCGAACTAAGGCGAGGGCCCATAGAGTACTTGTTGCGATAGTTAGCCATTTTGTTTTAATTATTACTTATATAAATTGACAATAGAATTTCTCATCGCCTGTTATAAAATGATTAATTATTACAAATATTGTTATTAACATATTTTAATAAAGAAATAATAAATCCTTTTTAAAGGTAAAAGCTTATGTTAAGTAATCTAAGTAGTAATAATTGTCGTAGGCAACTTTCAACAAGTTCTTACTGACTATTGGACAAAGGTAAGGCAAACATAGGATATGTTAAAAGACGTTCGAATTTTTATATCAGCCTGATAACAATTTTTTTATAGAATGGGGGTGATCAACGAGCGCACAGTCCACCTGACAGTAAGTGGATGCTGTGGCCTATAGATATCTACATTTATCCTCGATTAAGAATCAAAACGCAGATGCGTTGTCTTCCCTGAGGACTAAAATGGAATAAGATGGAATGCCTAGTTTCCAGTAAAAAGTGGTCTCCGGTTCTCTACACGACCATATGAAACACGGCGGCATTAAGCTGCTTCATATTTTACGCTGGTATTCTGTGAGAGCGTGGTCCTACCCCGGTCGGGTCGACCCATTCGTGCTACAACCATAATATAGCTGCAGCGTAGCTAAGCTATACATATTATGAATAAATTATTTAATATTATGAATAAACTAACCGAATCTCTAAAACATGCAAAAGAAAGAAATAAACTGCTAATGAAGTTTTTCATTGCCCTCCCATTACAGAGCCCCATCGATAACTCCTCAGCTAATAACATTTACATGCATTTTCAAAGAAAAAGGAAATCTTTTCTTTAGCAGGATATCAGGGGGGAAGAAAAGGGGAAATTAACAAACCTCTTTAAATAATTTGGCAATTAGGGGTAACATAAAATCTACATAATTGTGTAAGTTGTACACTGTTTATATTTTGACAATAGATTTATCTGTAAGTAACACTGTCTTGAAAAGATTTTTAGAAAGGCTTTTAATAAAAAAAATCGGAATTAATTAAATATTATTAACGATATGAGACATTTGTGAATACGTAAAGTAGTTAGGTACTAGTATATATTTATGCAGGTTTCCTTACGATGTTACCTGCATGTTTAAGGAATAAGAAAAAACAAATATTTCGAAGACATGTGAAGTTCGCCTACACGCGTTGGGGCAGCGCAGCGGACACCTCCTTGCCCTGAAACCCTCCCAGAAATGAGAGGAGGCCTGTGCCCAGCTGTGGGATGTATATAGATTGTAACTTTACTTTTTTTAATTTACATATTTATGATGTTTTGTTTTTGTTTTTATTTTTAAATATTTTTTTAATCTTAATATATTTTTTTTTTATATATATATATATATATATATATATATATATATATAAATTACTTGTCACGTTATATGTCCGCGATGGACTCCTTAACTACTTAACCGATTATAATCAAATTTGCACACCGTGTGTAGTTTGGTCGTTGAGTGATAGGATAGTTGTTTGAGTGACACAATTTTTGAATTTAAGGATTTTTAATAGGCCGTGACACGTTGAATAGAGCAGAACAACGTCTGCCTGGTAAGCCAGTTATTTATAAAATTACTTAAAATAACACGCATTTCGTCTTAGTTCTCAAGCCTGAAAACGCATCCACGTACCATCAGTGGACTGTGGGCACATATCCGCCCAAAATTATATATATATATATATATATATATATATATATATATATATATATATATATATATATATATAAAAGAGCAGAGACTTGTGTTTTTAAGTTACCTTTCTCATCATCATAACGAGGGATACCCGTTGCTCGCTTGGCAGGCGGGTTGGCCGGTTGTATTATCTAGTTGTTAACAATTATTATTATAGCTCATTGCTATACGGACGTAATAATTAAACAAAACGTCGTTGAGTATCGAAACAAGCTTGTGTGTCGATCTGTTGTTGAATAAAGTCTTGGATTGGGGCCGTTACACTAAAGCTAGTCCAGTTCAATTCACAGAAGACACAAGTTTGCACGTTTACCGCTAAAATGGATCCCATGTCGTATCTCCTCAGTTTCAGGGCATTCCACTTGTTGCTTCAGCTAGTTTCGAAATCCTCGACATCGACTAATCGAATAACGTGCAGTTTTGTGGTCACTTGGAAGGGAAAGCTAAATGGGTTTCTAAAAAGCTTGACGTTCTCAACGGAGCGGTACAGTATTTCATGCCGGCACACTGCTTGCAACTTTATGAGGCGCAAGTTCGGCCTCACTTGGAATACTGTTCTCATCTCTGGACCGAGGAACCTTAGTGTTTGCTCCTTCCACTGTTCAAATAAATAATTTTCTTCTTATTTGTGAAATCATCTACGATCGGCGACTTTTCCGAATCGTTTAAGTAATGAAATGAACGTTCAAGAAACGATCTTACTCTTTTTTAAAAGGCCGGCAGCTCATCTGCAATTCCTATGTTGTTGCAGTTCTTCATGGGCGACGGTCGCTAATTACAATCAGTTGAGCCGCATGCTCATTTACAGATTTATAGAGGGGTGGGGGCCTCCATAAAAATAATAGAAAAACACTACTACCAACCTCCGGGTTTGTTTCGTTTGTCATCTCTCAATTGCCTTGTAATCCTTCACCAACCCGTAATTGCTCACTGCAGAAGGAAGGTCTGTCCTAAGTTCCTTTATGGCGAAGAGTCGAATAAATCACCAAAATTATTCGATATTAAAAACCTTGATGTCCTCTAGACCAAGTTTCGTTCACGGCGACCAGTCTTAACAGAGACAAGCCATCTGCCCAGGAAAGGAACACAGTGCGCGAGTGTAGGTGCAAACGCAGGTGCAGCACCTCTCTATTTCTTCACCCTCGTAGTTCGACGGGACGCTTATTCGACACAACTGGAGAGTGATTAGGCGCAGGACTCACGGTTTTACGTGCTTCATGAGGCAAAGGCGTAAAACCCCGAGAAATAGCTCGCTCCGGGGTGCTACGTAAAATTTCTTGATGGATAAACCCAATAAGTGATTTTGGCCGACTCGGGAATTGAACCAGCAGCCGTGTTCATGAACACAATACTAACGAGACAGTCAACAGGTACTCAAAACCATACCATATATTCAAAGAAGGAATAATGTCAAAGTTAAATTAACCAAAGACTCTCACGTTAAAATTTATGTATAAACTAGATCCGTTATTGGCTGTAAGCTTATTACTTAAGTTTTATTTACATTGTAATTAGTGCTGTGGATCTTGTAATAAATAAATAAACTATTCGATGGAAAACTTTCATCTGACGATTGAATAATCGGCCCTTAATATTCTTGAAAATTATATGTTTAGTAAATTCTTCCAAAAGTTTTAAGCGTAAAATTAAACTTTATAATATTTCTAATAATATATACTATATTTATATGTAATACCACATTTGCAATAAAGAAATGAGGTGATTACACCAAACACAAAGGAAATAAGTGCTCTTTGACAATCTAAAAATTAGAATAAAAAGTCGTCTTGACACAATTTCATTGTTAAACGTACATTGTTAAGACACAGAATCTGGAATTAGTTATGAAGAACTAAAGACGTTCTTTCCAAAGAACATGAAGTGTAGCCGCGGGCTAACTCACTTGCACTGAAAGGAGGTAATCTCGCATTGTATTCATTGCTGCAATAGAAAGAAAGCCTTACATTTTACCTATTATTGTAGAAAGTGAAGAAGCATTTTGCTAAAAGCGAATTTAAATGACCTCTCGTGAACTTTTAACGGATGTGAATCCGTACTAAAATTATTTACTTAGTTCGTCTGATATGAATAAGTATATATGAAGAATATCCGTAGAAATATTTTTGAGAATATTTACTTACTTATTTATGAAAGCAACTTCAAGTAAATAAAATTTATTAAGAATAGTCGTTTCTTGCTTGGGCCGATGTGCCAATGCCTGAAAAGAAATATTTTTTGAGAAAAATATTTATATCTATTAACATAATCTACTAATAAATTTAGTAGAATTAAAACAACTTCTAGAAAATAACATTTTTTAAAAGAAATCGTACGTCATTAAAAAGTTATTTAAAAAAATAAACATACAATCAATCGAATCTTGAATCGAATTTGTCCCCCATAGAACATGCTGTACGGTAAGTACAGATATTTTAAGTATATTAAATAAATTTATTTAATATACTAAAATCTGTGGTAGAGACTATTGTAACAGTCATTTTAAAGCCTGAGTGTTAGTGTACAATTTATGTATTTAAAACGCCTTTATATATAAAAGTTATTGTTAGAGTGAGTTTTTTTATAAAGACGAAAAATTTTTTCATTATTTTTTTCTTTCTCTGAGAACTTTATAGAATTACTTCTGTTACTCATACTCATTACTGTATACTCATAAATAATATTAATCATTAAAAAATATATAATAAATTTTCAATACAAAAATCTTACTAAATAACTTAACTTTCTATTATCTGTGCATGTACATTGTACATTGTACGTGTAATGTAGATAACAGTTTACTGAGAAAGAGAATTAAATAATATAATATTATGTGTTACTGTAAAAACTCTTTCCGGTTCAAAATGCCCTCGGACCTACGAAAACCATTGAAGTATTACTACTTACTACGCAGTAATATAGTTCGATGACAAAAACAGTCAAAAGTATTTTTGTTAAATAGCAGCGTAATACTGCTGTGTTTTGTATGGTGAGTGTAGAGATCCGGAGACCTTTTTTTACTAGAAACGAGGCGTTTCATCTTAGCCCTCAGGGGTGACAACGCATCTGCGTTTTGGTACTTACTCGAGGATAAATGTAGATGTCTATGGGCCACAGCATCCATTTACCATCAGGTGGACTGTGTGCTTGTTTGTTACCCTTATTCTATAAAAAATGACTAAAGAGTTTGGTCACAAATAATTTTGACTGAAAAAATATTGGTTGATAGAGGGTGTGACTGAAAAATATCACTTCTTGTAGCAAAAGTCATTTTTTACTGGAAGTATTTAGAAAATATGTTTAGTATTTTACAAAATGTTTAATGCTACCTGATTTTAGAACAAACTATATACATAGAAAAGTAGTTTTTCATAAGGCCGACTCGTAGCCAGAGTCTGGAAGGTCGAAAGAAAGTGCTTTTGACTGTAGGAGTTTCAATCAAAACTACTTTTGATCAAAGTCTGCAGTTGAAAGCACTTTTGACTGCTTCCGTCTATCAAAGAATTGGTTTTGACTGTAATGTTACAGTCAGAACTAATTCTTAAACTAATTCTAAACACACAGATAATGTTGGAAAGGGATCTTTAGTCTTTATTCTTTTTTTACTTCTCATTAGTTCCACGAGTATCGTAATCGTGATTGGGAGCAACATCTTCGTGATAAAACCAGGCCAAAAGCCAAGTCAAGTGTTGCAACTATGACAAACATCCCACTTTCAGACAGTGTATGGAGCAGGTTCACTTTGATTAATTATTATTAAATGTTCTTAAAACGCAAAAACTAACTATTATAAGAATACTCCGACGACACTTAGAATAAGCACGAAACTTAACTACAAACAATGTCACTTGAAGCAAGAAGGTACTTATTATACTCTTTGCAAGAAGGGACACAAAAATAATGATACAACGCTCTTTATTTCACACAATTACTACAATGCGTGAGACAGACAGATGTCTCTACGGTCGCATTCTTTGTACTTATACTTCGCTAAAACATAACACAGAAGAAATAATTTAGTTCAGAGAAAAATATAAACAGGCAGAAAGACAGCGGTACGCATGTTTTTAAAGAGTGAGCGAGAGGCCGTATGTCAACGCAGACAAAGGTTGTGAAAGTAGTGTATAACATTCGCCTAGTGTCAAGTGTAAATCGCCTTGTTAATTTCGCTGGGCCTGCGGCGAATTTCGCCGAGGACGCATTGTGTATCCCGGCTTTATGTCGCGTCTTGCCGTTGTCTGTACACGGCTTTAATTGCGCGCGTCATTGGCGCGCTTTTTGAAAAAAGAATGACGTGTAATTAACGCGGGAATATGGAACGTGACAACGCGCGTTCTGAGGGAGCGCTTTTTTAATTTTTTTAATTAGGCTCAGGAAGAGTTATATTGGTGGATTGCTTTTATTTTAATTATTACGCACTATTTTATTTAGCTACACTATATTTTGTCACCATATCTAATTAAATTAGTTGATTTCTTTCTCTGTAATTTCATAAATTACTATAAAAACATGTAAACAAGTAACATTACATAAATATAGCTACATATAAAATGGACTAAAGTTATGCGCCATTTTAGGGGTATCTATTTGATTAGTGTTTCATTTAGTACACCTGAAATGATACTTTAAATATATTTATATATTTGCATTAGCATGACTGTTAACAAAAATATCATGTTGTGCTACGCTATAAAAACACTTTAATTTTTTTGACAATTTGGGATAATATTGCTTTTATAATAAAACGCCTATTCACAGTGTAATTAAATTGATATATACTTTCGTTGTTTACGTGGTGTAGGTTGATAAATAATTTAAAAAAAAAAAACATTTTTTTCTGGGACAATGACTGGTCGAAACGGCGGATGATACACGATCCTCGTTTGGCTGCCTCGTGTATTTTTTATTATTAAAAAATCACATTAACGGCCTTCATTGGGGCGGCGATAAATAATGCTCTCCTTATTCAAATTTTTTGTTTTTGTTCAGCCCCCGCACGTTATAAATGAGCTTATTTGGTAACGCAGTCAAAATGATAGGGCGCGATAAAGATGATTTTTTTCGCAACCGTCACAATAATTGTTACCTACACTGGAATTAGTTCCAATTAAAAAACACAGACAACAAATGTTATTGCCGTAGTGTCAATATTTTTTTTAATACGACACAAGACATCGTACCTACAGTATTAATTTTGTTAAGAGATAAGATTTTTGAATGAATTATGTAGAATATAAAAAATAATATTACTTAATTTAATCTTTATTTCATATCTCGTAAAGGATCCATAGACCAACAAAAAAAGAAAAACAGAAAAACATTTTATTTTACTTATTACAAACCTGTGCTTTCCCATAATGGGATTATGCTGATGCTGATGCTGACTGAGATGGTAAATCGTACTGCCTTAGTGTAACAAAAGCCTCTTCACTCTTGCATTGAAGACGCCCAGATTGTATTCGGATGGAAAGATAGACGCTGGCAAATTATTCCACTCCTTTGCTGTACGCATTACAAAAGTCGAAGCAAACCGTTTGGTTCTTATGCGTGGAATATCGACAACAAAGGGGTGAAGACCCGCCGACCGCCTGGTCGTCCGATGGTGGAAAGGAGAGCGAGGAATCAAAGCGTGCAATTCCTGCGCACACTCACCGAAATGCATCCTATAGAATACTGAGAGGCTGGCTACGCTCTACATTTCAAGTGATGCTGAAACAATTCATTATTTGTAATCAACAACTTTTTTAATAGGATTGGTTGACAAACGAGCACACATACATTTACATACATCCTTGATTACGAATCAAAATACAGAGGCGTTGATGTTACTCGTGAGGACTAAGATGGAATGCCTCGTTTTTAGTAAAAAGGGTATTTGGTTCTCGACACTCACTATACGAAACACAGCAGAATTAAGCTGCTATTTTACGCTGGTATTCTGTGAGAGCGTGGTCCTTCCCCGGTCGAGCCGACACATTCGTACTACAACTATACTACTAATATAACTGCAGCATGGCTCTACCACGTATAAAACACGGTTTTAAGTGCATATGTAAACGTACGTAGATGCGTGTTCTTCTTTTATAAAACCACAGAATAAAAAATAGTTTAAAAAGCAAAACGTAAGGTGACCTTACAGAACACCTGGTTGCAAGTGGGTACTGCAGGCTATGAACACCTGTAACCACCTTTGGACAAAGGAGGTTACAGATGCGTTGTCACCCCCGAGGACGAAGATGGAATGCCTCACATAGGTTTTCCAGATCGATAGACCAAAATATCTGGGCAAATTTTGAAAATGTCTGGATTTTGGTGTTGTCGTCGGGAGAAATAAATATTAAAAATTAAAAGTTTATTTTTTTGAGAGGAGGTTACAAAAAGTACTTTGAATAAAAGTAATTTATGTACACTTAATTTTTAAGTTGCCACATGTATTTGGCATTGCACGTTCCTAGAGTACTCCAATGAGGATCCTTTAGTTGTATTCAGAAAAGATTTAAAATTCAAACAATTTATTTCGAAGTTTAGTCTAATTACTAATTCAGCTTTTATTAAATAAAAGGCCATACGTTAACTCTCCGAGAAGTTGTTGGTCTGGAGATTTTGAGTGTTGTATATATAAAAGTAAAAGTAAAGTTACAGCCTATATACGTTCCACAGCTGGGCACAGGCCTCCTCTCATTTCTGAGAGGGTTTTAGGGCAAGTCCGCCGCGCTGCCCCAATGCGTGTTGGCGAACTTCACATGTCTTTGAAATATTTTTATTCTTATTCCTCAGACATGTAGGTTTCCTCACGATGTTTTCCTTCACCGCCGAGTGCGTGGTAAGTCAGCACTTAAAATTGCAATTAACAATTTCATTGGTGCCGGCGGGGATCGAACCCGGTTTGATCGCATATTGTGAAATTTACAGCGAGCGCTAACCATCTGAGCTACCACGGCTCCTTCGGCTTTATATATATAGGGAGTCTGAAAATCAATTTTAACCATCACATATCGCGAGAAAACTCGCGGTACCATCTATACCATCTGAATGGTTGACGGTCCACCAGTGGCGATTTAGAAAAGTTTTCTTTCTCGCACAACTTTCTTGTGGTATCGACTACCACCAGAGATTATTCCAGACCGTTACGACTTAGGGACCTTCAAGAAAAGAGCCTACTCTTTTTTAAAAGGTCGGCAACGCATCTTCAATTCCCTTGGTTTTGCAGTTGGTCATGGGCGCCGGTAGTCACTAACCATCAAGTGAGCGGCAAGCTCGTTTGCACTCTCCAATAAAAAATATAAATGTATGTTAGAACGCTGAGCTAAACAATATTTAAGAAAATATACACAAATATTTTCCGTCGGAGAAACCTTGAATACGTGAATATCTCCTATGATAACCTTTCCAAAACTAGATAAATAATTTTCGAGAAGACTTGAATACAAAACCTCACCAGCACACTGTACATTATGCTATTATACAGTCGTCGACGTTCAGGCTTTGAATGTAATGATTTTTTTTAAATATCCAACGTTTTAAATTACTTGTGATAATTCTAAGATAAAGACGGAACTAAATCATTGGTCACTTTATCATAATTGTAAGTGACTAGAAAAGGTCACGGTTGTCTTCCTAGCAACCTTCGCGAAGACGGCGCGAGATTGATCTCAGACGTAATTGACCGTCCCCTGTCACTAATGCAAATGTCTGTTTAATGCATTCTACGTTGTGAATAAAGATGGTCAGCTAATAATTTGTTAATTTTCTTGGTTAATATTTGAAGTATTAATTTCGTTTTATACTTATATTTTTTATAGAATAACGGTGACAATGTCCCGTCCCGAATAACGGTGTCAAATACACTGTCTGCCTGATGGTAAGTGGATGCTGTGGCCCATAGATACCTACATTTATCGTCGATTAAGAATCAAAACGCAGATGCGTTGTCACCCCTCGAGAACTAAGATGGGATACCTCGATTCCAGTAAAAAAGGGTCTCCAGTTCTCCATACTCACTATACGAAACACAGTGGCGTTAAGCTGCTATTTTACGCTGATATTCTGTGAGAGCGTGGTCCTGCCCCGGTCGAGCTAACCCATTCATGCTACAACCATAATATAGCTGCAGCGTGACTCCACCACGTGTAAATGTTTACTTAATATTTATAAAAGAAACTGAAACATGAGTTGGGCAGCAGCATCTTACTAAAACTGTGACCGTTATCCTTACAATCACGGAAATTACGGCTGAACGTAGGCCTCCTTCATAGATTACGTCATAGGCAGTTGCACGCATTGCAGGTGGGTAATCGCAGTTTTTTTTTTTAAATTTTGTTAGGAAGACGCTTCTACTTCGTTTCCTTCTGTCGACTCTTACGATAGCCACGGGACGATATTGGGTAGTGGATAATCATTTAAGATTAAGTCTTTATTTAATAATAAGAGAAAAAGAACGGTGGTTATATACCCGCTTGTTAAGAGGTGAGAGTAAGTCAGCTCAAATTCTAATTTCGCCCCCACTTCCCCCGCGCGTCGTATGCTATGTACCGACATGTTTGTAATCACTAATACTCTAAGTAGATAGGTCGTTAGATACTTATTTCATTATGTTTATCATATATATGCCTGTTTCTTAACGCCAACCCAGTCGCTTCTTATTTTTATAACGGTTATTTCCCATTTTAATTTTACGTCTTCCTGTTGCGTAATGTGTTTTCTGATCGTAAGCGACACAACTTCTCTCTTCAAAAGCCGGAGCAATACTAACGGAGCGACAGGAACCAAGCTTACGCGCCGATAGTTTAGGTAATTTCTTTTTTACAGTGAAATTAATGCTATTTAAAAAAAAGTAAATAACATAAGCACTGCTTTATGGTTAGTTCAGTTAGTATGCAAAGTTTCATGATCTTATTTAAAGTATTTTATGAATAACAGCGGTTTATTGTTCAATTTGGAGGTAACTTTGGATTTTTTTTCTATCGAGAAAATTTTACGGAATCGTGTTTTCGTCTAACATAAACCTTAACATTAATCCTCAACTTTACCATATATTTATTTATGATACAAAATTAATGCTGCAATACTTTCGGCATAACGGAGGATCTTGCTAAGCCATTTGATGTTATATTTCCCCTTAAGCGTGGCAACTATAGTAGATATTCTTTCCATGAGACATATGTTCAGCAGTGGAATATATAATATGCTGTAATGAAGGTGATGAATTGTGAATATAAATGCTGTGTGATGATGGCGTGAGAAAATTCTTCACATTTCGTTTTGTAAGAGGCAACTACTGTAAAAGGCAGAAAGACTCATGGCTTTTATCATGATTCTTTTTTTAAATAATTTATACTTCAGGGGTACCATATAAATCTGGAAACAAAATTCCAAATATTTAATAACTTTATACTTGTTACCTTGACCTTATCATGTTCTTTTGTCCCGTTAAATAGGGGCAAAAAAGCAAAGTTTTTACTTTTTATTAAATTTTTAATTTTACATCTGTAGTTATGATTAGAATAGAAAACAATATTTTTTATTCAATACTGGCTGGTACCCGGCGCGTCGCTGCCGCATAAAAAATAATTGTATTGGCAATATCGTTTCAAAATTTGAAGAGTTATGTAGTTTAATTAGGGATGATAATACATTCATTGAAGTTGAATGATATTATATAACTTTCAAATAAAATTGTCGGTACGATACTCGTATTACCTAATGAAAGTAATTGTACTACGCCTTTAACCGTCTACAAAGCGCGACGATTAAGACAAATCCTCCTAATAAATAAATAAAGAGATAATGGGAGAGGCCCAAGTCAGTAATAAACTTCGACAGACAAATCAAGAAAAATAGGAAGACAATATACATATATATTCTAGCCAACATGAGTTTAGTGAAGTGAAACTTCAAATGAAAATACAAGTCCATGTAACAAGAACCAGACGAGGCACATCTACACGCGTCCCCTTCCCCCTTCCCCTTCATAATGTATGAAACTTAAGAAATGCAATGAAATGATAAAATGATCGCTCCATTGTAGATAAACGGGCCATTTCCACTGGCACAATTGAATGATGACCAGCCATTGTGACTATGTTTAGAGATCCTGCATATAATGCCAGGATAGGTGCTCTAGAACTATTTCATCCACTTATGCTTTGTATTATTGCGATTACTGGGTCACTGTATGCGAATGTTGAAGTGCCAAATGACGTACTGATAAACGTCTTGTGCCTTTTTTCTTTATAAATATTCAAAGGAACCTGGGTAACTGAGCTGTGTTTAATTTTAGAAAACAAATATTGAAATAGTGACTGACACCAGACGACCAAACTTGCAAAGTAAAACATTATTTACATATGTTCATTTTCATTTCGTCCGGCATTTTTCTATAGTTAAATATTTCGAAACGCTCCATAGCTACTTTATTGCTGTAGAGCTGTATGGAGACTATGGGACCATAGAGTTAACGAGAAGTTCCTAAAGGTACTGCATCTGGGATTTATCGACGCTGTTGGTGATAAGAGGGCAGGTTCTTTTCTGCCTAAAGATTAAGTATATAATTTCAGCGAGGAAACGCAGCCAGGGTTCTTGGCCTTACACCGCGGAGAGTAGGACTGTATGTTAATTTAATTTTTATTTTTTATTTACGTGGTAGAACCATGCAGCAGCTATATTAAGGTTGTAGCACGAACGGAGAGGGCCCACGCTCTCACAGAATACCTGCGTAACATAGCAGCTCGATGTTGCTGTGTTTCTTGTGAAAACGAGGCAATCGTAGTTCCCAGGAGTGATAACGCATCGGTATTTTGATTATTAATCGAAGATAACCGTAGATGTCTACGAGCCACAGCATCAACTTACCATCAGGTGGACTGTGTGTTCGTTTGTCGCCCCCATTTATAAATACATACAATGTTAAGGCTTACAAATAATTGATCCGCGTTTAGATGTTTGTTTTGCTGCAATTTATGTTCGTAAAATGCCTCCGTAATACAGAAGGAATTCCTCGTGTGGAGGTTACTTTTAATGTAAAATAATTATTGTATCCATGGCACAGTCTTTATAAAAACTCGAACAATTTTGTAAACAAAATAAAATGAAGTCGCGATAACAAGCCACTACAAAAAGCACCACGCGATATATCGCAAAAAAACTGACGTGTTCATTAATATGCATATAACCGGATAATTTATAGGACGTGTCACAAAGCGTGTTTCAGTAATTTATGTATTAGGATAACTAAGATAGAATTTTAAAAAGGGAAGCCTGTTAATGCATGATGCTAAGTATACTGTCAAGTTTCTGATTACACGGTTTTATCCGACTACAGTAAAATTAAATAGGGGTATGACTTCATGGCCATAATCGATTAAAGCAAAATAGCCGATTGAAGACGGTTTTGCTGTCGCAGTCCCAGATATCTCGGACATAACACAC
The DNA here is from genome assembly GCA_907164705.1 of Parnassius apollo. Classification (NCBI taxonomy): domain Eukaryota; kingdom Metazoa; phylum Arthropoda; class Insecta; order Lepidoptera; family Papilionidae; genus Parnassius; species Parnassius apollo. The sequence goes on along the minus strand of CAJQZP010000150.1, from coordinate 4,543,395 downwards.
AAACCGTGTGATTGCGACGTAAAAGTATCTATCACTAAATTTTGCCCAGTGATTGTTGTGCTAGATGTATTTTAATAAGAAATGTCAGAAAGATCTTAACAGATGAACTTCTGATAGATGATGGTATAACCATCTCGTCTTCGTCAGATATAAAATACATTATTAATACATACATACATTTACTATACATTCATTTATGAAAATGTAATGTACGTACACAAGAATAAACGTAGTTTTGCAAAAATAAGTGATATTCATTCTGTAAATACTAGAAATAGACACAAGCTAGTAGTACCAGTTACTCGACTCCACGAGTCAGTAATTCATTCTTGGAGCGATGTATACGCCTTTACAACAAAATCCCAGAAAATATACAAAATTTGTCATACGCAAAGTTCAAAATTTTTATTAAACTAAGTTTGTATAACAAGCGTTATTATAATATTAAGGAATTTATGGATGATAATAACCCCTGGGATGGGTGATCGGCTACCAAGCTATTTCTATTTTTTTTTTCCCTTTTTTTTGGGGGCCCTGGTGTCAATTTTTCTTGCCCGGGGGCTTTGGCCACTGCGATTTGTCTTGTGTTGTTAATTGTAAACATGATTGTAAGCTATTATTTGACAAAAAAAAAATAGTCTCGCTGGGTTTCTTGCTGGTTCTTCCCAGGACAGGTTTTTTGCGAACCAGTGGTAAATGTAAAAATTTGCTTTCAATAAGTATTGTTTATAATCTACATTGAATAAAAAAGTTTCTGTTTCAACGATGAAAAGCAGCGTCAAGGCACATGAGTAAAGAAACAGACTCTGTGGTCAAGGTTTCGGGGTCTGGTTCTGCGATTATATTATACAACAAATTTGGTTGGAAACTAGCATATCTGAAGGTTAAAAAATATTTCGAGGAATCATTAAGTTTGCGGATTCCACTTGACTCACACTCTTCTACTCACAATCTCATAACTCTATTAGTGTAGCGTAACCCGGTAAGTCGCTTGCATCTATAAGATTTTTTGTTACCCAGGCCATTGTAACAGCAAAGCCCAATAGTAGGTATATTTCTGGCTGTATGCATGCAGTTCCTATGTCCACCAGAAAGGCCTTATGTATTAATCTTGGGTTTTGAATTGAGATAGAGTTTTCATAATTTGGTCGCCTACGTTGCTTTAGATATAATGATGTCAGTGTAAAATTATTATGGCTGCTATTAAACTGTCGAAAATTTGCAAACTAAAAAAATAATGATACGCAAATGTATTGTGTATTACATGAAGAGTATGAAAGATAACCTTTACGTTATTTTACTCCTTTTTTGTTTAGAAGTCCGTCTGGGTAAGTCTCTTTCCTATATCTGCAGTTATGCAGCAAAACGTACCTTGCTGTGTTCCGGTCATCTTTGTTTAAGGTGCTGTCTATTGTCTATGGGCTACAGTAGCCAGCATACTTACTAAATTTTAATATATTATTAGTAGAACTTGTGGCTTGGAAACTGGAGTTGCTACCTTTTTTGAGCAAATAAAGTATTAATAATTACTAAGCTAAAAACTAAGAAAATGAAGTATTCTTTATTTGACACGCTGTTTTATACACAGAATATCTTTACATTATATATCTAAATTAAGATTATACTCTATTCCATTCATCCCAACACCAAGCATTCATAAAGAATAAACTTTGTAAATAACGCTCAAGCAGAGAATAAATAAAAGTAATACGTGGCTCAAGTAACGGGAATAATTGTTGTATATAATTCGCATTTATCATCAGGAAGACTGTTGGTTTTCTCGTCATTTCAATTTTAAAAAAAAAGTATTTTTCCCCTGAAATTATACGTATTTTACTGTATACTAGCTTGCCAGGCAGACGTTGTTCTGTCCTTTTCGACGACCCTTTGTCATGTCCTATTAAAAATCATTAAATTAGCAAAAAAAAAAAACAAAATTGTGTGTAAGTGAATTATTATCAGTGAGAAAGTTGTATATATTGCAAACTGTTCTAAAACTCCACAGGTCTTTACCATTTAATTATAATAATCTAAATAAAAGAAAAAACAGGTTTATTTTAAAATTGCAGAAAACTAAAACAAAATCAGCTAAACGACACTACAAAATACAATCAGCTCACCTATATAATAAAATTAATAAAATCATTGAAATATACCCTTTAAAATTAAGAGATTGTAAAAATAAATTATTTAATTGGTTGCAGCCACTAAGTTATACTGACACAGAAGATCTTCTCTCAGTGTGAATTAGTGGGTGTAAGATATGTATTTTACAGCCGCTGGTCTATGCAACAGTTGTAATTATATTTATGTTATATTATCTCTTTCATATTACCTCTGTTCTTAAATATTATAAAACTTAATTTAAAACGTTTTCAGCTCTCTCTTCCCTATCTTAAGAATTATGATTTATAACAATAGTTTTTTTTTGTAAAATTAAATTCTAGATTTAAGGAATCTCGAAACATCCAATGTATAGTATGTAAGCATCATGAAAGGGCGGAGCTGCCTGCCACAAGTATATATATGCTTACTAGGCAGCCCCAACAATGAATATTGTATGGATATAAGTTTTTTGATGAAATAAATATATTTTGATTTGAAAATTATGGATCACTCATGGGCAAAAAAAAACTATCCTATCTCTCAAGTTGGACCAAAGTGCACACGGTGTGCAAATTTGATTAAAATCGGTTAAGTATTTTAGGAGTACATCACGGACAAACAACGTGACCCGTAATTTATACATATTAAGATGTATTGATAGTTAGGTAACTGCCATTGCGTTCCTAGTTTGTAATGCTCGATTCCTACATTAAACTAACGTTTCATTCTCTGCAACGATCCGTTTTATTAAATACGAGTTACTTGTAAAAACAGACTAAAAAAAACTTTAAACGGTTCATAAATAGTTGAACTGGTATTTTGTTTAAAAAAGAGATGTCCATGCACTTCATTTACTGCAAAATGGCTCGTAGAAGAAAACGAAGCAATTTTTAAATATACAAACCCGACATTAGTAATAATTTACTTCTAACTTTGTGCTCTGAAATAAAATTTAATTGAAACAAAACTTTTATTGGGAATTTCTTTTTTTTAAATTGACTATGTTCCACTCATCATAGTTTTACAATTTTCAACACAACCAGGCTACTGTTTTAATGACCGTGACATCTTAACACGATCTATCTAAATCATTTCAGCACGGCACGTCCAGTGCCAGTAGTTGCAGAGTGTGGGTACTCTACGTTATTATGTAGAGCGCTGCATGCGGGGTGCGAAAACTTTTTGTGTGGGTTTCATTGTATTTTTAGAATAAGGTTTTTAAATAATGCTTGTAACGAAATATCGGTCTGGGTGGCTAGTCTTAACGGAGACTAATTATCTGCATTGAAATTGAACACGATGGACATCTTTATTTTAAACTAGTTAGTAACTTTATTTCAAACTTCACTTTGTTAAAGGGTTCGAAAAGAAATGGAAAGTTTTCCATACATTCTTGATCCCAGGTGTTAACAAGATGAAATTAGCCTCATGTTAAATCCGAGCTGTCCTCTTGTACCTCTTCACAAATGGGGACAAATCAAACTTTTAGTACAAAGTAAATTTGAGAGTTGGTAGATTTGAGATATAGACTGTCCCCAATATTAACACATTTTTTCAAATTAAATATATTTGTATTTTTCGAATATAAAATATTGTAATTGTCCGGAATCATGAAAAACAATATATTCTATTTTTATTTATAAGTATTTTTAGACAAATTTTTTAATCACAGCTAATTGTAACCATTTACACTTTTCTTTTACTAATTAGAATTTACATTATTTACAGTTGTTGCTAATTACTAATTATTATTTGTTTATTCTAACATGTATCTTAACAAAATAAAGAGTTCTTTCATCATGTCTCCTCTTTCTTACGTCTTATCCTCTCTTCTTTTATCTTTTGAGTCCAATAATAATGGTTTTGAAGAGATATCCTTTTGCGTATATGTACACAAAAATTTATACCATTCTACGTCAGAAAAGTTTCTCAAGAAGAATATGAACGAATATTGTTCGAAAATAATTGTGATTAAGTTTTCATCAAGATCTATCGATGAATCGAACTATAATTATTCAAATATAAACCTAGTGCCAAGTTTAAACCGTATTGCATCACTATTCATTTTTTTTAAATACCAATTTGTTAGTATAAAAATGGAAATTGAACAAAATAAGTTACGGAAACGCGACTCTGTACCTCGAGCTACCAACAACTGCTTCGACATTTAAATTACGAGCGAGACCCATTTTTATCTGTTTTTTTCCCGTCGAGCCTAGGGGTGGCGCGCAGTTTTTTTTGACTTATTTTTTTATCGAACGCTCCGAATGGACCACACTTTAGTACAGGGTTAAACGGTCGATATAGCGCCCTGTTTGTACCGGCAAACTACGTTTTTATCAATACGCAATATATTCATATCTTCCATAGATTTATACGAATGTTACCGATGTCTCTACACTTATATTAATCTATGACTTCAAGCGGGTAATATTAGAGAAAATTTGCCGTAATCAAATCATCGTTCAATCAAATTTTTTTTTGAATTTTTTCGATTATAATGTAGAACACCCAAGTATCTTGATTCTATCACTAAAGGTATATTTATAAGTATTGAGCAGTTAATTTTAACATGGTAGGCTGAAGCTATTTTATGGTTCTACCACGAATGAGTCGGCTCGACCGGGGAAGCACCACGCTCTCGCAGAATATAATAGCAGTTTAATGCTGCTGTTTTTTAAAATCGCAAATTGAATGAAGGATACATTAAAGTTTGTTAAAGAATACTTAAAGAAAATAAAAACTATTTCCAGTAGCAAAACATTAACATAATTTTTAATTTTGGTTTTGATGCACATTGCAATATAGATATATACATATCGGTATATGTTCAACTTTAGACAACATTCTTCTGATACCCGTAGTGTCGAGTCACTCTTTTTTATCTTCTCCTACTAGTTCATCAAACAAAATTGCAGTTAAGCCATATTTATCTTATCAGCCACACTCTTTTCTATTACTTTGACTATTTTATTCTTTATTTTCTCACTACGAATTAAACCACAGGACTGTGCCATTAGTAGTCCATCTTGAACAAACTAAAGAACTAACTATATGTGATATGTTATATTAAGTATTGATAACGTGTAAAAGCTTACTTAAAATTAAGTCGCATAAGGATATTTATAATTTAGTTCATTAATTAACTACCTAATACGTGTAATTCAGCCTTAAGTCAGGTCAGGGCCTATGCGTTTGAATTAAAGTTTGAAGTGCCGAAGTAGTTTTGACTTATATTTCTTATTTTTTAATATAGTTCTAACTAAAATAACTTACTGTAGATGGCGCTAAGCTATATTGCATAACATTTACACAGATCGGTGACATGAAGCAGTGTCAAAAATGCAAAACATCTAGTACTGCGAACTCCAAACCGCTTCTCTCTTCGATAATCTTTCCTACAACAGGATTTGCTACAATAGTCTATGTTCTTTTTATTATAGAATTAGGGTGACAAACAAGCACTCAGTCCACCTGATGGTAAGTGGATGCTGTGACACATAGACATCTACATTTATCCTCAATTAAGAATCAAAGCTTAGATGCGTTGTCGCTCTTGAAGAGTAAGATAGAATGTCTGGTTTCCATTAAAAAAGGGTTTCTGGATCTCTACACTCACCATACGAAACACAGCAGTATTAAGCTGCTATTTTACGCTAGTGTTCTGTGACAGCGTGGTCCTTCCCCGGTCGAGCCGACCCATTCGTGCTGCAACCATAATATAGCTGCCGCGTGGCTCTACCACATATAAAGACGCTCGGCAGGTTCCAGGCTCTGTTGAGCTATGCATATACAACGGGTGCGTTTGGCAGAAAAAAGCGCTAGCAAGCGCTTATAAGCGCTGAAATAGTTTTCGGCCAGGACACGATTGCTACTTCAGTAGCGCTGACACAATCCGCCATTTTGCTTATTTAATTTGTTTGTTTTGAAGTAGAGTTTATAAGTTGTTTTGTGCAATATTAGTATTAATTAATACAATGACATGAATAAACATATACATGTTATTAAAAATTCATGATTGGTAAGTTTTTAATATGAATATTTTACAAATATATATTTAAATTAGGTTAGGTTCCCCGGTTAAAACTAACATCGTGTCCTGAAGGAAAATAGCTACTTACGATTTGACAGCGCTTACCGCTTACGATCGCCATTTTGCTTACAAGCGCTTGCTAGCGCTTTTTTCTGCCAAACGCACCCATTGTATATGTATGATCAAGTAAAGTTACTGCTTTTATACGTCCCACAGCCAGCGTGCGGGAGGCCTTCTCTCATTTTTTTTAGAAAATTAAGGAACAGTCCGCGAGTACGTGTTTGCGAACCTTAAATGTTTTTCGAAATATTTTTATTTCTCAGACATGCACGGTTCCTCATGATGTTTTACTTTACGGTGAACAGTTTAATGGCCTGCGGGAACCGAATCTAAATTGACTGCGTTTTTGATTTGACGCAGATTTTTACGTACAAAAATTATTTGTAAGGTCTCGAGTCAATGGATGGAAGAATTTAAAATTTATCTCAAAACACGACTAATTTTTTTATATGGTAATAATTTTTGAAGTTCGATTTTGATTTTATTGGCGGCATCCGACGCAGCTTTTTAAGTACAAAAAAAATAAATGAAAAATGAAAAATAAAATTGAAGTTATTTAGAAAATACTTGAATATTTTTTTTAGGTTTTATTTTCCCGATTGACCTGAAAATCTAATCAGCTTGAAGTCTTAATGATCACTTTCGAACGCCGTGTCGCCCATCTCGATCGGTTGATTCGTTCAGAGATATCGTACGATAAAATTTTATTTACATACCTACATATATGTACATACACCTGCTGTGTAAGAGCCGTGGTAGCTCAGATGGTTTTACGCTCGCTGTAAATATAACAGAACGCGAGTAACCCGGGTTCGATCCCCGCCGGCACCAATGAAATTGTTAATTGCAATTTTAAGTGCTGATTTACCACGTACTCAGCGGTGAAGGAAAACATCGTGAGGAAACGTGCATGTTTGAGGAATAAGAAAAAAATATGTCGAAGACATCTGAAGTTCGCCAACACGCATTGGGGCAGCGCGGCGGACATTTCCTTGCCCTAAAACCCTCTCAGAAATGACGGGAGGCCTGTGCCCAGCAGTGGGACGTATATAGGCTGTGCCTTTACCTTACTTACCTACTATGTACGTACATACACACACAAACACAAAAAAAATACACACACAAACGGCCGGACGGCCAGCCGGGAATTGTCGGAACGGCTTCTTAGGACCTCCTAGGATATTAAAAAGGGAATATTATGTCACCTTACTTAAAGGCAGCCATGGAAAGTTAGAAGATTTAGTCATCGCTTAATCGTAATAAAAAAGTAATAATCATTTCAAAAAAAATATATATAAAATAAGCTACAATGGTAAATGGAAAAAATCCTTATGCAATATTCTCAGCATTGAATTATTAAATAAAAAAGATTAACACCTCATTTTTCATTGTATTTTAAAACCTATTTATTCAGATGTTTTGGTGCGAAACGTCGCGATCTAGGTGCTAAATACCATCGAAGGGCGAGTAACACCGTCTAGATAAGATGCTGTGTATCTACCTCCGGAACACGAGGGGAAGAAGCTGGATACTTTAAGCCCGTGGTCGGTATTCTTTTAACGAAATCAAACTGTAAATGCTATGGACAGCTAAACCCAAAAGTTGTTTGTTATTAGTTATGGATTTAAATCCGCAATTCGACTACAGCCGTAAATTATTTTAAGCACAAGCACTTAGAGATTAGTTCTAGTTTTAGTGCAAGCATCGCTGGTTTACTTAAAAAATATGATACAAATACCAGATATGCACATATAGCATTCAAAGATTATGAATATCGAATATTTATCAGCACTCTGTCGGTATCAACTTATTATCTTATCTAAATTTGAATTATTTTAATATACCCTACAATGCTAACAGACTTTTTCGTCTCGTGAACTTTTTGGTTCGTCTTTTCTTATGACACTGATTAGTAAAACGAACTTACATACATTTCACCTAATAGTAGGTTATGGACATATGAGATCAACGTCAAATAAAGGACATATGCGTGGTCTCTTCTTAGAATTGAGGCATTCCAGCCTCAATTATAGTGGCCTCGAGCCTGTAATTATACTCGAGCTCTGTTTAGGATAGGGTGACAAACGAGCACACAGCCCACTTGATGGTAAGCAGTTGCTGTGGTCCATAGACATCTATCCTCGATTACGAATGAAATGCAGATGCTTTCTCACCCGTGAAGACTAAGATGGAATCGTTTCCAGTAAAAAAAAGTCTCTGGTTCGTTACACTCACCACATGAAAAACAGCAGCCTTAAACTACTATTTTACGCTGGTATTCCGTGAGAGCGTGGTCTTTGCCGGGTTGAGCCGACCCATTCGTGCTACAACTATACTACTAATATAACTGCGGCATGGCTCTACCGCGTATAATACCGGAAACACAGTAGTCCAACATCGCTATATAGCAGCAGAAATAGGCGCAAGAGGATGGTGCCTGTACCGATGAACTCCCAGACTGTAAAGAAGTGCTATCACCCAGTTAAAAGAAGGTCGTTGTTGGCTTCCTAATGTAACGATGGTTCAGTTCTGTTTAAAACTTCTTATTTATTTATAGTTTAAGCTAAAGTTTATAGAGTAGTTAAAGTTTAGAGAGAGTGAATAGGCTTTTGTTATGCTAGATCGTATCGATATATGCGAGTACGCTTCGGCTACATCATCATTTACTATCGTGAGGCATCGTCGTCAAACACTGGCTTATAACAGTGAAAAAAAGAAGTTAGTAACATTCCATGCCCATAACAAGAATGCGTAGTTGGGCCGAGGAAGGAACTCGCTCTCACAGAATACCAGCATGAAATAGCAGTTTAATGCAGCCACGTTTCGTATAGAGAACCGGAGACCCTTTTTACTGGAACCGAGGCATCCTTGGTCCTCAGGGGTGACAACGCACCTGCATTTTGATCTCTAATCGAGGATAAATAAACGTAGATATCTATGGGCCACAGCATCCACTTACCATCAGGTGAACTCTATGCTCGTTTGCCACTCTTATTCTACAAAAAAATAGATCATTTACTTCTTTAGAAACGTTACTAATATTGTAGCGTAAATCTAAAGATGAATTTTAATATATCAGATAGCGCGTGCTTTTCTGAAGCAATCAATGCTCGTTGTGTAGATTTTATTAAAGCCGCTACCTGGCGCATGCAATCTCGGAACGCTCCCGCACAATCTAACCAAACGGCTTTTATACTTACTTTCATATTCACTGCATTGACAGCTAAAGGGCAAGCTAGGGTTGTACAACAAAACGAATTTTTAATTGTTTTAAATTTTCATACTGAAATACAATGTAGTGAAATATCGGACGTCTTTTTTTTTCGAATCTACTATCGTTTGAAATGGGCTTTGAGCGGAAAAGAAATGGAAACATTTAAAAAAAGAAAGTTTTCGATTTCAAATTTCCTGATTTTTTTATCCCTGATTGGTGTACGTATGTTTTCTTTAGATGTTCCTTAGCCTAGTCAAAAGGGTCTAAAAGTTAAACTTTTAGTGGTTTGGAGTCGGCTTTAACTTTTATTTATTAAAAGTTTAACTTTTTAGTCCAACATAGTTCAAACTTTGTTTGGTTGCAGGAATCAATAGATTGCAGTACTCACTTACGATCAGGTGGGCTGTTGGCTAGCTTTTTACCCTGATATTATACGCTCGGTACCGCAGTGGCTAAGCATTTGACGACTGCTGCGGAACTGCCAGTTCTAATTCCGGACGGAATAAGAGTTTTTATAGCCTACAATTCACTGTTCTGGGTCTGCATATTAGTCCGCGTACAATTAATGTACCTAAAACACCCTCGATTCTAAGAAGATCATACAAAAGGGGAGGAAATCCTAGTAATGTGTGGTATGCGGTAAACGTTCTATTTTTAAATAATAATAGCACAAAACTTCGCATTTAAATTCAAAAACATTGATGAATAATGCAGAAAATGTACGTCATATACAACAATAACGAACTGAAGACGGTAAATCAGTTGGTCTCCAGCCCTGATTTACAAATACATGTACAGTAGCCGTCCCTATCAACTGGCCTTATTAATAAACATGCGCTAACAATAAATAATTGTTTATAATGAACTTTATAATATATTAGTGCAGATACTTCATTATCTCGCGGCAGCGTGCACGCACACCACCAGCGCGATTCACGCGACGCTACGACTAGTGCATTCATGAACTTTTATCGATATCGAGACTTAGATTGGAACGCAATAAAAATACGAACTGCTCTATTGTGAACCGACCATCTAAATATTTTTAAAAGTGTTACAAAGGCTAGTGACATTTACACAAGCGAAGTTTCAGTGGGGAAGAAAGGTTTTTCGGCAAAGTCTTACCGGTAACCTAAGGGTAGGGCTGCGCCTCACTAGGTGGAGTGACGACCTGGTTAGTGATGCAGGATGTTGCTGGATGCAGATGGTTCAGGCCGTGCTTTGTGGCATTAGTTGAGTGAGCTCTATGTTCAGCCGTGTATTTGTGGAAGGCTGTAATATTTAATGATAACAATGATGAAAGTTTCAATGGAAAACTGCGAAGTCCCAACTTAATTTCTCATTTAACAATTACAAGTAAACCACATTATCGGTACAATTTAAAACGAAAAAGTGTTTGGCGATTAAATATATCGATATCGGAATATGAGCACCACTAACGCACTTGCGGGAGAGCCGTCGCTTGCGTTTTCTTTTATAGACGCATTGATTAATGCAACTCGATTTGAATAATAATTTTCAGGTACAAATGTTATTGTATGATAAATTTAGTGCAAATTGTAACTTGGGAGCAATTGTGAGATACGAGATACAGCGACAGTTCACATAAGCATATCTGTAAATGAACACTATAATATTCTTTGCTTGTTAACAGTACATTCAGATTGATTTATTAATAATTTCCTAATTTTATCTGATATCATTTTTTTGGTTCAATTAATAGAATGTTTTTTTTATTATTTTTTAAATTACTTAGATTCCCTTGGTTGAGCCAAAAGTATTTACGTGGTAGAGCCATACTGTAGCTATATTAGTAGTACAGTTGTAGCACGAATGGGTGGCTCGACCGGGGAAGAACCATACTCTTAGAGAATGTCAGCGTAAAATAGCAGTTTAACGCTGCTGTGTTTCGTATGGTGAGCTTAGAGAACCGGTGGCCCTTTTTAATGGAAACGAGGCATTCCATCTCAGTCCTCACTGGTGACAACGTATTTGTATTTTGATTTGTAATCGAGAATAGAAGTAGATGTCTATGGCCACAGCAACTACTTACCATCAGGTGGACTGTTTGTTACCATTCTCCAATATAAAAAAATTTCCATGCGTAATTAAAAATCGATTCAAATAACGCTCGCGTCCCGTTGCCTCTAAAAGATGACGAAATGATAATCTCACAAATGCCAAGTCTATAAATACAGCGTAAGATACGTGAAGCGTTAAATCTGAGGTTGTTAGATAGTGCTGTTTAAGAATTATGAAAAATCCCATTTTCTGACTTGTTTGGTACAAATGGGTACAAGTAGATAGGTATGTTGTATTACTGCCTAACAAAAGTTCAATGCTAAACTTAGACCTACCTCATAGATTGCCTCATAGGGGGAATTGGCAATAGTTGCCACGCTTGGCAAGCGGGTTGGCAACCGCAACTTCATAATTATTTTGAGTTGTCATGGAAAAGACGCTGCTACCCATCTTCCATTTCATTTTTCCCTGCCACCTGTTATGACACCCACAGGACGACATGGGATTGTGAATACTCCTACACCGGCCCAACCAACATTTCCACGAGTACACTGTTATGGACTAAGGATGAAACTGAAGTGATGATCTCACGTATAGATCGAGTATACACCGCTTGTTTTACATCTGTTACGACCTCGTAAGTAATTATCCGTATCGATAAAACGCCATCTAGGTTTAAACCACACTATCTATTCGATACATTTTTAATGTTCTCCTAAAAAGAAACGATTTGTAATGATGGTCGTTACAGCTACAACAACCTTATCGTGCGAAGATCTCAGCTCACACAACATAATTTCATCTATTTTAGGCCTAATTAGTTCCTTTTCAATGGAGGCAAAAAGTGATACATCTAGATTGTTCTGTACCACTGATGTATGACACATCTGTCCTTTATTCTTTCTTACACGTTTTACTATAAGTTATAATAACTTGTAAACACTGAAATATAATATATTATAAATTGACTGCCTCGTTGGTCTAGTGGTTGTAGTAGCGCGACTGCTGTTCATGAGGTGCTGGGTTAGAATCCCGGGTTGGGACAAAAAATCAATTATTGAGTGTAGAAATGGAGCAGGAAATTGGCAGTGTCTCACCCCCGTGCCTCGGATAGCACATAAATCCGTTGGTCTTGTGCCTGATCTCTCTCCGATCATGGCAGTTTACCGTCCTATCGGATTATGAGAGTGAGGAAATAGAGAGTGTACATGTGCTTGCGCATACACTTGGGCACTATAATCCTGTCTTGCGCCGATGGCTAGCCTCCGTCGACACAGGCCGCCGTGACCGAAATTCGGTCTGGAGGACATTATACTGAAATGTAAGATATTTATAAAGGATTCACACTCGTCGACTCGGACCAAAATTAGACAACATGTTACTATGTTGAGGACCAAAATTCCTACGAACAGACGGTGGCATCTTATTGCTGTAATTTTGAAAAAAGTACGTGAAGTTGATAGAGTATTTCGTCACTGCTGTTTTTAATTTTTGCGTAAATTATTTGCCGTTTATTAAGAAATTGGCAAATATACCCTTTATAAGATTCCTAAGGCAGTCCTATGTTCACAGTGGATTTCGATAAATACGATAATAAATGAATTAGCCATATGAGGACAAGGAGTGAGAATTTTTCAGGCCATTTTAGTCCCATGAAGGCACGTCAATAAGAGGCTACTAAGAGAAATGTTAGAGATATCTTATGGAATCCAAACTGCTTCGTTGATCTAGTGGTCGTAGGCGAGATTATCGATCATGAGGTGCCAGGTTCGATTCCCGGGCCAGGCAAAAATCAGTTAATGGGTATTACAAATTCACTGCCTCGTTGGTCTAGTGGTTGTAGTAGTGCGGCTGCTGATTATGAAGTGCAAGGTTCAAATCCCGGATCGGGACAAAAATCAATTATTGGGATAGAAATTCTCAGTAGCAGCGCAGAGTCAGGAAGTTGGCGGCGTTTTAACCCCGAGCCTGGGAGAGTATGTAAAGCCGTTGGTTGGTCTTGTGGGATTACTGTGTTGAGATGGAATAGAGAGCAACACTATAGTGTCCGAGTTTACCCATACACTCCGGCACTATAATCCCTGTACTTAATTCAGTCTGGAGCACATTATTATAATGAAATCTCAAAGATGACGATATAACTATTTCGCACACAGACGAAATTACCTTAAAGACAGACTTACACAGCGACGGGTAGCACAGTCAAGTCACGAGATGCTTAGCGTTCGTTCGTTTCACCTCAGAAGCGTTGTTATGGGAGGCCTATGAAATTATGATATTTAAAAAGTCACAATAGGTTCTTTGTTTTTTTTTTAATAGTCTATCTTACACCAAATTTTCGTAAATCGGAGACCGACGTGGAAATAAACATTTACATCGATATATACCTATACATAATTGTTTTGTATTGTCATTCTTAATTTTACAGCTTAAAGGAGTTCTGTGCTGAACATAGGCCTCCCCCATAGATTGGACTTATAAGGCAAGTTGGCAACCGCAGTTTTTTTTAATTTTGAGTTCATATCTGAAAGGTGCTACTGCCCAACCATGTCCTGTTTCAGTTTTCTTTTCAGTTTTCAGTCGCCTCTTACGATACTCACGGGGCGATATGTTGTAGGTATCCAACACCGCCACTATACACCTAGTTATTGTTATTCCTTTACAAGTAAATGGAAGAACAACGGAGTTTTTTTAATAACAAAATAAATTTCTCATTTTGCTAACAACACTCGAGTTTGATTCCCACTAACTTCTCGGTTAAGAAATAAAATTCGTGAGGAAACTTGCAGGTTTTTTTTTAATTTAAGAACTCAAGATGATGTTAAGTCTGTTAACGAGCATCGGCTCACTCTCACGGATTTGTAGAGGAGTCTTCTTCCCTGTTGTGAGACATTAAGTCAACGTGGTCGATGCGATCAATACGAGTCAATTAGCAAAACTTAAAGAATAATTTAGAGCCGTGGTAGCTCAGATAGTTAGCGCTCGCTGTAAATTTCACAGTACGCGAGCAAACCGGGTTCGATCCCCGCCGGCACCAATGAAACTGTTAATTGCAATTTTAAGTGCTGATTTACCACGTGCTCGGCGGTGAAGGAAAACATCGTGAGGAAATCTGCATGTCAGAGAAATAAGAAAAAAATATTTCGAAGACATGTGAAGTTCGCCAACACGCATTGGGGCAGCGCAACGGACAATTCCTTGCCCTAAAATCCTCTCAGAAATGAGCGGAGGCCTGTGCCCAGCAGTGGGACGTATATAGGCTGTAACTTTACTTTAAAAATAATTTTGCAAGAATAAATGAAACTAAACGTTAATTTTAGTTATATAGTAAGATAAAGTAAATTGTACACACTATGCTAGTTATGTAGATACCCCAGGTTTAAGTAATATAAAAATAAGTTTTATGGCAACCGGTAATAATATATCTAAGTATTTTCACCTTCATATTTCTTAGTAATCGTACCAAGTGAGCTTTCTGAACTTGTTAAGGTTTCACTTATAAAAAAGCTCAATACGATTTCGGTATTTACACCGTATAGGTTTAAACATGAGAAATAAAACAGTCTTTAAATTGTTTAATACTTCATTTATGAGATATTCGAAATACCTACGGCGACATAGCATTTAATTGTATGTAAGTGCATTTACCCCCAACAGGTGGAGTGATAACCTGGTAAAAGACAATATGTTTAGCAGTGGACTTGTGAAGGGCTGTAATGATGATGATGATGAAATGAAGTTTATGCATCTGTGACTATAAGTTACTATAAAGTATAAAATCTTTTACGTGGGCTATATCACGTGCTGCTATACTGCAACTATATGGTATTGATAATTGTAGCGCCAATGGGTCAACTCAACCGGGGAAGGACCACGATCTCTCAGAATACCAGCGTAAACTAGCTTCTTAAGGCTGTTGTGTTTCGCATAATAACAATAATTAGTAATAATAGTAATAATAGTAATAATAATATATATTTATCATTTCCTTTTATATATTTATTCAGCCCAACCAGATGAGAATACACTACTAATACCCCAAACTAATAAAAATAGTCTTTGAACTAGGATAAACCTGTATCTCAGGTGTATGTGCTAATAGATATACTAACAATTTAGATATACTAATATGGTGAGTGTAAGGAACCCTTTATACATTTTACTGGAAATGAGGTACTCCATCTTAGTTCTCAAGGGTGACAACGGATCTGCATTTTGAACCACTGCAGTGTGGACTGGGGGATTAGTGTTTTTACACGTGATATAGCTATGCTGCAGCTATATTAGTAGTATAGTTTTTTTTTTGAAGAATATTAACAATGCTCTAAACATTACTAATATTCCCCTTAACCACTCGTGGTAAACTTAAATTGCTTGTGTTACGGGTGGTTCACGCCAGTAGTCGAATGGCGGATTCGAACCCACGATCTTTTCGAGTTCTCGGTCCGCGCCCTGCCATTAGGCTACTGTCGCTCTACATAGTTGTAGCACCATGGGTCGGCTCAACCGGGGAAGGACCATGCTCTCACAGAATACCAGCGTAAAATAGTAACTTAATGCTGCTATGTTTCGTATGTGGAGAGTAGAGATCCGAAGACCCTTTTTACTGGAAACGACGCATTACATTTCAGCGGGGATTTAAATCTAGGATCTCAGGTATTGTAATCACTAAGTCACGAGGTCGTCACCTTAGAATAGAATCTAAGTGGCAATTAGGGTTCGGTATCAATATCGTTGTCCTCAGGTGTGACAACGCATCTACGATTTGATTCTTAATCGAGGATAAGTGTAGATATCTATGGGCCACAGCATCCACTTACCATCAGGTGGACTGTGTGCTCGTTTGTCACCCTTATTCTATAAAAAAATAAAATTACATTATGCTCCCAATTACTACGAGCTGTGTAAAAACTTACAAATTCTTTGCACATCGAAAGAAACTAAACAATACCTTATATGTTTAAATTTGTTTACTCTACTCTACTAACAAGACTCTCATTCTTTGTGACAAATTGTGTTTTTGCTTTTGTGGCAAATATCAATAAAAAGGCAATGGAAGCTTATTTGCATACTGTCATTATGCATATAACTTACGCAAAAAGGTTAAGGACTGTTAACTTAATCGCTCCTTACTTTATTGATTGCAACTTGTTTTCTTAATCTATTTTATCGAAACAAAAATATAATTCTATGGATGGCGAGAAAAAGTTCACAGTGGAATGCTGACGTTCCAATGTGAACTTTTTTTTTGAAATTTCTAGTGAAAATATATTAAGCATTAATATTACACACTTACAGTTTGTCATACGTATTTTGAATGAAGCTTTACTATTATACTACTACACTACTACTATACTACACTAGGAGTGTATAGTATTATTCGTGTAGTGGCGGTGTAAGAATACCCACTACCTCATATCGTCCCGAGGGAGTCAGAGGCGAACCGAGAGAAGAAACTGAAACAGAAACAAAAAAGTGCTTATAGAAAGTCACTCTTTTGTTTAATTTAATACTAATTGATAGAATCAGGCGTTACTTTGCGGAAATCCATTATAGTAAAGATATTAATAGTTATTTTGCAACAATCCGCTAAATTAAATGATGTGTCTTACCTAGTTTGAAGAGCACCTCCCGCTCTCCCTCAATTGCGTGCACTAATCCCGTCACCACTAATCCCAGTACCACTACTCTCAACACCACTATTTTCAACACCATTATTCTAGGAAAGACACACCATCGACGGTAATACACCTACATACATATACATAATTTAATACTGTTTCGGAAAAAAAAAACCTGTATCCTGAGAAGAACCAGCAAGAAACCCAGCGGAACTTATTAAAAAAGTAACAGCTTGCAATCATATATACATACATATATAAACACTCACGCCTGTTACCCAGGGGGTAGGCAGAGACAGACAGACTTCCATTTGGCACGATCCTGACACACTTCTCTCGCCTCCTCCACATCCATATATCTACACATACATGCTCGTCGATTAAGGGTTCTCTTAATTTGGCCCATTTTCAATATATCGCCAATTTGGTCGATAAACTTTCGCCTAGGACAATTAACAAAGCAAAAAATTGGTTAATTTTAATTTTAGAAACAGGGAACGGGCAGGGGCATATTCCTGGTAACAACACAAAATCCGTCAGCCAAATGTGATAACTGTCGCAAAATTCCCCCTATGAGACAATTTGTGGAGGAAGCTTACGTTTAGCAGTGGACTTTTAAAGGCTCCAATGGTAATATCATAGCAAAGTTAACTTGATCTTATTTTCATATTGTGTCACTATTACTCAGTGGCGGCGCAAGACCTAAATTTTATCTGGGCAAGATACATTTTGCGAGGCCCTCTGCCTGCGCAAGAAGACGGATTATATAAAATGAAAAACAAAACACTTGACGTTATAAAATTTTTATACATACAAAATCATTAAGTACCAACACCAAACAATTTCAAAGAAAAATGAAGAAATACATATTCTATTTTCTATCCTTAATTATGGCCTCATAATCCAGCTTGGATGCTATATCTGCCTCAATAGATAAAACTTTCAACGCTGAAAGTCTTTTCTATGACGTCGCATTCCTGAGATAATTTTTAATGAGTTTTAATTTTAAGAAGCATCCTTCAGCGGAGACTGTACTGATCGGTATTGTTAAGTGACGATGTGAATGTTTGGGTATATTTTTTAAATTATTTTCTGTAACGTATTGGAGCAGCTGTTTTACATCTGTTACGAAGAAGAAGAAAAGGTAAACTAGGGATTATGAATTATAATTCTTCATATAATTCGTAAGGTTGGAAGTCACTGCTTTCACCCACTTGCAGGGCTGTGTGTAAATCTTGACAGTTACTTTAATTTTATAGTTCATAAAAGATAGCTTAATCTCTGCGACAGCTGTCAGTAAAAATCAAGCCTATGAAGTCCTGAATTTCTTAGTAGTACAGACACACAGTACCTGTCAATGTCATACTTAATGGGCATGCACTAATTAGGTCGGCATAAGTTAAAAATATTCCAAACCATCTGGTTTGGAATATTTTTTAACTTATTTAAATCATAAAGGAAACCAATATTTTCATAGTTTTGGCTTAAAGCCATAAATCTCAAATCCATATTTTTTATAATTGAACAAGCATTGTGTTGAAAAAATCTGTTTCATACCGACTTTTAGGAGACTGTATAGGTTAATCATTGCCTTCATAATCTAACACCATTTTCTTTTTGGCTACTCTTTTATTTTTAAAGTCTTTTGGCAGATCATAACAGTTTTTTTTTTCAATAAACTGTTGACCAGACAAGCATTTTTCGAAACAAGTTTGTTGATATTCTTTAATACAGTCAAAAAAAAATACGTAAACGTTCTAGAGCTTTAATTTGTCTTCACCTATAGTGACAAACACTACCAAAATAGGTAACAATTTTGCAAGTTCTTAAGAAGCTTTGTGTCGGTTCCGTTTATCTACTCATGTGCGCGAAAATATACCTAAAGCAGTTAAGTGGGCTCCTGTACCGCACTCTTTACCAGATTGCCACGCGCCCACGATTGAATAAAATCAGTGTTCTATGTCTAACAAACAGAACGAGGAATCCTCAGCCATTGTCGCCCCATTGATTACTGTATATATACTGGTCGCCTTACAGCGGGGATTCCCCGCAATAGCAACGCAAACTATTGTTGCTAGACTGAATAAAAACATATTTAGTTATGTCAATAATACGATCCAGGGTGCGAGGCCCCCTGGATCGCGAGGCCGTAGGCGGTTGCCCAAGTCGCCCACGCCTTACGCCGCCTCTGCTATTACTTTATTCGTGATCCATGATGAATAGAGTTAGTACAACCCCACGTACTGTGATTATTAGTCGTGGGTCCTTAGTTCGAAACGGATGAGTTCTGACATTGATTGCCGTATCTCGACGGCGTACACGTACGAATCGGCCTTATCAAATTCTATAAACTTACTACCAATTATAACATCATAAAGAATATCTTAAAAAATAGATAAATTATAAATTTATAACGCACATGGTCACACGCAATGAAGTTTAGCCCTCATGTGTTCATCACCTCATATATTTATCAGCCCTGATATGCTTTATATAGGGTCAGCTAATCTAGTCATAGTAAGAACAAAGTAAAATAGTTAAGCTCTTTGCGTCGAAGTCAACGCAATCATAGCTGTGACCATTTTAAGTGGATTTCTATTATACCGATGTCCCAAGCAAAAAGCTGGTAATGTGCTATTATGGAATCCTAACTGTTATGTCGGATTCGTAATCTATAGGTTCGAATACAGATTGGTAATTTTATTCAGATTTTTTCAGTTTTATTTAAGGAGATATAATAAATATTTTTTATTAACGTAACATATGTTTTTAACATGGTAGAACCACGTTGCAGCTATACTATAGTTGTAGTATGAATGGGTCGGGTAGACCGGTGTAGCATCATGCTCTCACAGAATACCAGCATAAAATAGCTATTTAATGTTGCCGTGGTTCGTATGATGAGTGTAAAGAACCGGAGACCCTTTTCACTGGAAACGGTGCATTCCATCTTAGTCCTCGGCGGTGATAACGCATCTGTATTTTGAATCGTAATAGAGGATAAATATAGATGTCTATGGCGCACATCATCCACTTACCATCACGTTGACTGTATGCTCGTATATCACCCTTAATCTACAAAAAAACAACCCTTTTAGTTAAACAACCTATGGAAATTCACAATCTTGTTGTTAATGACTAGAAAAGTATCGTTATACATGAATACAAAAACATGTGTTTGATTTGGTAAATTACAATTTTTTTACGTGGTAGAGCCACTACATTATGGGTATAATACACTACATTATGGTTGTAGCACGAATGGGTCGTCGCGACCGGGAAGGGACCACCCTCTCACAAAATTATTCGTGCATAGAGCTTGAATAACATTGATTTTCATTCATTTGAACAAGCTAACTACACAATAAAAGTATCTCTAGAAAAATTTGTCAGTATCATTCAGCAAGGAAGAGAAAGGTTTTATATTTATATTAAATTAACGCAATCTGATGTTATTGAGTGGGTTTGGAAGAAAAAAGCGCTAGCAAGGGCTTGTAAGCAAAATGGCGATCGTAGGCGGTAAGCGCTGTCAAATCGTAAGTAGCTATTTTCCTCCAGGACACAATGTTAGTTTTAACCGGGGAATCTAACCTAATTTAAATATATGTTTGTAAGGTATTCATATTAAAAACTTACCAATCATGAGTTTTTAATAGCATGTATATGTTTATTCATGTCGTTATATTACTTAAAACTAATATTGCACAAAACAACTTATAAACTCTACTTCAAAACAAACAAATTAAATAAGCAAAATGGCGGATTGTGTCAGCGCTACTGAAGTAGCAATCGTGTCCTGGCCGAAAACTATTTTAGCGCTTATAAGCGCTTGCTAGCTTTTTTCTGCCAAACGCACCCATTATCTCGTGGGTACCGTAAGAGATGCTAGAGAGAAATGGAACAGGAGAGCAGCAGCAGCATCTTTCTGATTACAACTCAAAGTAAATTAAAAAACTGCGGCTACCATGCGTTGCAACTATGACAAATATGCTCGGACTTTTGATAGGCCGTGATGATGATAGTATAAGAATAAAACAGTGGACTATAACCTTAAAAAAACTAGTAAATCTTGATAATTTGCGACATGATAAATATAGTACGATAATTCTATGGGCTGATCTTGTAGAAATCAGTGTTTGACGTTTACAAGAAAATACACTCTTTTAAGATATAATTTTTAAGACTCAAGATCAAAATTAAAAAAAAAAACTTCACTGTCAATGAATATAACACGAAGAAGACCTTAAAAGCGTATCCATACATTTGGAGAACGTTGAATTGCCACAATCATACCACCACGGGTTATTCGAATAAGCAAAGGTTTGCATACAGAGCTTGCTAGGTTTTGGAAATGTGGAGCAAGCTCATGTTTTTAACATCCTTTTAAATCCCCGTTATTGCGATACTTAAATGGTTTAGAACAACTATTAATAATGCAGTTAGAGAAACTTTAATTTAATAATTTTATTTATTTTTAATAATTCAAATCAATTTTAAAATTCAAACAAAACAAACAAAACGAAACAAACTTAACATCTAAACTTCACTTAATACTCCCCTTTTTTGATGTCATAACAATTTGTGATTTTTATTAAAATTGAAATATCTTTACAAAAACAAAATGATAACATATTGTTAGCGCATTTTCAGTAATTTTTATTTTCCCTCATTGCTTGCGTTCAAATTATTTAACTCAACGCCAACATCAAGATCCATTCCAAAAAATTCATTCTAAAAAAATTACTTTCATTTGATATATCAATCACTTTAATACTCCATCGCTTTTCCGAGTTATACCACAAAACATACAGAAAAACTTAATAACAACCGAAAATAATGTTCAGAAAGTTTTAATATCTCAAAAATATTTAAAAAATATAATTTGGTACAACAAGATTACGATGATTGTCCACCAGCGTCAAAATGCCAATATGTAACAGTTTTTCGTACGAAACAACTAATAATTTTTCAAATCAATAAGCATCAATGTTCATGTTAAATATTTTTGCTGTAAAATTTAAGTTTTGCGATAACCGACTTCTTGTTTAGGGATGTCGATGTGATCTGATTTTTATTTCTGTTCAATAAATATTTTCCTTGATATACGCGGCAATCAATAAATATTGGGTCCTTACATATGAAATTAGCGTTTTGTCGTACTGACCACTTTGATCTGAAATATCTCCTCTTTGGTTAAGAATTCAAAATTCAAATTTATAAATTAATTTAGCTGGTACATTTGAGTTTTAAAAACTTTGAAAATTATTTTTTTCTGTGGCGTCGCTTATTACCGCACAATGGAAAACATGATTATCAGTATATTTACGAGTACGAGTTCGTGTGGCACCAATCGAAGGATTAATGATGTGTACGGCGCTGGTGTCGCAAAAGAAAGCACGGTACATTTTCGGTTTCAACGTTTTCGTTCTGTAAATTTCAATCTTCAGAACCAACCCCGTGGACGGCCGGAGGCCAAAGTGGAAAATAAAGAATTAAAGGCTATTGTGGAAGCGGATCCATCACAAAGCACGTCAGAGATAGCTGCAGACTTCTGATAAGTGATAAAACTATTAATTCACTTGACACAAACCGGGAAAGTAAAAAAAGACGAAACGATGGGTACCTCATGAATTGAGTGAATCGAACTTGCAAACACGCGTCGACTGCTGTGTTACTTTGCTCAACCGACACAAAAATGAAGGGATTTTAAATCGAACCATTACTTGTGATGAAAAGTGGATACTGTACGATAATTGGGAGCGCTCGTCGCAATGGGTGAACCCTGGAGACACAGCCAAATCCTGCCCTAAACGAAAATTAACTCAGAAAAAGTTACTTGTGAGTGTTTGGTGGACTAGCGCCGGTGTCGTTCACTACAGCTTTCTAAAATCTGGCCAAACGATCTATTGTCAGCAACTGCAAACTATGAAGGAAGAACTAGCTGCTTAACAACCGAGATTCACGACAATGCAAGACCACACACTGCACAACAAACAACCACTAAGTTAGATGAGTTACAATTGGAATGTCTGCGACATCCACCGTTCCTTGGACCACCGGACCTTGTTCCAACAAATTACCATTTTTTCCGGAACTTGGACAACTTCTAACAAGGAAAAAAATTCAACTCCGATACGGCATTCCAAACCGCCTTTAAAGTATTTATTGATTCTCGCCCCCATGGTATTTTTAGTAAAGGGATCAATGAACTACCTATGAGATGGCAAAAGTGCATAGATAACAATGGTGCATACTTTGAGTAATTAAATACATTTTACAAAACAAAAAATTTACTTTATATTCCTCCCATACAAAATGCCAATTTCATATGCAAGGACCTATTATTATGATGTTATTATTATTTTATTCATCAAGTTTATCTAGTAACACAAGAAGAATTTTTCATATGATGTATTAGTAATAATATCCAAATATCATTTAAGATCTCCTGCACCGTGAATTCCATTCTAACAGTTCACGTTGACGATTTCATGAAAGAACGAAACGCAAAGAGTACGTCATATCAAGGTAAAACACATATAACCGACCTGTACTATCGCGCAGGCGGTTCAAAAAAAATTCTTATAAGGCCTCTTACGACACTTATAAGTCCACTGCTGAACACCTACTTTATCATTGCGAAAGCCTTAATGTTTTAGAATGAATTCAAACTATAGTGCGTTTTAAAATACTTTAGCGTCATCTATTAGCTCAAATCATATTCTTTAATGGTTTACATACAGATACCGCCCTCTACTGGCACTAGCACGAAGATCGAGTCTTTTAAATAAATTATACACACCTCTACAAAATTTCGTGTAAATAAAGTTACGTAAACGTAGCTATAACAATTTAAGAGTGAATAAAAAAAACATGATTATGGACATGTTATAATGGTAGAGACCCTCGTCCAGCGGTAACTTTTACTGGCTCGTGAAGAAGAAACTGGCATAAAACAGATAAAACAAACGGTAGATGCAATCACAGGTTTAATAACTTTAAATAATTTTTAGGTTCATTATTGGTATAATGTTTATAAGTTAGAGTAATACTAGCAACCCTTCCTAACTTCCTAACGGCTTCGCGCGGGTGATTTCTGCATCTCGACAACAGCGCCACCTACCTGGTTTAATTGTAAATTT
This sequence comes from Parnassius apollo, assembly GCA_907164705.1. NCBI lineage: Eukaryota > Metazoa > Arthropoda > Insecta > Lepidoptera > Papilionidae > Parnassius > Parnassius apollo. The sequence continues at coordinate 4,519,197 of CAJQZP010000150.1, read as the reverse complement.
AAACCATTCTTGAATCAACTTAATCACACACGCACAACATTTCATCAAAATCTATACAGACGTTTACGATGAGTTCAGTCATGAAGAGCTCAATCAGGAGTTCTGAATTCAGCTTGTAGGTAGGGACAAGAATCACAAAAAATATAAAAATCTAAACCTTTCAATCAAAAAAACGTACTTAATTTTTTTTTATAGGATAGGGTGACAAACGAGCACACAGTCCACCTGATGGTAAGTGGTTGCTGCGGCCCATAGATATCTACATCTATCCTCGATTACAAATCAAAATGCAGATGCGTTGTCACCCGTGAGGACTAAGATGGAATGCCTCGTTTCCAGTAAAAAGGGTCTCCGGTTCTCTACACTCATCATAAGAAATACAGCAGCATTAAGTTACTATTTGACGCTGGTATTCTGTGAGAGCGTGGTCCTTCCCCGGTCGAGCCGACCCATTCGTGCTACAACTATACTACTAATATAACTGTAGCATGGCTGTACCACGTATAAAAGAACTTAATTTTTACTTATTGTATCCGCATAATGTTAATCACATATAAATAACTAACTACCACAAAGATGCAATTTTCTTAGTAACTAATGAGCTGCTTATTTTTTCACTGACCATAGTTCTTCATAGAATCCTAAAAAACACGTACAACGTCGTCGATCAGGCTACCAAGACGAATATATCGACTTTAAATATATTTATGCGCATTAAATTAACATTAACAGTGGCTTAAAAATTTCTGTGAGCATTCTATCGTTTCATTCAGCAAATTGTTACGAAACACACATTGTTTCCGCGTAAAGGGTCGGGTCTACAAAAAGCACGAGAATACGGCTGACCCCGAAAGGTGAAGGCCGCAAAACAAAAGACGCGATATAGTTACGACTCGACAAACCGGTAGTGAGCAGGCAGGCGGGCCGACATCGCTACTCGGTTACGTGGGCCCAAATAAAACTGAAGAGCGGAGAGTTTGGCCCTTTATAGAGCTGTGATTTTTATATTATGTCAAGTGACTTAAAATTATTTCGAATATTTTTTTTGTCTTTAGTGAATCCTTAGTAAATGTTTAGTGACATCTTGACTAATAACAGCCACATGAAACAAATAGATAGATATCAACGGACGCAGGTTTGTGGCAATTTATCGTCTTCATCGGTGAATCTGTACTACCTAACCGGTTATATTTGGTTTAGACCAATTTTATAAGTCAAGAACGGACTCCGCCCGGAGTTTAATACTGACCCGATTACGGACCACGAATATAGATTAGAATATATTTGTGGTTCTACAGGTCGCGTGCGCAAATGTTTACGAACGATGAAGCTGAAAATGAAAAATGAATGAAAGCTGCTGGCCAACTATGGAAATTGACTTTTAGTGTCGGAATGCCGACTGAAGGCCCTTTTTTATAGCATTGGAAAACAATGAGCACACAGTCCACCTGATGGTAAGTGGATGCTGCGGCCCATAGACATTCACATTTATCCTCAATTAAGAACAAAAATGCAAATACGTTGTCACCCCTGAGGACTAAGTAGGAATGCCTCGATATCAGTAAAAAGGTTCGCCGGAGCAGGACCACGCTCGAGCCGACCCATTCATACTACAACTATAAATAAAGCTGCAGCGTGGCTCTATCACGTAAATTTCCTTCTATGAACCCCTTCTAAGAGACTTACAATTCATTTTTTCATTTAAGAGACCGTGGTAATGATTTTGACATTTATTATCCTTAATTTGTGTAATGACAATTCAAAAATTATCTTCTCATGAGTATAAGAAAATATATCGCAATTGTTTACTTTTAATTTTTCACATAAAAATGATAAGAAGTCAACAGAATTACGGCTCTATACGAAATATGATAAGATTCGAGCGGGCGCCAAAAGACCGGTGGTCCCATATTTCACAGCGCTACTTCTCCGTCCAAACCACCTTCGCTCCATCCTTTATCCAACTACAGCTGTCAAGAGTTCGCTTGCGCTTATTTTTATTTTAATACTTTTCTAATACACTCGTAATGCACACGATCTAATCTTTATTGTGTGTTAGTGATCGTGTAACTTCTGAATGATTTGTCCGACTGAGGTCTTTTTCTTATAATATATTATTTGTTTGTTTTTGTAGATGGTACATAGCTTTCCAAGGTTCCGATAGGTGGAGCTGTAGTCAAGTTATTAACAAATCCTACATTTATAGACCAAATTTATTATCCTATATCTTTAAACGAGCAATTCTTGTTATATATATATTATATATATGTATATATATATATATATATATATATATATATATATATATATAAAATCGGAATCTCGGAAACGGCTCCAACGATTTTCATAATATTTAGTGTCCAGGGAGTTTCGGGGGCAATAAATCGATCTAGCTAGGATTTATTTTTAGAAAATGTCCTTTTGTCCGTGTTTTCAGGCAATAAAAAATACTAATACAATATAAGAAGGTAAATTTTAACACATAGCCACCGACCGTAATAGCTCAGGTGGGATGTCGGTCGGGCGCGATATCGGAGTTCTGTGGTTCGCGTCCTGTCTCTGGTCCGGCTTTTTTTCCCTTTTTTTTTTTCAAATTCCTTCTTTTGTGAGAAAATCTATTATTTCAAGGCCTTTTTTTAGTATTTTTTAAAAGTACGAAAATTTTAATAAAACTAATTGTACTCATGATTTTTTATTCAAATAACCAGTTCAAAATCAAAACAACCAAAAAATATTATTTGTGTTTCATCAGTATGTAATTTATAAATTTAATTTCAAAAAAAACCGAGAAAAGCTCGGTCATCCGGGTAACTGTGCCATAAAATCACATCTGTTTTGAACCTGATAGAGTAGACGATGCTGCCGTCGACTTGTTAATAATTTTTATGTTTACACTGTATACAGTACGGCAAAAACTCATCGCGCCATCTATCGGAATATTACATTTATTAATAAAATTATAATGTGACGATGATTTTATGTTTTATATTTACGTTATCTCAATCAACAGAATTTTTCGAATTCAGACCTATTATCAGCAAAATGCATTTCAAGCAAAATACAATTCATTATGGAAAGAAGAAGTTTGTTTTTAGAAACATTTATGTCACAAATACGTCATGCACATAATAACTATGATAAGTACCTCATTTCTAGGGAATGCAAAACCGACCTAAATTAAAATCCGGTTTTTTTTTTCGGATTTCTTACAAAAAAACCCTGTTTTCGGAGAAACCGTTTATTCTTTGTATAAATTATATTGTTAAACTGCATGAGAAATTCAGGCTTATCTTTTCTTATTAATAAATAGATACGTACAGAATACCTATTAAAAGGAAATACACATTCAAAATTTCAATGAAAGTGCAGAAATTTATTAAAGAAGTTTAATGAAAGGTTAGGTAAAAACGACACAAGAATGGGGAAAATTCAATCAGTGTAAATAAGTATATTGACAAGACGAATGAACATGGATGTCTGTTGTTTTCATCGGTATAAACTTAAATAAAACAAAATAAAAGGCTGTAATTACATTAGTATGAAAATTTCGACTCGCTCTTATTTTGTTCCGTTTAATTGTAGTACTTTGAAAATCGAAAACCAATAACAGACATCGACTTGTCTTCTCAATATATCTGCAAAGTTTGAATCTGATCTAGCATGTAGTTATACATCACATTTGTATGCGGACCCATAGACGTTTTATTAAGAAAATGGGATCTTAAGAAAAATAAAGCATTAAGAATGGAATCATTAAGATGAGACCGTATTTTGCTGCAGAAATAACCAGCTGTCGAAAATGCACGTTGTGATTCGATACTTGTGGGTTCGATCATGATGAGAGCTTAGTATGCAGTACAGCTCTTTGTTGGTTTCAATGCATGCAAAAGCTTCTGTTTGAAACTTTTGAAAGTAGGAGTTGAAGAAGCAGTTTTCAACCCCCGATGTTCCGCTAAAGTAATAATATCGTCATCGCCAGTGACTATTTTCGATACGATAGATTGTATGAAATCTGCGGTTGATTTTTTAAATATAAAATCACTGTGAATGTCATCGAAAAATACTTGAGCGTCATCTAAATATTTCAGAACACCTTGTATTAAAAGGTATCTCTCACCTATTATCTTTCGTAAATCTGTCTGAAGTTTATAAAACTCAAACTGCCATGAAGGCATGTTTCGTGACAGTTTTCTGAACATGCATTTTAACGCAGTGCCAGCTGTAAGAAGAGTTACAACTTCTAAGCAAAAGTCTTCAACAACTCCTTTTACTATTTCGAGTTCTTCTTTTAATCGATTTAGAGAGGTAATTTCATCGTCTGTGAAATGAATATCCGATTTTAAGTCCAGCAACGTTTTCTGTTATATCATAGAGTACTAAAATCTGTCAACCATATCGCCTAACGAACTCTATCTCGTTTTGCAGTCCAAAATCACACATAGTTCATGGCACAAACTTCTCTTTTAGTTACCTTTGTACCTACCTCATTATTTTGTCATCATTTTTACGAGTAGTGACAGATTTTCTAAAAATTTTCACAACCTGCCTAACTTTTCGAATCAAGTCTGTATATAGTATTGATTGGAAACACTAGAACTTTGTCCATTTTCTGTCTCAACTGATACACCATCTTCTTCATCGTCACTATCAGAGTCAGATAGATTAGCATTTTCTGCTACAACATCGTACGTTGTTACACTAGCTACTTGATGTTTTTATACCTATGTCTATTGTGATTCTGGAAATCACATAAATCTTTGGGTTTTAATAAGAAAACCCGAAAAACCGGAAACGTGAAAAAATAACCGGGTTTTTTAAATAATTCAAATATTCCGAAAAACCGGTTTTTTGGTTTTCGGGTAACCCAGTTTTCATTCCCCACTCATTTCACATCGTTTTGTAAAATTTATAACAAATGTCGTCATTAAAATACAATGACTGTCAAGAAATCTTAATGGCACGTTTTATTTGGAGAAGACTTTTTATTAATTAATTGTTTTTGTGTTTATGTTCGCGTGCATTGAAGGACGTTTGTGTGCGTACACTAAGATAAGAATCTTTATTTCCTGTTAATACAATTAACATAAATACTTTAAGATCGTTTTTTGACTGCCTCGTTTGTCTAGTGGAAGAAATCGCAACTACTGAACAAGTGATCTCGGGTTCGAATCCTAATGGACGCCACACACGTTCAGTTCAACTGATCATTCCAACTGATCGGTTCAAACTAAAACTGTTGATATTTTTTTAAATATTGGATTTTCGGTATATGATAATTAATATATCGATATCGGAGTTTTACAATAGTTTATTTATGGATATATCGAAATTCCGATATTTTAAAAAATATAAACAGTTTTATTTTGAACTGAACAGTTTAATTGACCGTGTGTGGCCACCATTAGTCAGGGTCAAATCAGTTATTAGGTTTTTCTGAAAATAAATTCCTAGTAGGAGACAAGTCCGGAAATTGGCGGTTGTCTTGGATTGCTGCCCAATCGGAATATTGATGGAATAGAGAGTGAACTTCTGTTTGCGCACACACTTGTGATCTATAACCTTCTTCTGTGCAAACGCCTTATTACTGTGACCTGAAATTCGGTTTTGCGTACATTATTATTTTGAGATACTTTGTAGTATTTTCGCTATATTTGTATTATTTATTTTCTTTATGTGCTAAATATTTGATTGACTGATGAAGAGCTATCGTATCACAAAGCCATCTATACAAACGGGACTGTAGTTTTTGAGTTATAAGAAAGTGACCATGTTAACCAGATGACCATATTACCATCATGTACTATATTATCTCTAACTTTACCGTTACAGCCTAACACAAGTCTACTGTTGAATACAGGCCTCCTTCATAGATTGCCTCATAGAGGACTTTTTGTCACTTTTGTTCTTATCAGTAAGATTTTTCTGGATTTCTCCTGTTTCACTTTATCTCTGTCGCCTCTTACAAAAGCCGCGGGACGATTTGGGAAAGTGGATATTCTTAGAACACGGTTCTATTAGTTTTGTTTATATCATACTTTCCATAGTGTTTTGGTTCATACGGTACTCACCTCTTAATAGAATTACAATTATCGTAGTATTCTATAGACCATGTTAAATATCAAATCAACATTATATGTGCTGTGTTGATGATTCTGAATAAATAAATAAAGTAACATAACATATTTTCATTATGTGGTAAACCATTCGACATTAATTACAAATGTGCTTAAGAAAATTGCTACCAAATTCCCTGATAACAACTTGTGACAATGATAAAACAAAGTGTTGCTATTATCCACAACATGTCTTCATTAACGGAGTAATAACAAAGCGAGCATTACTCTCGTAGAAATACAATGTAGCAGTAAATTACTTACTGTCGCCAAACAGTCCGCCAACGAATAGTTTGCCCTCGGCCATAGGTGTCGACACGTGTCGACTGTTCGGTGCCTGTTACTTAGTTGGCTCCTTAAGGAAGTGTTTTTACCATAGAATACTATAATACACAATAGAATGTCTGTCAACCTTATTTTTACGAGGCTAGGCGTCGCCGGGAGCACACATATAAGTAATTACGTCGTAACTACAAACCCGATTCGTTGTGTTGACAGAAGGATTTTAATACATATTTTTTTTGTAAATAGCGTGCAATTTGGCATTTTATAAATAATTTGCATGCGATATTTTAAAACGATTGTAACGTCAAAACACATTTATACGTGTGAATTGACGTGTTAGTGGCATTTTAGTGGCTACACGGGCTCCGCCCACTCCCCCGTTATATTATGTATGTATTATAGTATTCTATGGTTTTTACAAACTATTAAAAGACAGAAAGATCAGAGAAAACGGCTGCTGAACATAATGTCTTAAAGATTGTGAAGTGTTATATTTACCATAGATTTTTGATCGGTTGGTAGCGGCAGTTTTTTTTATAGAATTATGGTGACAAGCGAGCAAACATTCCACCTGATAGTAAGTGGATGCTGTGGCCCATAGACATCTACATCTATCCTCGATTAAGAATCAAAACGCAGAGACGTTGTCACCCCCGAGGACTAAGATTGAATGCCTCGTTTCTAAAAGGGTCTCCGGATCTCTACACTCACCATACGAAACACAGCAGTATGAAGCTGCTATTTTACGCCGGTATTCTGTAAGAGCGTGGTCCTTCCTCGGTCGAGCCGACCTATTCGTGCTACAACCATAATATAGCCGCATCGTGGCTCAATCACGTATATCCTTTTATTAAACTTTCTTTAGATATTTACTCGAACCTGGCTGGCCACCCGATTAATTTACCAATATAACAATTGTGCTCTTACGTGTGTATCAGAGAACAGGACCATACTGAATAACATAAATAATCAAAGAATCAGTCAATATAAATTAGGACCGATGAACATATGAATGTGTTAAAAGTATGCAGAAAATAAATTCTATCAATTACTTACGTTAGAGTAAGCAATTTATTTGTTAATATGTTATTATACTAAAAATTAATATTATTCGATCTGTGTCGGCTACAGTGGAGACACTGAACTGAAGATGGGACGTGAACTTGTGTGGCATTGTGTGGACTTAGAACAATGATCTGAAACTGCTGTAATGAGTCCACAAGCCGGGGATGACTCTATAATGTGGAAGTTTCCAACGACGATAATACAAGAATTTATGAATATTTAATGTAATATGTGGAAGGACCACGCTCTCACAGAATACCAGCGTAAAATAGAAGCTTAATACTGGTGTGTTTCGTATGGTAAGTGTAGAGATCCGGAGACCCTTTTTGACTAGAAACGAGGCATTCCATCTCAGTCCTCACGGGCACGGATCGTTTTGATTCTTAATCGAAGATAAATGTAATTGTCTGATAGGCCACAGCATCCATCTGCCACCCTTATTCTGTAAAAAGTATAATTTTTATAACACAAACACAAGCGATAAACAAAACAAAAAACCAAAAAAATATTTGTATAGACAGACTGACAATCGTAACTTACAGTTTCTTTGTCATTCAAGTTTGTTAAATCGGTACAAAGTATCTTATTTGTGTTTATCCACCTTCCAAGCGTGACCAGCAATGTGTTTTTACGAGTATATCAAAAAGATTCATCTTTTATGGAACCAAAATGGCAAAAAAGATTCATCGGTTATGAAACCAAACGACTATGGACTGCAAACAACAGATGAACAGAACAGGCGACATTTTTTTTATTAACTGGCTTTACGGCTCTGGGTTCTAGCCCTTCTGAGCAACGAACGACGAACAGACGACACTGATGTAACAGACAGAGTAATTCTTCTACCATGATTTTACGAGATACTAGTGATCCGCAGCGGCTTTACACGGGTGATTTCTGGATCTCGACAACAGCGTCACGTATCGGGTTAAAATGTGAATATAAACTATATATGAACCCATTCAAACACACACAAAAAATTTCATCAAAATCAGTTGGATGCTTTCAAACCCTATAACGGACATGGGTAGAAACATTTTTTGTGTTTTATTTAGATAGATTTAATCTAATATAGCCATTTAGCACCGATGTGGCTTTTTATAGCGTTCGTATTCTTAGAAACTATTATAAGCGAATAAATTTGACCCAATTTCACAATCGCTATTTAAAAGCTCATGACTCGACTAATTAATTAATTTAAATGCCAAATATAGCGACGATAATATTATCGACAGCTGTAGCCTTTTTTAAGTCGACTAATCGGTCTAGATCTACAAGAAGTGGAACGTATAAAGGTTGTAACCTAACTTTTTACTTTACATCTATTGCTGTTGCTTATTCGAAAACATTAATGAAAAATACCCATCTTATAATTAGTACTTGTAAATTAGTCTAAATATTTTAATCTAATTAAAGTAACATCTAAATCTTTGCCAATTGATTAAATATTTTGTACTCTGTACGTGGTAGAGGCACGCTGCAATTATATTATGGTTGCAGCACGAATGTGTCGGCTCAAACGGGGAAGGACCACGCTCTCACAGAATACCAGGGTAAAATAGCAGCTTAATACTGCTGTGTTTCGTATTGTGAGTGTAGAGATTCGGAGACCCTTTTTACTGGCACACAACAACAACAACAACAAGAACAAGGCATTCCATCTTAGTCCTCAAGGTTGACAACGCATTTGCGTTTTGATTCTTAATTGAAGATAAATGTAGATGTCTATGGGCTACAGCATCCACTTATCATCAGGTGGACTGTGTGCTCGTTTGTGACCCTTGTTATTGCATAAAAAAGTGATTTTTTTGAAAAATTGATATAATATGACTTTGACTTCATACCCTAAAATTATTACCATGTGGTTACTCGGTTGATTCGACCTGCGACTTTTTTGAATACGGATGCTATCTACTATGTAGGATTATACTATAGTGTCACAAAAGTTACTATGAGTATATAAGACTTACGGCCCATTGCATCACAGAGATTGTCACTCTATACTGAGAGGGTAGAACGGGCGGGGACGACCCGGACACCTAGTAATGTAACTCCCGAGGAGGACGATGTCTCGAAAGGGGTCCCGAGTTGTCTTGATACACTGCAAAGCTGATGGGAGCAGTTATTACTGTCCCCAGCACGTGCTTATTTTCAAGCAAAGCAATAGAGGACATCGGTTGCGTTCACACACTCGCTCACGCTCTTGCACGCATGCACGAACGTACGTACACACGCAAACATGCTCTTTGTCACTTCCACATTTAGACGAATTTAACGTCACCTCATAAGTTAAGTTCCATTAATACATTTAGACATCATACACATATGCTCGAAAAACATTACCCTCGTTCTGGGGTAAAAACCAAACAGTTTCAGCGGGGATTTAAATCTAGGATCTCAGGTATTATAACCACTAAGTCACGCGGTCGTCACCTTAGAATAGAATCTAAGTGGCAATTAAGGTTCGGTATAAAACAGCCCAGCGATACAAGGAAGTTGGGTCACAAGATAGTTATAGACCAAATGGGATGGTGTCAGTGCCGCATTTAGGCGCCGCTATAAAAGTATTAATTGCACTGCGACTTGGAATATAGTTGCGATGAATATAGTATATTGAAAAAAGGTAAAACATTTTCTTTCCTTCTCTGACTTATTTATTAATACTGCTTTCAATTAGACATATACTTCTTCTTCTGCATCAGCCCGTAAATGTTCACTCAGGCATCGCATGAACCTTTCACATTGTAGGGATTGATATCTTTAACAGGCGGATTGATGATCGCATTACCAGGAGTCTCGCAGGCATAACACCCCCCCCTCCCCCATCCAGGGGTTCGAAATTTATTCATCGCACCATTTCACAAATGACATAATATGGGCATTTCCCACAATCTTTTCTTAAAGCATCCACATATACATTCATTACAAGATTTAAAAGCTAGGGCCTGTTTTCATTTATGTGTAAGTATTCTTCATCAAATTATTGAGGATCATGAGAGTGAGTGCTTAGTGCACATATTTAGTGGGACTTGATTTCAAAGCTGAAACAGAAATGGAAACATAAGTTTTTGTAATTTTCATTGACATTTTGTGTCGCTCTTATGGCGCTGAGAAGACCCAAAATAGGCTTTTTTGACAAAAAAATAGCCAAATCTATACAGTTTATGGCGGCGGAAACAACACATGTTATAGAACATTATATAGGAAAAAAACGGTTGTCTTCAAAACACGTACTATTTGCAATATTTCTCTATTCAAAAAATTGTAAAATAACCTATTGTTAGGACCTTCCAGCAAATATACTTGTATAGCTTATCACAGTACGTTAATAAAATTAAAAACTAGACCGTATCGTATTTGAATATAGAACATTGTTTTTTTATTTTCGATTAAAAACAAAACTTAACAATTAATTACTTTAAAGTAATTAATTGTTCTTTGTTTTGTAAGAGGTCAAGCGTCGTGTAATCGTGATTCTCTTTCTTTTCTATGAAAGTCGACGGTATACAACTCATTGGCTGTTGTCAGCGTCATAACGCATAAGCGAATTGAAAAAAAAAAGGCTAAGTGATAGCTGCATAAGGCCTATGCGTTTTACAACAGTACGATACCACCGTAATCGTAAATTTAAGATTGATACGTTGAACAAGTCGGCTTAGTAAATCAACGGCTGAACGTTTGGTTGTGCTCTTGCGAGCCGCGGGCTGTAAGGTAAGGATTTGTTTCGGAATTATATTCTTGATTATATACTTTTCTCTACCACGAATAAATTCTTGGTTTAGTTCATTCATATTCTATAGAAACATATCACCAATTTGTTCAAAAAACTACCCTGCCACTCACTTCAGCAATATAAATTTGTTTTGTCACTCTTACCTCATTCTTTCTTTCTATGTGACCAAACTTGTTTATTAGAGTTTTAAATAAATTAAAAAATGTAAAAAATTAAATATTTGTTTTTGTATATAAATTTCTAGTTTTTTTTAAATGTTTAATCTGTTTGTTTTAGGCATACTGTAATAAGCAAACATAACAATTAATTGGTATAATGCTAAGGCGAGGCTGAATGATAATTGCGCACGGTATGTCAGCGGGTGATTCATTCGTCTCACCGTGTGCGTACAGCCTATTTTGCTCCGGGATCAATTTAGTGATGTCATCGCTAATGAATGTGCGTTCGCGATCATTTCGTATGTAAACGCCTCAATCATTGTAACGCGCCAGCTTAGTGCAAAAGTAATCAAATCCATTTCTAGAACAATTAGGTGGATACGTATTCGACTTGCTGTGTATGTACAGTCAGGTTCAATTAAACGTGTCAAGTTTTGTTAAATTGATGACCCTTATTCCGTTGTGATATGATGCAGATTTTGGTCTCACGCGATGTCATAATTTCGTGCATAGTTACACAATACACATTGTGTGGTTTGATTTGTTTTTTAGTACGACAAACGAATAAAAGTAAAGTAAAGTAAAGTTACAGCTTATATACGTCCCACTGCTGGGCTCAGGCCTCCCCTCATTTCTGAGAGGGTTTAGGGCAAGGAAGTGTCCGCCGCGCTGCCCAAATGCGTGTTGACGAACTTCACATGTCTTCGAAATATTTTTTTTCTTATTCCTCAGACATACAGGTTTCCTCACGATGTTTTCCTTCACCGCCGAGCACGTGGTAAATCAGCACTTAAAATTGCAATTAACAATTTCATTGGTGCCTGCGGGGATCGAACCCGGGTTACTCGCCTTCTGTTATATTTACAGCGAGCGTTAACCACTGAGCTACCACGGCTACGACAAACGAATATAAGTATCTAATAGTCCATTTGGCAGATTACAGTCATATTATCTATTTACAGAATTTTTTACTGATGAGCCATGTGAACTCAGTACAAAACATAAGATAACATACCAACATACGTTGGTTTAGTGATCGCAAGTGCGCCTGCTGACCATTAGGTCCTGGGTTCGAATCCCGGGTTGAGGAACAAAATACTATTATTGAGTTTTTTTTGTTAAGAAATTCTCAATAGCACCCCAAAGTCAGGAAGTTAGTGGTGTTTCACCCCATGCCTCAAAAAGCACGTGCCGTTGGTCCTGCGCCTGATCTTTCTCCGGTCGAGTCGAATTGTCATCATCAGGCAATGAGAATGAATAAGTCCATCTGATGGTAAGTCGCCCTTTTTTTTAGTTCTGTTTTTAAACTTCAATTGTTTGTTCTTTTTTGTGTTTGTGTTGTGCATAGTTGCAATATACTTTTTTGCCATAAGCTTCAATATAAAATATACATTTACATTGCGAACGTGTCTTGCGAACAACCTCTTTATAACGAATTTACAACTATCAAGAAAGTGTAAATACCTCTAATTAACGAATTTTGTCAACCCAAAACCTTTATATAAAGTTTATTAGTAGAAGTTGTGAATAAAACTATTTTTTTATATTTTTGTTACTAATTTTAGACCTCAACATAACAAACCTCAGTTTAATGAATTATTTGATATAACAAATATTTACTTGTTCCCTTCCGATTTGTTATATCGAGGTTGCATTGTATAAAGTTGTGAGGCGCGCGCATATCACTCAAACTATCACGATGAAATTACAAAACTGATGTGTATTGTTAAAAAAAGTATTCGAATTATTAATGAATATTTAAAATGTCGCAATCAAATTTTATTTCATTACTAAACATGAATCAAAAGATAAACCGCTAAACAGCTTGTTATTTCCCGCTCATAAATCGGTGGGATGTACAGATGAAGCCCTTTTTTCCTCTATTCTAAGCCAGCGTTTATCTACAATCCCACCTAATGGTAAGTGGTGACGTAGCCTAAAATGAATTAACAAAAGTCTATTCACTTTTGCCTTAAAGACACTCATTGTAATCGAATGGAAAGATAGATGCTGACAACTTCTTAAACTCCGCTGCAGTTCGCAACCTTATTATAAACTTACTATTGTTACGCAATTTACAACTATTAAGCAACTTTTTAAATTGGCAATGAAATGTTGGCTTAGTATTTCGTTATCATAATAACAGGGTTTCTAATTGTACATTTAATCTTGCGTAATTGTAAAAATTGCCGCGTAGTGGCGGTGTAAGAGAGTCAAGAGTAATACAATACCATCTCTCGGGTGCAGGAGGCGACGCTGGTAAACTGAAACAGGAGATTGGAAGCAGCATATTTATGATAACGCGTTGTGGTGGCGCGGCGGACTCTTCCCTGCAGTCAAAACCTTCTCAGTAATGAGAAAGACCAGTGCCCACATGACTTATCATGTATTTTATTTATCTCTATATATATAAAAATCAAATTGCTGTCAGTTCGTCTCGCAAAAAGCAGGCCCGATTTTGATTAAATCTTTGTGTGAGTTTGAGTGGGTCCCGGGATAATTTATATTCACGATTAGAATCGGTAGGTGACGCTGTTTTCGACACTCAGAAATCACCTGTGCGAAGACGGGGCGGATCACTAGTTAAATTAATAATTGTTAGTATTATAAAAGTATACAATTAAATAATATCAAAATTTCTTCGCCGTAACAAATTATGATTGCGTTTGTCAACCTCAAACGTTATTTAATTATTCAATCTACTAACGTTAAAAACATGTGTAAAAGTATAATAGCTTGCCAGACAGACATTGTTCTGCCCTTTTCGACGACCGTTTGTCATTTCCTATTAAAAATTCTTAAATTCGCAAAAAAAAAATTGTGGGTTAATTTTGGGTTATGGGCAAAAAACTATCCTATCTCTCAAGTTGGACCAAACTGCACTCGGTGTGCAAATTTGATTAAAATCGGTTAAGTAGTTTAGGAGTCCATCGCGGACAAATAGTGTGACACGTAATTTATATACATATATTAAGATTAATATTTTCCCAAAGTTTAGTTACCTGAGCTTCCTTCTTTCCGTAATCTATTTAACACATTAATGGTAATATAATTATAATTCACAACAGAGTTGGTGCGGCTTGTGAAGCGGCAGAAAAGGCTAAAGTTTGCAAATACAGGGGTCTAGGCTCCGAATATATTTTTGTCCCTTTCGGTGTCGAGACCCTTGGTCCGTGGGGTCCTAGCGCTATAAGCCTTTTTAAGGAAATAGCAAAAAGGTTAATCGACGTCACAGGAGACCGAAGAGCTGGCAGTTACCTCGGACAAAGAATTAGTCTAGCTATTCAACGGGGAAACGCTGCCAGTATCTTCGGAACCTTGCCTAAAGGACCTCTTTTTAATAATTTAATTTAGTTATTATAATATATATTTTTAAGGTTTTTAGTATTAGTATTAATTGTAAATATTATAATTTAATTTCATTAATTATACTTATATTTGTTTCTTCATATTTAATATTATGTTTCACATTTGTAATAATTTCTTTTGCATCATATATATTTGAAATCATATTTAATAAGAGGATTTAATATTAACATTATAATTCAATGGGGTAAGTCTCAATCAGATTCTTTTAATCTAGGCAATTGTTGAATATTGCGAACTTAGGTAAGTACTGAATGAGAGTTTCAAAGAATACGTGTTTTAAAGTTTTGTTAATACACATAATTAGGAAGTAGCTAGAAGTCAACGTTGCAATTTACATGGCATCTTTCATTCCTGCAAAGATTGTAGCGCACGAAAGCATGTGCCTGGCTCTAATGTAAATTGGTGGACGCATCAATATTTATAATACCACATTTCTTTCAAGTTCCTATCGTATTGCTTGATTATTAGGGAATTCAAGTTGAGCGAGCAAACTGTTCGCCACCAAGGCTCTTTGTTTATACAGAGCTGATTTATAATTAGTTAAGTCCGTGGCGATCGTAAACATTCAGAGTGCATCCCTAACTTCTCGACATCAATATTCAACTGGAGCGTTTATTATCATATCTCATTATACGAGTTAGTGCTTGTACAGGCCGGGGTAGTGCGGCCCCTTCTTAGGTTATGACCCTACAACTAAGCACTAAATTTCGTTCTTAAAACAACGATTGGAATCCGACCTTACGTTGCCCAATTAAGGTGTACATTAGTGTGCTAATGCCTAGATGTAAAGTCGAGAATCAGTTTTGAGATGCAATTTGGAAATGAGATCCGGAGGGTAGCTGTTACCCTTAAGGGGTGTAGGGGGTTCGGATGGGAGACTTACCACTATTATTTATAAGGGTGGGGTCAGTCGACGGATAGCTGGCTAGATATACGAGTAATATAGGTCCGCTTCGACTGCAACCGACTGCGTACGTAAGCGTATTTTGATCCAATACCATCGAGCCTTACGCAGTTTCTTACATTGAAATATTACTATTAAAACCGAATGATGTAATGGGATTATATACAAAAATAAATTAAATTCCTTGGAATTCTTTAATAATTTATTAAAAAACCTGTTAACAAAAACTACATATACCTATGTTGTGAATAAGTACCTCTTTATTATATATAAATTAATAAAATTAGAAAAGGAATTTTAGTAAGAATACTATGCTTCATCATCATCATCATTACATCCCTTCAGTGGTCCACAGCTGAACATAGGCCTCCCCCAATGAATGCCACAAAGCACGGTCCCGAGCCACCTGCATCCATCGACTTCCTGCATCTACACTTCTCCTACGGGTACGAGACCGCCACTTGAGAAACTTTTTTCCCCATAGGTGGTCGATTCTTCGCCGGCTCATTGCCAGTTCAGTTTACTAATTCGTTGGGCCATGTCGGTTACTCTGGTTCTACTGCGGATATCTTAATTCCTAAGTTTATCACGCAGAGAAACTCCGAGCATAGCCCTTTCCATAGCTCGCTGAACGACATTGAGCTTCCTCATACGGCCGGCAGTGAAGGACCACGTCTCATATCTATAGGTCATCACTGGCATCACACACTGATTGTACAATACTATGCTTGATTACTCATTATTCTATCATTTTTAGTTATACGAAACCGTTGGAGAATAAATGATCATCGCAACGTAGAGACAACTTATTGAAATTCAGTACTCAACAGTGCTTAATAATAATAATAATAAAGCCCTTTATTCCGATCTAATAACATTTAACAATAAAACTTAAGATAAAAGAATCTACTAACTACAAAATGTCTCTTAGTTCGGCGGTCCTATTGGCAAAAGCCTCCTCAAACGATATCCATTGTTGTCGATCTTGAGCAACCGTTCTCCAGTTTGTTCCTGCTGTAAGTTATTTCATCTTCCCACCTTGCATGCTGCCTTCCTCGTCTTCTTTTGTGCACAAATAGTGCTTAAATACCCCCAATCGGTGGTAAGTAGTGATGTACCAGAAGATAATAAAACAGACTGGCCTTGTGATCACAAGCAAGTGGTAGCTCAGATGGTTAACGCTCGCTGTAAATATAACAGAACACGAGTAACCCGGGTTCGATCCCCGCAGGCAACAATGAAATTGTTAATTGAAATTTTGAGTGCTGATTTATCACGTGCTCGGCGGTGAAGGAAAACATCGTGAGGAAACCTGCATGTCTGAGGAATAAGAAAAAAAATATTTCGAAGACATGTGAAGTTCGCCAACACGCATTGGGGCAGCGCGGCGGACACTTCCTTGCCCTAAAACCATCTCAGAAATGAGGGGTCGTCTGTGCCCAGCAGTGGGACGTATATAGGCTGTAACTTTACTTTACTTTACTTTTGTGATCACATGAGAAGACAAGATATAATTTTTTTATTTGAAATGTTCATGTCGCCCATGCATGCATGCTCTAATGAAATTAGGATATTTTTATTTTCAATAGCCTCACGAATCATACACATGAAAAATTCACAAGAACATTCTACAAACCGTTGAAAAAGATCAGCCAATGTAATATTTTTTCCACAAAATATAGAATTATGTAAACGTTATTAGTCGAAAAGTCGGGAGCATAAAGAAAGAAAATTAAACGAGGTTACATATGCAATAATTAGTTTTTAAAAGTTAAGACTCTTGACTGGTTTGTCGATTTAAATATCACAAAAATACGAAACACAAAAAAAGAAAACAATTCTGCAGTCTTCATGTAGATCGTTCAAACATTTTACGTTTACATTGGTCGTTGGTTGACGTAATTGTGAATTATACTAATAAAATTTGGCAAATATTGTCCGACATGGTTATATCAATACTGTCATGGTGATCGGTTGGACGGTATGGAAGTTCATGACCTGCAGTGCCATCTAGTGGGGAGTAAAGCGAAGTGTTGCAAACATTTCCGAAACAACACGACCGTTATTATTGTTATTTTTTATATATATATATATCTTATATCTGCTATCTTCGATTAAGAATCCAAATGCAGAATTTCACCCGTGAGGACTGAGATGGAATGCCTCGTTTCATATATCGTGAGAGTGTGGTTCTACCTCGGTCAAGTCGACCGATTCGTGCTACAACCATAATATACTTAAGGAAGTTTGTGATGTAGCACCTCCGTGCCTCAGAAAATCACTTAAAGTCGTTGCCTGTATTTGACCTCTCTCCGGTCGAGTCCGATTGCTTTCCTATTGAACTGTGAGAGTGTGGGAATAGAGATTGGTGCTTGCGCACACAGTTTTGCACTATAATCCTGTCCTGCGCAGATGGCTCTCGTCTTCGTTGAGCCTAAAGACCGTGACCTAAATTCGGTCTGGAGAAAATCATTACCACCACTGCATCAGTGTTGTATTATAAATGCTACCATAACTAATGCTTATTGGGAGATGTTCAATTATTTTTTTTTTCTTTAAAAATACTTGTTTACACATATATAATGTGATAGCCAGAAAGTTATAGTACGTGAGGGTAATATGGTGGTCATTCGACTAACATGGTAATTTTCTTATATCTCAAAAATTACAGCCTTGTTAGCATAGATGACTTTGTGATACAATAGCTCTTCATCGGTCAATCAAATAATAAAGGGTCAAAAGGGCGATGCTTTATCGCGCCATTTTGACAGTTAACAGTATAGTGAATATTTTAGTCGATTTTAATATGTTGTAGTGTAATCAGTTATTTTAAATAGATTTTCGAAGTGTTCCGAATTATTGTCAAAGCTTGTTTGTTAGCAATATTTTTCTTAATATATTAGTTATAGTATACGAATTTGTGTTTTTGTCTCTGTCCTTCTCCCAGTTTTGGTTTTATAGGGCGGGCGACCATATGGCCCTCACGTACCTTATGAATTCCGATAGATGGCGGTATTTTTTTATTATATGCGAACAGCTATGCAGGTCTAGGGAAAGAGACCAGTATCACTGCCACCTAGAAAATCTATTGTGATCGCTGCTATGGCTATAGTTCACGGCTAAGCCGTATGTCTTCAGTGAATAGAAGGAGTTGCTTAGCCGTGAGCAATTCCACTTCTTCTGGGCGGAGTACATAGTTTCCCAGATGAGTGTTACGTTTGCGCATTAAGGGTCCGCAATCAGTTAGGATGTGTAGAGGAGTTTCTTCCGTTATGAAACAGAACCGGCACACCCTTGAGTTGCTTAGTCCCAGGATGGACATGTGCTTTTTAATAGATGGCGGCATAATTATGTCGTTAACGCCCGGCGTAGAAAGGACAGCGATGGACACCAGCGACAATGCGATTTAAATTGCCTGCCAAACCTAATGTTTAACGCAAATACTCTCAACATCGAGAGACGCCGATGTCCATATGTGGGCTCTAGGAATGTTGAGGTTATTTAGTTTTATCAAGTTTTCAAACACGGTAAAATCCGTAAAATTATGTTTAACAAAATCAGTAAAATAAGTTTTATTAAGATACGTAAAAGTAGTTTTTTTACCACGTGTAGTGTTCGCGTAAATTTAAGAAATAATCAGCACATTAATTATGTTTGTTATGAATTTAGTTCCAAATATCGCGTACGTCGTTTGAACGACGAAATTAACGATGCAAATGTTTTAATTTAAATGCTAGCAAGAGTTTCGTGTAATTTTACAACACCTTATAATGTTTATACTTAACAACTGCCGAAAACCAAATTAGAACTTCATTATAAAATATTAATTTCACGCCTATCTAATTACGGAAGCGGGGAAATACATCATATAAAATGTGTCCATTGTTTGTGAATTTTAAAGAATTGAGTTTTTTTAATGTAGTCACTTTACCATTTAATAATAAATAAAAGTGGTGGTAGTTTACAGGCTAAGCTCTCACTGTTAATTTAATGGTACGCGAGTAACCCAGGTTCGATTTCGACCGGCACTAATGAAACTGTTTATTGCAATTTTAAATGATCGTGATAGGCAGTAAAGAAAAACATCAGTTCTACAAAGATCCTGACAAGCAACAATGATTTGCAGGTCATAAAAACACTTATGTCATGAGGGATTTGAACTTGTGACACAGCGTCGCAAATAAATGCCTGGCCAATGCGCTACCGGGTCGTTAGTTTATCTTGTAAGTTTTACGTCAGATAAAACCTAACAGTGTAGTGTCTTTTTTATGTTTTCTTGTTAATGATACTGTCAATTTTGCTTTTCTGTTAATAAATCATGTTCCTCCTGGCCGATTGTTGACCACGATTTCTTCTTTTTCAATATCAACCTGAAACATAAAAGAGTTGGACGAGAGCCTATTCATTGTAAGAAGGATTTGCCTTTTTTATTTTACTTAAACATACAGAATTTCACTCTTGGCATTAGACGTATTGGCGACCGCAGTCTCACACCTTTGACACTGCTCCCCATTGCTAGTCGGGGTATTTTATCCAAAATATGTAACATGGCATTCATATGCGTGTAGATAATTAAACAGAATAGTTCTTCAATATTATAAAACTTAATTTCTGCTAATATCAACATTTAATATACATATTCACAACAATAACATATTGTATGTGTACGCAGAGCTTAAAGAGGAGCTTGCTACTCGATCAGTCAAAACCTATGGGTTTAAATGGATAATTGTAAAAAAATGCGTAGGTATCAAACTCACATCATAAACCCAATATTCCGGTAATCACCTTAATAGACCAACATGTGACCAATAATTTCCAGACAAAAATTGGACATAAACATTTAAATTATTAAAAAGTACGATAACGTGCCGTCACAATGGAAACGCGCTCCAACTAGAAGGTTTTCAAGTATAGCTTTACTTAGTTCACCCGCTTGGAATAACGCAGTGCGTAGTGGAATCAATTAGCATAAATAAATTACTTTTGATCTTGTAGTAGATTTTATTTAATGTCCGATAATGACTCGGCTCCTCAACCTATTGTTATTTACCGTGTGTTTATTTTATGTTAACAAGACACTTTAGCTCGTAACTGCCAGTTATTATTCCCTTACAATTCATAATTTAAATGAGTTTTGTGATAATTAATTAAAAATTACGTCATAACATTTTAAATTGAGACTTCGTTATTAATTGTTATTTATTCATTTATTACTTCGTTTATTACCTTATATACAGTGTTATTTTGCAATAACCGGCCAAATTCGCCAAGAAGGTACATAATAAATAATATAGGTAAATAGTGAAGAAAATTAATTAAAAAAGTTAATGCATTATTTTAACTGATTTTAAATTCGAAGTGTCGATCGGTAGGCAAAAACGTTGTTGGCCATAAATCATATTCAATTTGGGATAATTTCAAATAAAAGTAGAAGCCTCATTCATCGTATTGTCAAAAACTGCAATTACGTTATATCATTATTTATATATTTAAACTTAAGTTTAAAATTTGGCTACTCTCTGAAAAATATCCCTGTATATAGCGGCCTTTTATTTTAAAAGAAGGAGGGACCTGGAAGGTAAAATTTTAACGCTATTTTTACGGATTATGAAATATTGAAAATACTTAATATATTATATTTATCTTATCAGTTATGAAGAGAAAATAGAAAAGGTCCAAAATAAATTCTTACGTATTGTTAACTATCGAATGCATTCACCTCGCGTTTCCTATGAAAATCTCTTAACAAAATATCAAATGCTGTCATTAAAAGACCGACGCACTTTAATCGACGCCACTACTTTTAGGAATATCTGTGTTGGTGAGATTAAGTGTTCACAGTTATTATCCGAGGTAAGGTTTCGAATACCACCCAAAAACACACGATCAAAAAATCTATTTCATATACCAAAAACCAGGACCAACATTGGTAAAAGAGCACCAGTACACAGAATGTGTGTCCTCCACAATAAAATGCTTAACGACATCGATATTTTCTCTATCTCCCGTTCAGCTTTTAAAACTAAATTAAAAAGTACTTTAGTAGCAATCATGAATTAGATATATAAGGATATTTAGTATTTATTATTGTACATGTTAGATGATTGTTTTCAGATGATTGTTTTCTTTTTATTTAAGTACAGACTTGTTACCCTGCTTGTTGTGCAGACGATACCAATTACGACCTGCTTCATAATATAAATATTATGTATGTTCTTAGTGAGACAGCTTATAGGAAACAATTGTAATTACCATTGTCTTATTTTACTTGTATATTTTTCTTTCATATCTTTTGTTTCTGTTTTGTCTCCAATAAAGTAAATAAATAAATAAATAATAAATAAATATTTTCGTTACATTGAAGGGTCAATGAAGCGTCCATTATAATCTTACAGTATGTAAGTTATGAATGGATGTAATTTTCAGGAACGGCTTTACGTGGTGGAGCTATACAGCAGCTATATTACATGGTTGGAGATGGACCGGGGAAGGACCACGCTCTCACAGAATACTAGCACAAATTAGCAGCTCGATACTGCTGTGTTTCGTTTTGTGGTTGTAGAGAACCGGAGATCCTTTTTGCTGGAAATGAGGCATTACATTTTAATCTCCAGCGGTCACCGTTATTCTATAAAAAATGGTTGCCGATGGTATATACAACTCAATTTAGAAACTCTGATGGAATACAAACCTATAATAATAACATACTCAATAGGTGTACTACTACTAATCTTTTTTATAACTTTTTTATAGCATTGGGTGACAAACGAGCACACAGTCCACCTGATGGTAAGTGGATGCTGTGGCCCACAGACATCCACATTTATCCTCAATTAAGAATCAAAATACAAATGCGTTGACACCCCCCGAGGACTAAAATGGAATGCCCCGATTACATTTACCACAAAAAACACAGCAGCATATACGCTGCTATACTATTCTGTGAGAGCGTGGTTCCGCCCCGGTCGAGCCGATATTTGTGCTGCAACTATAATATAGCTGTAGCGTGGCTCTACTGCCTCGTTGGTCTAGTGGTTGTAGTAGTGCGACTACTGATCATGAGGTCCTGGGTTCGAATCCCGGGTCGGGCCAAATAGTTAATTATAGAGTTTTTCCGTCAAGAAATTCTCAGTCGTTGCCCGGAGTCAGAAAGTTGGCAGTGTCTCACCCTCGTGCCTCGGAAAGCACGTAAAGCCATTGGTCCTGCGCCGATCTCTCTCCGAGCACTTGGGCACTATAATCCTGTCCTGCGCCGATGGCTAGTCTCCGTTGAGTTTGTTAGTATATGTCCTCCAGACCGAATTTCGGCTACTCGCCTAAATTCGGTCTGGAGGACATTATATATATATATATATATATATATATATATATATATATATATATATATATATATATATTTATACAAGTTATCAATTTCCCTTTCATATTTGTCATTGACATTTAATGTGCGCTACTCAAGTATTTATTATTAATGAATGGCTTATAGTCGTATACATTAAAATACATAAATAGATGTTTTTAATTAAACAAATAAATAATTTTGCCGTATCAATGCGGAACTGATAACGAATAAAACCTATATTACACTGACCGACCTTGATTAAGTATAAAATTTAATTAGTTGCATAATTTTAAATGATTAACACTTAAGTTTATTATGGTTAAAAACTTTAAAACCTCTATTTGAAACGCGGTTCAATATAAAATAATATATGACTTTTATTGCGGCGTGATAAGGTGCATATTTGCTAGTTATGTCGCTATTCGGTCTGCAAACGAAATAGAGGCAAAGCTCTCGTCATAATGAGGTGTTCGCAACAAACTTCTCGGCGACGCTTCACCGCGGCTGCGGACCGCACTCTCGTATCCAAACACTTCTAAACATGCACGTTGCTTCTGACATTTTCGTTTGCCAACACATTGTACTTAGTTTTATAAATATGCATTCTAATTACTACAGACCTAATTGAAAATAAAAGGTGCTCTACAATATGTTATAAAAACTTGTTATTTTTTGTATAATAAATTATCATAAATTATAAAAATGCGGCAATAAAAGACGTAAATAGTTTTAGAAATTAAATTTATATAATTTTTTCGTTTTTAGTATTCCAAAGTAGCTTTACTTTAAAAACGGACTAACGAAAAAATGCACGCGTTGTTCGTAGAGTTATTAATAAATAATTGTTGACGATCGATTTTGTTGAGTTTTTTTACTTGTCCTTACAATGATCCACGCAAATAATTATCACAACGTTTACGTGATAGATCCACCTCTGTTTCATGACACAGCTCGAAAAGATCGACTCGGTTTATGAAGGATCACACTATGAAAACCAACAACTGAGCAAATAACTGCCAAGAAATCCCTCATGATTTACTGCTCTCCAGGAACATTTAAATATACGAATTTCAGTAGCTGCCGATAAAATTTTTAAGGCGTTTATTATAAGTTTTCGAACAAAAATTATGAATAAAGTAGTTGACAGTAGCTGCGCGTGTACCGGTCGATAATTAATGTCTGCGATAGTTCCAAAGGGGGTTAATTAATAATAACGGCGTATGGGTGATTAATGAAACCGTACCCTTCCTAATTTATAGTTGGACTTAACCACCCCGTCCCGCGCGTCCCGCCGTCCCAAAGCAAACTAAATATCCGATACCTCGATGCTTAGTGCAGGTGTACGAATCTTGATACTTGATATTAAGTTTGGACACGTCAGTAATAAGCATAGGCTGATATGTTGCTACATAGAAATTATATTAAGGAAGACCGTTTGGTAATTTTAGTAAATTAATTATGCAACTAAGCTAAACGCTCAGTAAATCCGTAATAGTTGTTCGTACGAAAAAACAAACAATGAATAAATTTAATGGGTACTTTTTTCAACGTTCCTTAGAAACTCGAATTCATTTGCATAGATTGAATTTTTTTCTCTACGCTCGTGACCTTGCTGCAACTTTTGAGTCTAGTGTAACTGTAAAAACCAAGTGGCTAATAGCATTATCAGAACATAAAATAGCTCTTGGTCACGGTAGACTGAAGATGTCAGACGTCCTAATGGCATACTTGACCCGGACTTCATTTAGCTCTTAATAAAATCCGTAAAATTCAAAATTACTCACTTAAGTATTTTTAATAGAATAGGGATGACAAACGAGTATACAGTCCATCTGATGGTAAGTGGAAGCTGTGGCCTATAGAAATCTACATTTATCCTCGATTAAGAATCAAAATGCGGATGCATCGTCACCCCTGAGGACTAAAATGGAATGCCTTGTTTCCAGTAAAAAAGGGTCTCCGGTTCTCTACTCTATTTCTCTCTACTATTACGAGTATTAGTCACAAGCGACTCATTCCTGAGAGGATACGTAATCCCGTTGCAGATAGGTAGTTCCGCTACATCATCGTGCGCTGGTATATGTTCATACCTAGTCTATTAGCCCATCAACTGAAAAAGTCCACTGCTGGGCCTTTTCATGCAGGGGACAGGGTTTGCTTTGCGTCTGGAAGACGAATTTGCGGTCTTTACCTCACCCACGTAAATAAATGGAATGATGGATTTTTTCACAAGCTCCATGTGTGTCCATGTGCATTTAAGATATGCAGAACACCTCAACGCCAAAAGTTCAAAGTAGAAGGTCCTTGCTTGTGCTTCTGGATTTTTAGAATTAAAAAAAAAGAAAAAGTGTCAAGACGCCCGAGTCACGACATATTATTATGAAGACAAGTACGAGCAGTGTATTCGGACTTTGAAAATCTAATTACGTAGCCGGTACCCTTACCTCGATCGCTCCTTCGCGCCGCCCGCCGCCCAGCTTGGTATATTCCACTTTGCGCTCCTGATTATACCTTTGATATTACAATAGTATTAGCTTTTTAATTATTTAAGGAGACATGAAAATTTTAAACTGTTTTGAACCTCTACTAAAATGTATTTATTGCGCAAAGGCAAAACATTTTATAAAATTTTAATAAGTAGACAAGGGTTGTATTAAAACGTGAATCATAATAATAAACATAATAAAATTACTAAAACATCAAGGACTCGCCGGTGCTCCATCAACACATCTTTTGGGCTGGACATACACACACTACGTTGTTTTTTCTAAAATTCTGCCCGCTTTTGTGATTACTATTGGCTCAACAATAACGTTTCCACACCTAAACAGCGTACTACAAAAAAGCCACTTTAGGACTTTCACTGTTCGATTTGCAGAAACAATAGTAAGACAATAGCAATGACCCGTATGTAGGTCACGAACCGTGAAAGTGTTAATATTAACATTTTAGAGTGTATAAGGATGAATAATGAGTTATTGCACCCCTGGGAATTCGATTTGGGGACTTCGCGAGAGACCTTAAGTTTCCTTATTGCAATATTTAAGATGAGATTACTATAAAGAAAATTTATATATAATTTTTTAATATATAATAAAAAAAGAAAAAGTATTATTTTGATTTTCTACCGTATTGAGTGGTAGAGCCATGCTGCAGTTATATTAGTAGTATAGTTGTAGCACGAATGGGTCGGCTCGACCGGGGAAGAACTCTCTCACAGAATACCAGCTTAAAATAGTAGCTTGATGCTGCTGTGTTTCGTATGGTGATTGTAGAGAACCGGAGATCCTTTTTAATGGAAACGAGGCATTCCATCTTAGACCTCAAGGGTGACAACGCATCTGCATTTTGATTCGTGATCGAGGATAGATGTAGATGTCTATTGGCTACAGCAACCACTTACCGTCAGGTGGACTGTGTGCTCGTTTGTCACCCTATCCTATAAAAAAAGAACATACAAAAAAATAACATTTTGTAATGAGTCGCGTCAATACTACCAGAAAAACTACTAGACTGCCAGGCTTGTAGTACCAAGTAGGAAGTCAATAAAACGAGCACAGGTGCACTCTCTATTCTCTCAATCTCGTACCCGGAGAGAGATCGTGTATAAAACCAATTTTACGTACTTTCCGAGGCACGGAGGTGAAATACTGCCAGCAGCAAGTCGATACTAAGAATTTCTTGACAGAAAAGCTAAACAACTGATTATTTGGCCCGACCCGAGATTCAAACCTGGAATTTCATGGTCAGCAATCTCGTTTACAACCACTAAACCAATGAGGTAGTCAGATAAATATAATATGAATATATGCGTTCCAAATAAGGAGTATTAAAAAACTTAAGTGCTTCTACTACTTGACATCGTTTTTAACTCATACGACCGAAAGTTGTAAGTAGAACTAACCAAGTTTGTCCAAGCGCACGAATTATACATGGTGTATTAATACGGTGTTCAACTCTACTATTGCTAGTGAAGTTTTAATTCGATAACCCGCCGCCTCGTCTACCTCCCCGCCCGCCTCCCCGCACTGCCCCGCGATAATGTATTTATGGAAGATACCGCGGACCTAATGAGCGTTCATACGCCTCTTTATGTGGCCCCGTACTTTGTCCATACGAGATACCGCTTTTACTGGTCACCTATGATCAACTTACCGTACGTTAGGGCACGTTTAAGAAAATCTTTGGTTTAATGAACTTCCTGACGGAGCCTGTTCGTTTGATAGTAAATAAGGTTTTGAAAATTAAATCTTGATGCCTGCAAATATTACACGTAGAGTAAGGGTTTATATAAAATACTTCTGTAAAATTATAGCGTACAGATAAAGTAATCTGTAAGATAAAAGATCACCGTGTAGTGCCAGAGCAAGATAATCCGCTTACCCCATATTATTTTTTCGGCGTCGGAAGAGGCGTCAGAGGAAAAACGAAACAAGAGATGGAAAACATCTTTCTGGTGAAAACTTAAAATAATTTTTATTACTTTGAGTTTTCACCAGAGTTCAACAGACTTCAACAGGCCAACCTCTCAGCCAGGCGATGCAACTATGGCAAATACGCGGTTGTCAATTTATGGCCTACATGATACTCATACCTGGTTACTTCACTGCGAGTCTGGGGTTTTAATCCTAAATAAAATTTCTTGACATGTGTTGTGGATTTTGAAAGGGTTGATTAGCAGACAAGGCAAAATATTTATCATATTAAAACTAAAAAGCTTACGTTTTCAACTAACTAGTTCTATTAGTTGGTTATACTGCAATTTTACGAAGGCTATGAGGTTTTCCTGGGACACCCACTTGACTAAATAAGGTTTGCGGCATCACTAAGCTAACACGTTTCTCCACACTTTTTTTTTAAATATTTGCTTCAAACGATTTATTATGCGATGTTTTGACTCTCTCTTTTAAAGTTGTTAGAGTCCCATATCAGTGGATCATTGACACGTTTCCGTCAGTTTAATAAAGAGCCGACAGAGGATCGACATGTTGCGGATACGTAGAAAGTACGTAGTGTGTAGTATTATTTTGATTTTCTACCGTATTGATTCATCCTGACAATGGCGCCATCTTGTTGTAAGCTGTAGAAGTTGTCAACTGTACAAAATGTACCATTGGAACTATAGAGGAATAAACATAAGTCTTTTATCCTGACCATTATCCAACGGATGTATTCGTTACAGATCATAAAAGCCCACTGCTAAATTCAGGCATCTTTCATAGATAGCCTCATTCCAACCTCAGCGTCGATATAGCGAGTGACGTGTAGTGTTGTGGTCACTTGGAAGAGAAGGCCAAATTGGCCTCTAAAAAGCTTGCTAGAGAGGGGAGTATTTGTGTATTTTTTTAGTAAATAAAAAAAAAATAAAAAAAATGCCGGCACACCACCTGAACCTTTACAAGGCGCAAGTTTGGCCGCACATGGAATACTGTTCCCATCTTTGGGCTGGGGCTCCCCAGTCCCAGATCCTTCCATTTGAACGCATACAGCGCGGTGCCGTTTGAATAGTCAGCGACCGAGCTCTTTCCAATCTGCTTGACTCAATGACACTGCGAAGAGATGTTGCATCTCTTTGCGTACTTTATCGCATTTATCACGGGGAGTGCTCTAAGAAATTGTTCGGACTAATTCTAGCCACATAATTTCACCACCGCACATTGCGACAAAACTCGCGATTCGTCATACTACCTGCAATTCCCCTGCTGAGCTGTTGTCGTCTGCATGGGCTTTCTGCCCAGCAGGTATCGGGCCTCGGGGTATACCCCCTTTACCCGGACATTCCTCACGGCACACTACAATGTGTAGAGCGACGCTTGATGTTCATCAGCCTTCCAAATGCGTTGCTCCCAGGCCTCTCCTCTGTGGGCCTGTATTGCAACCGACAGTTCGTCCGTTAAGGTGTTCAGCTTCGTTTTTATTCTGGGGCAGCGAGTGCGCGCCCAGAGCTTCCTCACCGCTCTTTTATGTATCTTTAGCGGCAGCTCTTCCTTTCTACCCGAGAGAGGGACGATCGTAGAGGCCGCGTTGAGGACCTCCTGGATGCTCGCGGTTATTCTGGTTGTAGCGGCCTCTACGTCGTCCGCTGAGTGGATAGGTGCGTGGACTGGAGGTATCTCCTGCAGGTGTTAGTGGTAGAGCCTCCACAGGTGCCCACTGGCAGGCCCCGGATGTCCACTTTAGTGGACTTCTCTTCAGCCGGGGTATAGCAATACCACGACATGGTTGGTAGTTTCTTGGAGAGTTCGACCATATATCTCTGTATAGTTCGAAACTCCTCCGGACTCTGGGGTGCGAACCTTACACCCTTCCCGAACGGCCGGGCATTAGGAGGGTGGCCCAACTTTCTATTTTGCTCCTCGAAATGTCTGGTCCAATTCGGGAGGCATTCAGCAACAATCGGCGGATATCTCGCTTTCTCCTTTTCTTTTTCGGTTTTTTGTGGCTCTTCCGCCGCTTGCGGTCGTGGTATTGCGGGGGCCGCAGCCATGTGGGCATAGCTCGTTGACGGCCGCTGTCCGCCATCTTGCGATAACCTGCACGTGTTGATGATCTCTACCGGGGATGATCTTCCGGCGGATGCCGCTAGGGTTGCAGCTGCTGTAGGACCCCGCTGTAGGACTCCTCACCTACTTGTTCATATTGGACCGAATCGTGGCTACGTAGGTCCGGTGAGATGGATGGTGGTCGTTCTGGTGGTGACGGCGATTTAGGAGGTGAGGTATGGACCTTCTTCCAAATCGCAGGTTGGGGCTTGTGATGTTGATGGTGATACTGATTCCGATAAAGTTGGGTCATGAGAACCGATACGCTGCCGCTTCTCGTGGATGGAGGCATCGGTCTCGGTTGAAGGGGCTGCGGTTCACGCCCAGTCGTACACTCAGGTACGATGGGCGAGAGCGCGGCCCTCGGTGCGGGCACTTTACCCGGCGACGAAGGCTTTCTGTTCGGGATTTGGGAGTAGGAGGACACTACTCTACTCCGTTCCGGGTTAAATATATCCCTATAGGCGATTGGCCTCTCCAAAATTCCAGGGCGGTCCGGTGATTTTCTTGACTTAGGGGGGGGGGCTCCCCCTTATCCTTACCTGACATTTTGGTGACCTACCTAACTGAGTCAGTGGTAATCTAAGGCCCTATCTAAATAACCAGCCGATCGGTAACAACTGGTGTTGCGCGACGCGGATGGTAGTGATGACAAATTATAGGCTTCGACACTATGGGCACTGCCTACCCCTTTTATACCAAAAGGGTTGGGAGAAGTGCGGAGGTGGCACTTTAAACACGCGACTAGGCACAGTAAGCACGGAGCGCTTTAAAGTGCCTAAGAATCTGCCTAGGGGCCGGTGACCTCGACGCCTCACGGAATCAGCGGACTCAACGATCGGCGGAGTATGTCGTACCGGCGGTTGTATGTGGCCACTGCTTACCACAAACAACGCACACCTAGGAGAATCTTATGTAATTCCCCCGGTATAGCGGTAGTTCATGGGCGGCGGTAATCACTTACCATCGGGTGAGCCGCATGCTCGTTTGCCCCCTCTTCTATAAAAAAAAAATCCGTCGCTCCGCTTCATTCCTTAGGTTTCGGAGAGCAACTATGGGAAGCTTCCCACAGATGGCGGTATAACCCTCTAATTTTTTATGATCCAGTGTTTGACTACTATCCCAACTGATTGTAAGGGCGATGCAGCCGGAGCTGGCTAAGCACACTGATCTTCTATTTTTTAATTATTTCTATATAGAGAAATGCCTACGTATATCCGCCTCGCGGGGCAATGACGGACTATGCTGGACTCGCACTCACTAAAATCTCATGGTGTTCCATCTTTGCAGCATATTGGCAGAGCCACGGGAACGCTTTCGCACAGATTCTAGCAAGTAACTCGCAAGCTCACTGACCTAGATTAACAAGAATCTATTCATTCTTGCCTTGATGGATTGATGTGGACGTCACATTGCAATCGGATGGAAATTCAACCAACATGAGACGTAAAATATCCAGACGTGCGATGGGCAGACGCGCCAACCAGGGTAATGGGTATTATATGGAAGGTGTGTCGTCTGGTATTGCGATCGTCTACCCTTTTCCCAAGTATGACGGTTAAGATAAACTCTCTGTACAATAGGAGAGGCTCATGAACAGCATTGGATTTTATGAGCTGAAAAATAAAGAAGAAGAAGTAATATTTTTATGACCTAGTGTAGTTAATAGTTCTTGGTTATTTAAAAGGTTAAAATTATTTAAGTGATACGCTTTCAGCAGAAGAAATATTCAGTATAGTGTTAACATTCATACGGGAGCCGTGTTAGCTCAGATGCTAAGCGTCCGCTGTGAACCGCTGTGTCCGTCCGTCCGTGTGTCCGGGTTCAAACCCGTCAGTGCCATTGGGAATAATAATAATATAATAAGTAATAGCAATTTTAAAGTAATAATTTATAACGTGCTCGGCGGTTAAGAAAAATATCGTGAGGAAACCTGCATGTCTGAGGTATAATATATTTCCAGGATGTGTCAAATCCGCTAACTCACACTGAATTAACGTGTCGGGATAATTTGTCCAAAAACTCTCTCAGAAATGAGAGAAGACATGTGCTTAGAACTGGGACGTAGGAATATAAGTTACTTTAATTTTATGTCCAATACTAGGCAAAGGTTTCTGAAGTATTTTTGTAACGTCGAATTGATATCAGTATTTATTACCGTTATGTACTAAATCACATACATATCCACGAATTTTACAAAAGTATAAAATAAAGGTGTTTACACAATGGTTAGATTTAGCTACGGTGGCGTATCTGAACAAGCCTTAGGTCGTACGTTGATTACACCGAATTGATGGCTGCATAGCGCTGTATTGTATAAACTCTAACAAAAAAACTTAGCTTTTTATTAGTCATAAGTATTAGGCATATTATTATAGAAAATACCTAATCCGTATACTGTGGTAGCTCAGTAGCTAAGCGCTCGATGGAAATTTACAGTGCCTATGCGTGCAACTCGCGTTCGATTCCCGCCGGCATCAATGAACTTGGCTGATTTACCTCAAAAGGGCGAGGGTAAGTCACACGGCACGTTACGTTATACGTTCAAATACAACGGGTACTCAGATCGTACTCTGAGGAAATTACAACCGCAATACAATCAGGCATAAAAAGTAATGTTAAGTTAAAATAAATATGCCGTGTGGTGGCGCTGTAAGACAATCGATCATTCATTCGACATTTTTCGTCCATGGATGTCGTGAGGGGCAACTATGAGAATTGGCAAAAAGATATGGCTTCCTTGTAGCTTTAGAAACATCTCATATAAGCCCGACGTAAAAATACCCAGACTGACAGACTGGTGACGAATAAAGAAGCATTTACAAGCAAGCAATACTTTTCTATATAAATAGTCAAGCAAAATTAAATTTATAGGCACTTTTCGTTAATTGCTTAAAACTAAAGTTAAATACTAAGCCAAACTATTTCGCTCATAACAGATTGTTTTGGAAGGTGTCATCTACTATAACTAAGGTTAATTAAGACATTCGTCGCTATTATAATCTTATTTGTAACAATTTATGATTGCACATTTTGAAAGTTAAAAGGTAACCTTACCAAATTAAATAAGACTTCATTAGAGACAAAAATGCGTAAAATAAACAAGTATCCTCTACTTACCTATAATAGATATGAAAAATAAAATAACATTTTAACCACATAAAATCATTCAAATCACAGTTCTAAGTCCAAAACTGTATCAAGTACGAAGGAAAGTTTGAATTAAATTTATTTGTTGGTAAAATTAGCCAACAGAGAAATAGTAACCGCAGGCAACGTTTTTCTTAACATAACTTTTTACAACGAGTTCGAAATAATATTTAGTTTAATATCGAAAATTAACTTTATAGTGTATAAACAGTTAACCAAATAAGCAACTAATATAAGTTGCTTAAAAATAAGTGTACAAATAAGCTTATTAAATATTTCATGATTTGCGCTTCGCTAGTGACGACTAGCATTGTCAAAGGTGTATGACGTAAGAGGCAAGCCAACTCTATAACGCTGGGGGTATCTCCAACAGACTAACGGACTATGGAGACGAAAATCAAGAACAAGCATAATGGTTAAGAGATAATTAAAAAATCTACAACAAAGGTAAATCTTAAGACACCCTATTAGTTAAAATCCATCAAGCCGTTTAGTGACAAACGATCACATAGTCCTCCTGATGGTAAGTGGATTCTGTGGCCCATAGACATCTACATTTATCTTCAATTAAGAGTCAAAATGTAGAAGCGTTGTCACTGAGATGGAATGCCTCGTTTCTAGTAAAAAGAGACTCCGGTTCTCGACACTCACCATGCGAAACACAGCAGCATTAAGCTAAGTATTCTGTGAGAGAGAGCGTGGTCCTGCCCCGCTCGAGCCGACCCATTCGTGCTGCAACCACAATATATCTGCAGCATGGCGCTATCACGTAAAAAAGAGAGTGCTATAGAAATAGTGCATGCAAACACTTGACAAACATTGCTGTCCTTCTGAGACTCTCGGGAAAAAATATTAAGATTTCAACAGGAAATGACTGACTCTAGTTTAGCTCTACTTGACACTGACTTAGCATAGTACGCTATATACTGTAAGCTTGGCTTATCAAAGCATTTACATGTTTTTATGGAATCATAAAGTTATCTGCTTTCATTGTTACTCGTATTATCGATCTACATGGATAGCATTTGGAAGGAGGGCAAAGTTTCTCGTGGCCGACAATAGATATTTCCACCTAAATTTTAATTATAAGTAATAATGATTAAAGCCATCAGTAGCGCGACAATCGCCTGACCTCCCGCTCTCACCCTTTCATGACGTCCACGTTGGAAGTGAAGATAGATATGGTAATTTGTTAGTAAATGTTTAAATTAAGTAATTATCTTTGGATAGATTTTAAAAAATTATTATAAAAAAACCACACACACAATATTAAAGTTATTGTCTCAATAATTCCAATCATTGCGGCTTAAAAAGTCCACTAGTAGGCTTCCCTCACTGATTGCCACGTTGTTAATGCGCTCTACATTTTGCCATAGTTGCCACGCTTGGCAGGCGGCTTGGCAACTGTTTTTCATTATTTTGAGTTGTTATTAAGAAGCTGTGACTACCCATCTCCAGTTTCAGTCTCCCTTTGTCGCAGCTTTCCACACCTACAGGCTGATATGGGGTAGTGGTATTCTTACATCGCCACTGCATGGTATGACACAATATTAATTAGTCAGAATAAGTAACTAAATAAAAGAAGATCAAGTAAGTATATAGCGCGATTCTGAAAAACTCAATGTTGTATTTAGGTAACTGTATTTTTTTTAATTTTTTTTTTTATAGAATGTGGGTGACAAACAAGCACTTAGTCCACCTGATGGTATATGGATGCTGTAGTCTAAAGACATTTATCCTAGATTAAGAATCAAAACGCATATCATGAAGCCGAAAGATCAAGAAGCAGAACGTTCCAATAAAAAAGGGTCTTCCGGATCTCTACACCTACCATATGAAACACACTTTACGCTAGTATTCTGTGAGAACGTGGTCCTTTCCTGGTCAAGCCTACCCATTCGTCCTACAACCATAACATAGCTGCAGCGTGGCTCTACCACGTATATTATAGAGTTATTGCACAATTTCAATAAATTAAAACTAAGAAGACTCAAATAGCATTAATCAATAGCTGTGATCATCCGAGTGTGAAGACTAGATCGTAGTCACGAAAATATTGAATTTTCATCGGTTCTTAACACGTCCTCAAAATTTTAAATTATTCAGACGTATAGAAGCTAAGATTATATTATTACTACGTCGGGAACGTTAAAAACTGAATGATAAAAAATAATAATCCAGATTTAAAGCGAGCGGGTGGCGTGACCTTGTCAAGTCCACAGTAGCCCAACCTGAAAGGTATAATTACAGGCTGTGTAACATTCCATTTTGGTCCTCAAACGAGACACTGCGACTGTGGCCTTCTTTGCTTGTAGTTAACTGCAGGTGTTCATGAGCTGCAGTAGCCAGTTATCATCAGGTGAACTGCAAGCTAGTTTTATAAAAAAAAGCGGCCAAGAGCGTGTCGGGCCACGCTCAGTGTAGGGTTCCGTAGTTTCCCGTCCGTCACAATAAGTGTTCCCACTTATGAGTTTAAAGGTGGGTATCCTTTATGTTCGAGCTCCAGCAGCGCTCCGCGCTCCTGCAACTGTTCCCGGTAGTGGGTACTGTTGTTTCCATCCATAAAAAAAAAATCACTTCCCACTTTACATATAGGGGGGCTACCCTAATAAAACATTTTTTTCCAATCCAACAATTTTTATTTTACCACTTTGTCGGCGTGATTGATACACATATTGGTACCAAATTTCAGCTTTCTAGTGCTAACGGTCACAGAGATTAAGCGAGTAAGGACAGACGGACAGACAGACATGGCGAAACTATAAGGGTTCCTAGTTGACTACGGAACCCTAAAAAAGTAGCCGTGTATTGGTGACGTTGGATTCTATTCCCTTTGAAATCTATTCCCCATCACATCCCGGGTGTCGTAAGAACCGACAGAGGAAAATGATACGTGAAATGACACACCGACAGAGGAAATTATGCAGCAGCATCTTCATGATGATACAAAATAATAAAAAAGCCTGTGGTTATCTTCCTGGTATCCATTTTGATTCTTAATCGGGAATAGATGTAGATGTCTATGGGTCACATCTTCACTTACCATCAGTTAGACTGTGTGCTCAATAGTCACAGTCTTCTGTTTTTAATATTAATTTTTATACACATATCAGAAATCATTATCTACCCACATATTACATAAATAATATTTACATACTATTTTATACTATTCCTGTTTATTTTACTTTAACCTTTTCGCTATCCCCTGCACTACATAAAGGTCATCTCTATTGTCTTACCATTGTGTCTGAAAACCGGACAGTAAATGTATTAAGCTACTATAACTGGTCTGTCAACATATATTTGGTAACGCAGTGAACAATTCCTAGCCCTAAACCTCATTGTAGAGTCATGCTGCAGCTATATTTGGTCAGCTCGACCGGCGAAGGACCACGCTCTCACAGAATATCAGCGTAACGAAACACAGCAGCGTTATGCTGCTATATTTAACGCTGCTGTGTTTCGTATGGTAAGTGTAGAGAAACGGAGACTCATTTTACTGGAAACGGTTCATTTTACCATAGGCCTCAGGGATGACAACGCATCTGCATTTTGATTCGTAATCGAGGACAGACGTAAATGTCTATGGGCCAGAGCATCCAATTACCATCAGTTGGACTGTATTCTCTTTTCTCACCCTTGTCCAGTCAAAAATCGCTCTCAGGAATGAGAAGAGAACTGTATCCAGGTGACGTCACACTTATATTAATGTGTAATAATAATGTCCTCCAGACCGAATTTCGGCCACGGCAGGCTGCCTCAATGGAGGCTAGCCATCGGTTCAGGACAGGATTATAGTGCCCAAGCGTAGTAAGGTGCACTCTCTATTCCCTCACTGTCATAATCCGATGGGACGGTAAACCGACACGACCGGAGAGAGATCAAACGCAGGACCAACGGCTTTACGTGCTTTCCGAGGCACGGGGGTGAGACAACGCCAACTTCCTGACTCCGGGCAACTACTGAGAATTTCTTGACGGAAAAACTCAATAATTAATTTTTTGGCCCGACCCGGAATTTGAACCCAGGACCTCATGATCAGTATCGCACTACTACAACCACTAGAACGACGAGGCAGTAATAATGTGTAATACACGTGTATAGACTGTATTTTTTACCTTACTACAATTGTGTGACAAATAAATCGCACGATTTTTACATGCTGTTACCTAACTTTTACTTAACTAGGTTTTTGTAACTTGAAAGCTTATAACAATAAGATTATACAGGGAATATAAAATACCTCATCCGAAACAAGTAAAATAAACATCGTATTTCCGATCCTTGACTCGTCTCCCCCTTCGAGTACGTCTTGAACCAACTTCCTATAATTAATTACACTCATTATCATTATTGTTCGGAAGGCAGTTTTGCTTCTATAATGAATTGTTCTCCTCCATCATTAATTAGTTTATTATAATAAGCAGCGGAACTGCCTTCGGAGATTAATCAAGTTTATCTGATTGTCGTTGCTTTTCAATACTACCGATTAGCAAAAGATCTAGTCGGAATGCAAGCAAAATGTTTGAACTTTTTCTAAAGTATGTCATTTCTTATACTAGTTGTACATATTGACCAAAATAGCCGTCATAGCTCAGTGGCGTCAAATTGTACAGTACGCTAACAAATCGATTTCGATCTTCTTCTGAAACATAGTAGTATAGTAGGATAGAAGTAGATACATTGCAGTATTAGGGATGTTTGGACCACAGCTTAAACGAGCCGGACTTAAACGACGGCCGCATCTCACGGCGTCAAAACGTCATAATATTTTAAAATATTTGTCAACATTGGTGCAATGTTTCATCGTATCCAAAATAGTTGTATGCTGTGTTTTATAATATAAGAATTATGTATTTATATACTGTGGTATTATCAAAATTTAACACACAGTAGTGTTCAATTTTGATTAGTACTTGGCAATCTTTGCGTGTTAAGTTTGATACTTGGCAATCTATCTTGTTTGAACGGAACTGTTGTTAGGAATTTCTATTTTATTTATGTAGTTTATAACGCCATAGTAAAGTATAGGCCGGTTAATGGCGGTGTAAGAATAACCAACTACCTCATATCATCCCGTGGGTGACTTGAGAGGCGATAGAGGGACACAAATTAGGAGATGGGCAGCAGCATCTTCTTATGACGACTAAAATAAAAAAAAACACGTGTGGCACTCGGTGACTGCCGTGGTAAAGCTATTGCATAGCATTTTTTATCAACTTATGCAATTATAATTATTTATTTATTTTATTTATGCAGTTAAGTCTTTGATATTAAATCAAGTTACACTTTTTGAGCGTGGTGACCGATAAGAAAACAATTTTTTTCTCTTATTGAATAAATGAGAAGTTAATATTGTTTAAAATATTTTTAATATCTTACAATACATGTAGGTTATTCAGGAATTTTTATCATTGAGTTAGCAGCTAGTGTACACGTATAAGTCTAGTCGCACGCACACAAACACCGTGCCGAAGTCTGCCGAACTAAACGACGTTAGGCGATGCACGGCTTTCAACGCCACACCTCCGTGCCCGTCGGAGTGGGGAACGTGAGGTTTTTTTCGTTACTGAATTTCTGGATTCGGTCCCCGCGCTCAAGGCCCACGATAGAAGCTATGCAATAGCTTAAAACTGCGGTTGTCAACTGTTTGTAAGCGTGGCAAATATTGCAAATATCCCCCCCCCCCTCATAGAAGCAATCAATGGAATAATGCCTATGTATAGTATAGTAAAGTAAAAGCTTTATTTTAAATATAATAATACTTAATAGTTCTGTACATAATGTATGTATTGAAGATTTCTAGTAGGAAAGTTAATTTGGCGAAAAAATCGTTTTTTTTTCTTTCTTATTAAAACGTGATGTATTGATTACAGTAATAATGTATTTACGTCCCACGGTTGGGCACAGGCCTCATTTAATTTCTGAACGGAATTTAGGATCGGGGACGAGTTCGCCACGGTACTCCATTGCATGTCTACGTACTTCACATGACCTCGAAATATATTTTAATTCGTAGACTTAGACATGCAAGTTCTCTAACGATTTACGACCGCTAAGCACGTGGTGAATAAGCATTTAAATTGCAATTCATGATATCATTAATGTTGGCGTGGTAACGTATCCCTGCTAATATTTTAAATGCGAAAGTGTTTCTTTGTTTTTGCTTCTTTTACGCAACAACGAGACCACAGATCGACAGGATTTTTTTCATATATCTATATGAAATAATTTAAGGACAATATTTTAAGGACTGGAGAGTGAGATAGACTAATTTCATTCTGAAAGTTCATTTTCCTATGGGACTGAACTGGAGCGTAATTCTGTCACAACCTCTTTATGCTGGCACTTGGAATAACTCATTGGCTCTGAGTTTTCGTAATGAAGTTGTATTCAGAACCCCACGCGGGCGATACCGCGGGAAAAGCTGGTAACACATATATTAACAATAAATTTTATTTTCTTACGTTTCCACGAGGAACACAAAAGAAGGAGTTAATGATAATGGTACTTATGACGGTAAAACAAGTCTTCACAGACAACTTTTTATACTCCATCCCGCACTTAATGAGTTAACAAATTGGGTGGCCCGTCGATCCTTAAAGTCATCGCTAAATATTTGTTGCATGAACAAAAACTGAATTATTAAAAGTCTCTTGCTCTCTTAGTACTTGTGTTGAATATTTTGCCTTAACATTCGATCAATAAAAAGCATGTTGAGTATCAATTTATTTTAGAATAAATTTAAATCAATTAATTAATAGTTTTTATACGTGGTACAGCCATGCTTTAGTTATATTAGTAGTATAGTTTTAGCACGAATGGATCGGCTCCACTGGGGAAGGACCACGCTCTCACAGAATACTAGCGTAATATAGAAGCTTAATGCTCCTGCGTTTTGTATGGTGAGTGTAGAAAACCGGAGACCCTTTTTACTGCAAACAAGGCATTTCATTATAGTCCTCACGGGTAACAAAGCATCTGCATTTTGATTCGTAAGCGAGAATCAGGTGGACTGTGTGCTCGTTTGTCACCCTATCCTTTAAAAAAAATCAAACATGGAACCAATATTTTTCGTGATTTGATGTTACTTTAATTAGATACCTTTATATACTAAGAGATAAAACTAAATAAGTTTTACTTTTGATATAAACAATTACAATAACGTGTTATATTCATCATCATCGCAGCTCTTCACGAATTCACTACTGGATAGTTCTCCACTAAGGAATGCTTCAAAACACCACAGTCTAACAAAAATATTTTTATTTTTATATTGTGAAAACACGCGCCTAAGGAGGTAAGTCACTTGCATCCATCAACTTCCTGCTTACTTCCTACTTACCAGATTCAACACCATTTAGTAGTGGGCCCCTACACTTAGCTTACCGGTACGAGGCTGCTGAACGTTCTTCCCCATCGGTAATCGGTTCTTTTAGCTGTATTTATTGCTAGCCAAGTATTATCTCAGCTTAGCTTTATTTATTTATTTCCTTTAAAAGTAAAAAAGTAAAGTTACAGCCTATATAAGTCCCACTGCTGGACACGGGCCTCCCCTCATTTCTGAGAGGGATTTAGGACAAGGAAGTGCCCGCTGCGCTGCCCCAATGCGTGTTGGCGAACTTCACATGTCTTCGAAATATTTTTTCTTATTCCTCAGACATGCAGGTTTCCTCACGATGTTTTCCTTCACCGCCGAGCACGTGGTAAATCAGCACTTAAAATTGCAATTAACAATTTCATCGGTGCCGGTGGGTATCGAACCAGGGCTACTCCCGTTCTGTTATATTTACAGCGAGCGTTAACCATCTGAGCTACCGCGGCTCTGTTATTTCGTTTATCAAATGTTATTTTTTTAATCATTTTGAATTTGTACGGTGATTCTACTTGCAAATGTGTATTGAGATTCTCATCATTTTGTATAAATTCATACCTATATGGATTTTGACGATTATATTTTTTATTTAATTAGTTTTTTCATGGATTTTAACAACTGATAAAGTATCGTGGTTTGAGTGTGAATTGAATTATACAGGATTTTGAGTAATATACGAACAGTGGTATCAATAAGCAATGTGGTTGTCATTAACGTAACAAGAGCAATTTTGTTACGATTGTGTATTTGGGTCAAAGTGACTTTTGTAAAAAGTATCTTTCCGGTTTCACCGGCTGCGTCTGAAAACTAATTTTTTTTGGCCATCATCTTCGATAAGACACATAATGGTTACAAGGCTATATTTGATCGTTTTGCAATTATTCGGCCTCTCCTTCTTGATAATACATACCTCCCCCCAAGCACTGTGAAGAGAAGAGAGTTATTCTAGTGAACGTTTAGGATAGTCAGCAAACATCGATTGTTATACACTTATTTATGCAATCTATTGTTATGGAATCCTTAAAGTATCGAATTATTAAAAAAGAGAAAAAAATTCAAAAGTTTACAGGATATTAGCGAATGAATTTGTAATTTTTAAAGGAATATGTTTTTAGAATTAATGTAATAATTTTAGAATTATTGTAATTTTTAATATTACTTTTGAACACGCTCCTCTGCCATTATAAATTTGACAGACTACACATCTTGGCTAAAAAAACTGATCTCAACAAAGAGAAAAAATCCTAAGTATAATGTCAACAAAGAAGATGGCTGAGTGCCAATTATTATCTGCGTTATATTATTTTATTAATTCATCGCAGTCATTCAACTTCAAACGCAACTAACTTTGTAAATGAACTCAGATTCAAACTTATTTCAAAAATATTAAGTCATTATCATAACCTTATAATTACATGAGTCATTAAATTAATTTCAATTTCAATGAAGGATGCAAATAACAATAATAATTGGGCTGAATATATTATTATTACACGAACACTTAGGTACTGATCCTTCACTACTGTCACTAGCCGAGAGATGTTTGGATCATTTTATGTTAAAACTAGACCAAAACAAGTTATCCTCTTCTATAGCACTATTTACAAATAGAAATTTGAGTACTAAGAACTGAACTAACATTATAATAAGGCTATGTGTAATGGCGACGTGAGAATATCCACTACCATTTTAGTACAAACACAGTTTTATTAAACTTTGTCAGTAATTTAGTTTCTCCGGCGAATTTCTTCACAAAGAATTTCGTCGCCCTTTCCACAGTCTGAAGATTAAAGTCTTCAACCAGTGATTTCTATCTGTACTCACCTATGGTATCGAAACGTGGACGGACATCCACGTACGGCTACTGCACAAGTTCAAAGTCGCTAACTGAGCAATGTGAGTCCATCCAACCAGTCCAACAGTAATTTTATTTATTGGATTTTAAACATCAAGTAATCTCTTTTTTATTTATTTATTAAAATTAATATTTCAATTTCACTTCTAAAAAGATTTTGTAATTTAAAAATTCATAATTTTCTGTTATAGAATACGGAAGTGTGGGGTACTTTTAATTATTTTTCCCAACTTTCAATTGATATATAACGTGGTAAAGTCATACTGCAGCTATATTATGGTGTAGCACAAATGAAACGGCTCACGGGGAAGGCTCCCGCTCCCACAGGGTAACAGCATAAAAGTTTCATATGGTATCGAGGAACCGGAGACCCTTTTAACTGGAAACGAGTCAATCCATCTTAATCTTCAGGGGTGACGACACATCAGCATTTGATTCTTAATCGAGGACAGATATAGATATCTATGGGTCACAGCGGAAACTTATCATTACGTAAACTGTGTGTGCGCTCGTTTGTCATTATTATTGCTATTTTTAAAGGAAGTGCCTGTAACCGAGCTTTGCTCGGTGTTTTTCGCTCGGTGTTTTTTAATTCGTGTGTTTTGGAAATTATATTTAGATATAATTTCCAAAACACACGAATTATATATTATAATATTATATACTGATGAAATACGAATAATATTTTTTGATCGTAGC
Organism: Parnassius apollo; assembly: GCA_907164705.1. Classification (NCBI taxonomy): domain Eukaryota; kingdom Metazoa; phylum Arthropoda; class Insecta; order Lepidoptera; family Papilionidae; genus Parnassius; species Parnassius apollo. The sequence continues at coordinate 4,476,604 of CAJQZP010000150.1, read as the reverse complement.
GACATAATAGAAAAAACTGAACTGGTTGTTAAGAAATCATGAGTGCAATTAGTTTAATTTAAATTTTCGTGTTTTTAAAAAATACTAAAAAAGGGCACGAAAAAATAGATTTTCTCAAAAAAAGAAAGGAACTTGAAAAAAAAATTTAAAAAAGTCGGTCGGTCGGTCTGGGCTCGAGCCATGGTATTACAATTTTGTGACCGCCCAATACACCAATTAAGCTATTTGTAATCGTTAATAAAGTGTCAAAATTTACCTTCTTATTCTAACGATATTGTAGCAGTTTTTCATTGCCTGAAAACACGGACAAAAAAGACATTTTCTAAAAATAAATCTCAGCTAGATCGATTTATTGCCCCCCGAAACTCCCTGCACACAAAATTTTATGAAAATCGTTGGAGCCGTTCCCGAGATTCCGATCATATATATATATATATATATATATATATATATATATATATATATATATATATATATACTATAATTGCTCGTTTAAAGGTATAGGATAAACGTTTTTTGCTGCTGCAAACTGAAGGTAGCGCCGCACAACTCTTGACGTTGAACAACACGGTAGACCCTGTACAGAAAACTGCACACCAACGGCACTTAATATATCTGGAATTAAAAAATAACAAATCAACGTCATAATGTGTTTTTTTATTCAACCTCTTTTCAACACTGGCATAGATACTAGAAGTGAAATTTCATTGCATTCGTTAAATTTATCATCAGAATGTAATGCATCAAATGAAAATTATAAATAGAAGAATACATTTATTTCCATGATTACTATAGTTAAAAAAATTTACGAAATTAACGATTATTATGTGCGGTGAGCACAGTATTACATTTTTTTCTGTACCATATCTAAAACTAATGGATGTACCATGTCTAATGCTACGATGGGAATCGCTGGATTTTTAATACTTGATTAGTGATCATTTGTATAGCAACATTCGAAATAAAACGATCTCTAGGTAATTAACAGATTAAATAAAAAAAACAATAATTATCACATCGCCACGATCTATTATAGTATACTTGTATTTTATGCATGTAATAAACAATTTTTATGGACTAAGTCAATTAACTATTTTGTACGGAAATCATCAAATTATTAAAACTTTCGTCAAATGGCGTAAAAAGAACATATTAATATCTCGTCTCAAAAGTATTCTAGTTCTATTCAATGAAAGGAAATACCTATAAAATATACTGTATAATCCTTTCGAATGTAAAAGATAAAATACGTAAGTTGTACGGTTTTGTTATACTTACTTTTTGCTGTTTTTGTTTTGTTGAAGTACATTAAGAAGGTGTAGGCGGCGGCTTAAAAAATATCCACTACCCTACATTAACCCGTGAGAGAGAGATGACAGAGGGAATTGAGGAAGGAAGTCGCAGCCAGCATATTTTTATAGCGTAGGAGAAACGAGCACTTAGTCCACCTGACTGTAAGTGGGTGCTGTTGCCTATAGACATCCACATCTATCCTCAATTTAGAATCAAAATGCAAATGCGTCATCATCCCTGAGGACTAAGATAGAATGCCTCGTTTCCATTAAAAAGGGTCTCCGGATCTCTTCACTCACTATACGAAATACAGCAGCATTACGCTGCTATTTTACGCTGGTATTCTGTGAGAGCGTGGTCCTGCCCCGGTTGAGTCGACCCATTTGTTCTGCAGCTATAATATAGCTGCAGCGTGGCTCTACCACGTTAGGATTATAAATTAATTTTTATTAAATTACAAGTATTCCTGATCCAACTTAAAATAATAATAAAAAAAACTACGATAACCAAAACGCAAACAGTGACAAATACCTTCCCTGATGAGTCATTTTATCGGGGTATGTTTAGCGATGGACTTTTGATAGGCTTTAATAAATTTAAAAAAAGAACGCTTAAATTGGATAAGGTTCTACGACCCCCGCGACATCTGTGCGAACTACAGCGAATTCTCTAAGTTTATGAATTATCAGTTAATTTAAATAAATCTGGGCAGATACGATATCACACATCGTCCAAGTACGATAGTGATAAATGCAAATATACTACTTCTGCACGATTGGATGCTTACGATATTAGAAAATTATTTATGTTCTTACTGCGTATTTAAATCGACATAACATATCAATAGTCAGTATATTAGTTTGAATAACTTTAATAATGCAAAATAGAAGTGGAGGATGTTGCCATTGTAGTCAAGTGTCCACATTCCAGTATAGCTCATAATGTCCACTGCTCAACATAAGCCCCCCACACACATTCAAACATAGTACAAAATACGAGGACACACTGCGTTCGCCGGCAACCGCGAGGTCACAAACACACGTCGGACACAAGATTCAGTGCCCGTTCAGTCGGTGGCGTTTTTAGTTTATGACCCGTTTCCCTTTTTCCGATAGTGGTTCAAACCAAGGTTCGTACCTTCTTCTAAGGGGCTCTTGATAACATCTAGCCCTCTCCAAGCTTGAGGAGTCTCACTTCAATAGAAGCACAAAGTTTGCCTCATAGGGGAACCATACTTTTTATAGTATTGAGTTACTATTAGGTGTTATAGATGATAACAACTCAAAAATATAACCTCTTACGACACCCACGGGACTATATGGGGTAGCGGGTGTTCTTACACCGCCACTACGCGGGTAACGGTTCATTACAATAATACATCATTTCAACTTTTAAAAAAATGTACGTAAAAGTATGTATATCTATCGAGTTATTAGGAGGTAAATGTAAATTTTCCTTCAACTGTCAACTTTATCTTACCCAATCACAGACTCCTCCGTGCGCGCAATATGCTTAAAAAGAGGTACAAAGTTTTCCCTTCAAGTATTAATCTGTCAAGTCCCAAACCTGTACATATGATTTCATATGTGGTAGCGCTACGCTGCAGCTATATTATAGTTGTAGCACGAATTGGTCGGATCGACCGGGGAAGGACCACGCTCTCACAGAATACCTGCGTGAAATAGCAGCTTAATGCTGCTGTGTTTCGTATGGTGAGTGTAGAGATCCGGAGACCCTTTTTTACTGGAAACGAGGTATTCCATCTTAGTCCTCAGGGGTGCTAACGCATCTGCGTTATAATTGTTAATTGACGAGAAATTTTAAATTCTTAAACGACGTTAGATGTCTATGGGCTACAGCATCCACTTACCATCAGGTGGACTGTGTGCTGGTTTTTTATCTTTATTCTATAAAAAAATCTATATTTAAATTGTTGATAATTTTTAATTTTTGTATAAGAACATGGTAATGACTCAAAGTTACACTTCCTTCATTTAAAAAAAAAATCTTTTGCCCGACCTACTATACTCCTGGCTTGACCGTAGGTCTGACTAAGATGGTCCAATAAAATGTCGGAGCCTGAGAAGTTAATAAATATTATGTAGATTAAGAAATTGATAAATTTAAAAAAATTGAATGATATCTCACCAAAAACATAAGCATGGCTCCCGTTCAGATGTCAACTCCTTTTATCTGCAAAGCCGACAACGTTGTCGTTTTACAGAACATAGTGGTATCAATTTTACTATCACGAAAAGTAAACGTTACAAATTATATATATATATATATATATATATATATATATATATATATATATATATATAAATTACGACGTGTCACGTTGTTTGTTCGCGATGGACTCCTAAACTACTTAACCGATTTTAATCAATAAAAAAATTAATAAAAATTTGCACACCGTTTGCCTGGCAAGCTAGTATAAGTATATATATATATATATATATATATATATATATATATATGTCCTATTGCTGTACAGGCCTCCTCTAAATTTTTAAGAAGATTTGGAGCAATCAATCTGCCGGTTACACCAGTGCCCGTGTGTGATGTCTCTTAGAAATATTTTTATTTCTCAGACATGCGGGTTCCCTCACTTAAAACTAAAAATTGCATTTACCAAGTACATTGATGGTGGCGGGACTCAAATTGGTTTGCTCTAATGCTGTAAATCAAATATATCGAGGGTTTGTAAATCCTAATTTTAAGTGTGACTTTACTATGTACTAAGTTGTGAGGAAAAACCGCTGTGTAAACTGGTAACACGTACTGTAACAACGTCTGTTTTCAAAAGGTTTTGCCGTGTAAATATAGCATAGTAGTTAGTGTAATATCGATTTCCCAAAGTTTATCTATTTTTAAATTAAAATTTTTAAAATTTTGATTCTATAGTAGTGAAGTAAAACGAAACGTCAATCCACTACACCTGTTCCGGGCTAGTTAATTTTTAGAAGCGACCCAGACTAGATATACGTCAGACGCTGTTTTAATACGTTCCCTACTAGGTGTTCTCATCGAAAGTGAACGCAATACTCTGTAGCAATTTCCTTTATCGAGTCGTATGGTGACAGTGTAAGAGAATTTATCATTCTATTTCGTGTCGTAGATCTCTTAAGAGGCAGCTGTAGAAAATTCTAGAAAGATGTAACGGTATCTAATAGATTGTTGGGTATCGGTTTCATTTACGCCGGACGTAGAATAAATATCCAGACTGGCGGCGGCTGCAACCCGTTTCAATGTTTTTTTGTGTCAATGTTTTCTTTTTAGGAGAGCGGGCAAAGGAACATGCAGCTCACCTGATGGCAAGTGTCGACCACCGGCCATGAACAACTGCAACAGTAGGGAAGTTCTAGGTGTATTGTCTGCCTTTTAAAACGGGGTGAGCTGGTTTCTTGAAGTTCCCTAAGACGTATCGGTTCGGAAAAATCGCCAGTAGTGAACGATTCCACAAAGACGTCGTGCGAGTTGCGAGCTGTCTGTTTCATTGAGCCTTCAATAATTATTAAAAGTAATAATGTCGCAGTGTTTCAGAAAATCTAAATTTTTTTGTTTTTACTACCGTTATTGGTGTTTAGTATAACATCGTTATATCAGACATTAGCAAACACAGTGTTGTTGATTTTTAATAAGTATTTAAAAAAGGTGTAAGACAGGATGACGTTATATCCCCGAAACTCTTCACCGCTGCGTTGGAAGACGTTTTCAAGCTACTGGACTGGAAAGGATACGGTATTAACATCAATGGCGAGTACATCACTCACCTTCGATTTGCCGACGATATAGTCCTTATGGCAGAATCGCTGGAGGACCTTAGCACTATGCTCAATGACCTCAATGGTGTCTCCCAACAGATAGGTCTTAAGATGAACATGGACAAAACAAAGATTATGTTCAATGTCCATGTCACACGTATGCCGGTAGTTGTGGGGAGCACTATGCTCGAAGTTGTTGATGAGTACGTTTACCCGGGATAAATAGTCCGACTAGGTAAGTCCAACTTCGACCGAGAGGTCAATCGACGGATTCAACTCGGCTGGGCAGCGTTCGGGAAATTACGACACATCTTCTCGTCAGGTATACCTCAATCTCTGAAAACTAAAGTGTACAACCAGTGCGTGTTGCCAGTGATGACTTACGGATCAGAGACGTGGTCCTTCACTGCTGGCCGTTTGAGGACGCTCAAGGTCGCTCAGCGAGCTATGGAGAGGGCTATTCTCGGAGTTTCTCTGCGAGATAGACTCAGAAATGAGGATATCCGCAGTAAAACCAGAGTGACCGACATAGCCCAACGGATTAGTAAGCTGAAGTGACAATGGGCCGGCCATATAGCTCGAAGAACCGATAACCGATGGGGAAGAAAGGTTCTCGAGTGGCAGCCTCGTACCGGTAGGCGTAGTGTAGGGCGACCCCCCACTAGATGGAGTGACGACCTGGTAAGACATGCAGGAAGTTGATGGATGCAGGTCTAGGATCGTGCTTTGGACTTGGGGGGCTATGTTCAGCAGTGGACTTGTGAAGGGCTGTAATGATGATGATGATGATTTAAAAAAGAGTATAGTTATGTTTTGATATACATAGTTAAAAACATTAAAAATTCATTTCTATTTTTATATTTTCCGAAGCTCTTGTCCATAATTTATTGTAACTAAATACACGTATTGCGAACCAGCTAATCAATTATTAATCGATTCAGAAACTTTCGGCCGCTCAACTTGCCAGATTTAAAATTTTTACGTCATTCAACTATATAGATACACAGCTACTAAGTATTATTTAGTGCCAATTGTACTTTTGTTTTGTTTATTTTAATTATAACTCTTCTAATTACCTATATGTTGTCCTGAATTCGAATACGTCGATTTATAATATTGTTGTTTTTTTTTAAATTAATTCGTAGACATTTTATAGGTTCGTGTATCGTTTGTTGGCACTATTTATTAAAATTTAGTATAGAATCCTATAAGCAGTGTCACTTTTATTAGGCGGTAGGACTTGTCTACTTAGGAGTCGGTCTGGGTAGGTATGATATCGAAATATCAGTGTTCGCACTGCTGTGTTCTGATATAAAGGTTATAAAGAGCAAGGAAAGTTAAACGCTGTGCGACATCCCATTTTAGTCATCAGAGGTGACAATGAATCCGTAGCCTTTTGTTTAAAGTGAGTGGCAGATATCCATGAGCAACAGTAGTCGCTTTCTCATTCTTTGGACTTTTCATTCGTTTATTACTTCAGTTTAAAAGTTTTATGATGTACTTTAAAAACGACTATTAGAAATATTGAGCAAATCAGCGTATAGTGAACCCGAGTAGGCCAGCCCCACAAGCAGCACCAGTTCACAAGTACGACACATGTAGCAACCATTGCTTCCCTGGCATGTATCACGCAGAAAACACAAAAATTAAGAGTTCACTGAACATGTTTCTAATTTTCAATGATATCACTTACAAGTGTCTAATGAAACCATTCTATATAGCTACATAATATTATGTATATTCATACTACCAAAAGTTAAGTCTATTCGTTTAATTTGTCTGAGTTATAATTAAAGAATACGTGTTAATGCTTCAACAATTTTCGCCCGGTTTTATTATCTACTCGTATCATAAGCAGTAACAATGCAATGTATTATAGTTGTGTAACGCATTACAAAACGGTTATTTTCTACGTTTCGTAAAAATATTTCTTCAGTCCACCTATTTTAAAACAAATAAATGTTGCCTCGGTTTAAGGCGACACCGTGAAAAATGCATATCCTTTCATCGAATAGTATAGGACTATGACACTACTAACGAAAGTGGAATTTTGATATAGGTAAATTCATGTCTTTATCTTGAATTTGATTGTTGAAAAACACGATTGTATAATTTTGACTCGATCATAATTATTTGCGAAAACACCTCTAAAAATCACTATAGTTGAAATTATAACGAAATTACTTAATCTATATGCTCGGGAATCACTCAAATATATTCATAACATCAATATTCATAATTTACTTGCTCATTATTTTGATTACTTAAAACAATAATTTTTAAAAAATATATTTTAATATTCTGACAATTTCTAAGCGCTTTTAATCGTCGCGGGTGCTACGCTATTTTAGACCTTACGAGGGCGTTTTTTCAAGTTTTTATAGAAATTATGTATTCACTCGGATCAGTACGACGATAGCCTTTTAGATGTGTCATCTTAAGAGCCTTGCGTTATATTTACAGACGATAGCAAGAGACCCGACGGTATGATTTCGGTCCCTTGGGAAAGAGGTAAAGCCCCAGTGTGCTACTTGCGTAGACACTTTGACGACCTCTCATCTTAAGAAACAGAAACAGAAACTTTTTTATTCAATATAGATTATAAAAAGTTCGGAAAACCCAAAAGTGCACGCCTCATAATCTCATTTGATTATATAAAAAGAAAAATATATCTTTTTCCATATCTGAGACGAAAGAAGAGATCTATGAGAATATTTTTTGTAGAAAAGTACCTGTTGTTTTTTACTTTTGAAGTGAAAACTTCTTTAGCATCGTTGTGATTTGAAAGTCTATGAAACGAAAAAGCGACAGTAAAAAGAGACAGACATATAAATTCATAAGATTTAATGGGGGAGAAAATGAGATAGGAAGCATTATAGATTATAGCTCAATGCTCGCGAGAAAAGGTGTCGCTTACGCGTTTTGTTCAACAAGGTACGATTGTGTCGTATGCCTATGGATTAAACAAGCAGTGAAGAACGGCTAAACCTCAACTTCGTAATAGGTAAAATTAATATAAATCTTTTTGTTATTAGTGAGTACTATATAAGAAATATCGTAAAGAATAATATAATATCTGTGTCTAATATATATTATATTAAAAAATTGTTACATTCATTTACTATAAAATTAAATTTTCTTATATTTTATACCTAACTTCTAGATTAAATAATATTAAATAATTCATTTAAAGTATTTGTATTTTATATTTTAGAAGTGAAACCTTCTGTCGCGTGTGAGCTGCACGCATGTTTCTTTTTTCATTAATTACAATTAAATGAGACCAAATTACTCAGTGGTTTTTAAAAGGTTCCTGTGCGTTGAGATTGTAAAACTAATAAAAAAATTATTATTTTGATAAATTAATTATAACGACCGTAATCGTGCGCCATCCACACATGCAGACATCCAGACACCCTCGATTTTTTCTATCAGTTGTTTCTTTCACTAAATACAGAAAAATACTTTTAAAAATAATAAAAACATGAAAACTAGTGATTTTTCTCGATATATGTGTATTTTTATGATTCTAAAAGTGTTATAGTAAGAAAATAAAGACATTTTCAGCTCAGAAAATTACTGGATTTCCATTAAGTGAGAGTAGAGCACTACCTCAACGCTTCGCTTACGAGGCGTGCAATAATGTTTGTTAAAAGTCACTTTTTTAATTTACCACACATCAAGGGTACCTCTTTTAGCGCCTGGCCGGCATCATAGGTAGCTTTTTTTTAAATCAATTTTATCCGCTACTAGTTGTCGCTGCTGGTTTTTTATAGGATAGGGTGACAAACGAGCACACAGTCCACCTGATGGTAAATGTTTGCTGTGGCCCATAGACATCTATATCTATCCTCGATTACGAATCAAAATGCAGATGCGTTGTAATCCTTGAGGACTAAGATGGAATGCCTCATTTTCAGTTAAAAGGGTCTCCGGTTCTCTAAACTCACCATACGAAACACAGCAGCATTAAGCTATTATTTTACGCTAGTATTCTATGAGAGCGTGGTCCTCGTGGACCCCCCCCGGCTCGACCCGACCTCC